>CANSGD010000178.1:0-483702 GCA_947645195.1 Patellifolia procumbens | reverse complement strand
TTTAACCATTAATTAAGGAAAATATCATCTTTAATCATGATATAGCAGTTATGGCAAATAATCTTCCCTAATCTTTAGTTATCCATCAGACAGTAGAATATTACTATGTTGTTTCTAGAGCACCGATAATTAAGGGATTTTTATGGATATAATATCTTTTGTATTATTAAAGGTCTAGCAGTTATGGCAAATAATCTCATATTTAACCATCGATTAGGGAAGATATCATGTTTAATCGTGATATAGCAGTTATGGCAAATAATCTCCCCTAATATTTAGCTGTCAAACCGGTAATTAAGAATATTACCTAAGATTTAGCTGTAAACTTGGTAACTAAAGGTTTCTTTCCCACTAATCTTGAGTTTAACCGGTAACATAATAGTATAATTTCCATTTATCAAATCAATGTGATTGATTTCATAAGCTAATCAAGACAAATCTGATTAAATTTCATATTTAATTTTTGAATTTTAGTAGATTTATGATAATTATAGTTTAACATATTTATGGTAGTACTTTAAGTATTTTTAGTAGTATTTGAACTTTAATAATTATCAAAAAATGGAAATAAATTAATACTATGGTTCCATAGTTTTAATAATTACTTAAATATCATAAGCTACTCAAGGTAACATAATAGTATCACTTAAGCCAATCAAGGCAATTTAATATTAGAATTACCATTTCTGAAAACCTATGAAATATTAAACTTTGAATTACCATTTTTTAAAGTATGATATATTACTATTTGAATTTATATTTTTGGATTTTTATAGTCTATATTATTTTTATATTCTATATTATAAATGGTCACAAAAATTGAGTTCAGTCTAAAAAACTTTAATAACTAATATACGTATAATAATTAACTAATGTATAATCTTTTTATCAATTAGTCAAGAATTTAACAACGAATATGTATAATATTTATGAACTTTAATTTAAATATTGTAAATAGTAAATATAAAATTATTTTATATGAAAGAAAGAATAAGAGTAAAATCTACTCAATTGAAATAGAAGAAGAACATTGTATTAAACATTTGAACATAAACAATCTATAAATGTATGCTCAATTGGAATAGAAGAACAACAAAATGTGTTATTGATAATTGATATTAATAAACAATCTAAGATGATATTTATAATTTGCGAAGTACAATAACAAATAAAAGTCAAATACAATTAAGACTCTCACACGAGCCTTCATATCCCCTAGTCCAAGAACAGGGCTTGGTTTTCAAGTTTATGAAAGAAATTGAAAATTATATGACAGTTATTCTGCAAACTTGACATGCAATTGTAGAATTTACTTGGCAATTTGAGAAGGAAGCTCTGGAGATAAATTAATATCAAAGTATTAAAAATAATGCTTGGCAATTTGAGAGATGCAAGAAAGGAGAGAATAACCTTCACATGAATTAGAGAGAGAGAAAGATGGGTGAATCTTGAATTAGGGTTGAATGTGAAATGGAAATGTGTCTCCTACTTATAATTAGTGGTTGTTATTGCACTGATGACATGTGCATTTTTGGATTGATTAATTGACCCCCTTTTATGCTTTTAGTGACATGTGGCAAAAATCATTTTGCTTTAATTTTATATATAGATTAGCACAAATTAATGAGAAATGTTTTAATAGAAAAGACAAAAGGTCTTGTAAGAGACCACTTACATTTAATCCAAAACTAGGCACAAGCTCATACGCAATACTAAGAAGTGGACAAACTAGTTTCTGAATTCAATGATTAGTTTAATCCCATTAAACAACAACTGAATCTATTAAGTAAAATCATTATTTACTTATTCGGTGATTAGTTTAATCTATTAATTGATGAGTTTAATCCCTTTAGTAGGTCTATCGAGTAACTTTTTAAAATTGTTTTGTAAATAAGTCCAAAGGGAGGAAAATGGATGATTAGGCTTCGGTATGAGCAGATTGTCTACATGACAGATATCTGGCACGTAATATGGATTTAAGTGGGATAAGATGAACTTGATAGGAGAATGTGAACTCAAACTCAAAAATATATATCTTTTCAACTCATTCTCAATTCTTATTTTAAAAATTAAGTTTAGATAATTACTAATAGTTACAATAAGCTGTAATAAATTCTAACAAGTTTCGATAAATTCTAATGAGTTATAATAAGGGTTGACCTATGCAAGTCACAACTAAGATTTGAAGAAGTTCAAATGATTATGTTAAGTTCAGATTAGTTGAAAAGAACAACCCTTTAAATCTTGAATATTGGGAATTAGGATTTGCTCTCCCCAGTTGATTTTCAATTCAGCTAGTTCAATTCAATTATTCTCAGTTCAGTTGGGTTGATCCAGTTCAATGCGGTTCGCTACTTTAACTCTTAGTTAGTTTAAACAGGACTAGGGTCAAGCAGAGAGTTTAATTTGGCGCGTTTAAAATGATAAAAATTTTAAAGTTGATTAAAATATCCCACTAAAACGTTGACTTTTAAAATTCGGATGGGAATGCGCGTTTAAAAAATTCGGCTTTTTTTTAATCTTGTATTATATTTTCTTTGGATAATATCTATATACCTATGTATCATAAGTAAATCCTAATATCTTTGAAAAACGTGCGCAATAGTACAACATGACCAACAAGTATACATTCCTAAAATATAAACTATAAAGCACATGTTCGAGTTCAACATACATAATTAAACAACAATGTCTAAACTCTAGATATCCAAGCCAATAAATAAGCTATCCTTTTAATTACATTAAGTTTCACAAAAGAAAAAGCAATGTTCCAACTTCAATGAAAAGAGATGCAAAAGTAAGTCAATTGTATCATTAAACAATAATTAGTTAACTAATTCTCTTGGTCCCATAAAACTGATTATTGTTGCTTTGACTAAAACTTACTAGTAACTGAAGTTTAGCAGCACGACAATGGCAATATTACAGTAAAAAGAAAAATAAAGAACAGAAATTTTAATAGGGTTTTTACAAACCTGTCGTCAATTCCGACGATGTTAGCAAATAGACGGTGCACCACGATGTGTGCCGCCAGTGTCCGTGTCGACGGTGCCACAGTGGTCGCCGGTGAGCAGATCGACGGTGCCACGATGATGGCAGTGGGCAAACACAATTGAGTTTAAAACGCCGAAATGCC
Source organism: Patellifolia procumbens (assembly GCA_947645195.1). Classification (NCBI taxonomy): domain Eukaryota; kingdom Viridiplantae; phylum Streptophyta; class Magnoliopsida; order Caryophyllales; family Amaranthaceae; genus Patellifolia; species Patellifolia procumbens. Next base: position 480,566 of record CANSGD010000178.1, on the reverse strand, counting down.
AAAATTACGGTCAAATATCCGACTAAAAACGTTGACTTTTAAAATTTGGATACGTAGGGATGCGCGTTTTAAAACGATTTCAATTTGAAAAGTTAGACAAAAATTCAGCTTTTTATGTATATTTTATTTGAATAACATCTATATCTCTATTAAGGGAAGAGTGGGGTGATGCAAAATAAGAAAAACCAAATCAATTAAATTAATTGAAGGAAGTTAAAGTTCCTATAATTAATCAGCTTAGTTAAGTTTTTTTTAATATTTTCAATCATAGCCATTTATTTCAAACTAATTTCTTTTGCGCGATAAAGCATCAAACCTTTCTTTTAATAAATTTTTCATTTCACTCTCCTACTCCCTCTCATTCTCGCTCTAAATGACGTCTTTCATTAATCTTTTGGTAAATTTTTGTCTTCTTTGACGTTTTAATTTTTAGATCATTATTGTTAATATATTCTATAAAATTATTACTTATTTTTTTTCATGAATTTTTTTTGTTTCACTCTTTAAATAGCGCCCGACATTATAATTACACCCCTCCCCAGAAAATAAAATAACTAAAACTTAACGATTATTAGTTAAAAAAATAATAAAAAAAAATACACTAACGGCGGAAGTACAATACAATTTCACAAAAATCCTTGTTTCTAATCTCTTTCGCACGCATCGTGTATATGTCGTTGGAAAAAGACATTTTTCATGTCAAAAACTAAGGTAAAAAGATATGACAACTAAAAGTAATCGCTTATCTCTATTATATAAAGGAAGGAGAGGACTTTGTGTCCAAAAGAAATTACAATCTTACCTTTTACGCTCAAATTATAGACTTGCTTTTTCCCGATCGAAAAAATGATAGAAGATAGTAGTTATTTTAACGTTAGTCCCGGGTGCAAATAAATTAAAATTGAAAACTAATTCATAATTTTTGTTTGAGACCAAAAACTTTGATCGTTTCGAAATTTTTTGGCACGCATCGTGCAAACAAGGCTAGTACCTATGTATCATAAGTAAATCCTAATATCTTTGAAAAACATGCGCAATACCACATGACCAACAAGTATACATACCTAAAATATAAACTATAATGCACATGTTCAAGTTCAACATACATACTTAAACAACAATGTCTATACTCTAGATATCCAAGCCAATAAATAAGCTATCCTTTTAATTACATTGCGTTTTCCCCAAAAAGAGAGAAAAGCAATGTTCCAACTTCAATGAAAAGAGATGCAAAAGTCAGTCAATTGTATCATTAAATAATAATTCGTTAATTAATTCTCTTGGTCCTCCATAACTGATTATTCAAGCCTGACTATAGCTTTCAAGTAAGCTAAAGTTTAGCAGCACGACAATGACGATATTACGGTAAAGAGAAAAATAACGGCGAGAAAGAGAAATAGGGTTTTTATCTGCCGATGTTAGCAAAAAATGGACGGTGCCACAGTGGTCACCGGTGTGAGCAAACTTTTAACTCTCACATGTGAGTATTTACTTCGATTGCTTTTTGTCGAACTCTACACGAGCCCCTGTTCTCCAGCATAATTCAGCTAGACCCATAGTGAACCCAATTGAATTGATGTAGTGATTGGAGCTAAACTGAACTAAACTAAAGAAACTGAATTGATTGGAGCTGAACTTGAACTGAATTGGGCAGAAATGAATTGAATAAATATAGGATTAATGTTTAACAATAATAATGATTATTAATAATAACTATAATGATAAGTAATAATGAATAATCAATAATGAATAATAATAAAAATAGTATTTGGATATTTCTAAACGATAGTTGATAGGGTTGTGTGTACCTATTCAAAGACAAACCTACAATCTCTAACTAAGGTAGTCGTTAGACAGGTCGAATCATGAGGTAGTTCATTATATTCAATCAATAACTACTTCAGATGAAATCAGGGAAGAGTTAACTGAACTAATGATTAATAAGGAGCGAATTAAACCGAAAATTTAACTATGGAATAAAGATACAGTACGGTCGGTCCACCATGCTTATACCAATCGAACGGTCAACTACTATCAAAACTAAGTCAAGAGTTGAGGGATTAGAGCATGTGTTGAGCTATATAGTTGAGACTTGTTGTTCCTTAGTTCAACATGTACATGTTCACTAACGTAGTTAGAGCTTCTTGATGTGTCATAGGCCTCTAGTCGTAGGACGGATCCTGTGCAAACAACTATTAACCACAAGCAATCAATAAAATTGGCCACTAACATTAATCACTAATTGCAGAACAAACAACAACACAATATCTCCAATCCAGCCTCGAGACCTGGGTAAGATCTAAATAACAATCATGGTATAACCATGGCTTCGCCCTCTAACACCCTAAAAAAGAGAACTACTCAGACATGATTGAATCGACAATAACAAAACTAATTGAAAACCCTAAGAATTGCATCATGAACTAATCGAATAATAAGCAATTAAACTAAGCAATTGAGAGATAAGAATAAAGTAATAAGAAAGATGATTACCTAATTGACGGAAAGCGGGAACTTTAACTGAATTCAAATAGTATTCGAATCTCTTCTACAATGGAAAAATATGAAAAACTAGGCTAAGAACTCTCTAAATGTTCAATCGAATAAAGATACAAATAAAAAACAACCTAAAAAGTATTTATAGTTTCTAAGAAAGCAATAAGATAGAGCGGGAAAACGCAAAATTGCGTCCCCATTGTCGTCCGCCAGATGCGGGCAAGGGCCCACTCGATCCGGTCTGGCAACATACTTATGACTACGTAAATAAGTGAACACCCGATGAGATGGGGCACGCTACCACCCGATCGGGGCCGCAGCCCAGGCACCCTATCGGGCAAGGCCACCCGATGACATGGGGTGGATGTCTCCTTCAGCTCCTCCGAATTTCAGCAAAATAACCAAGTGTGGGTAACTGATCGGAAAAATATGCAATTTTGGGCCAAAATACTCGTACCCGATCGGGCCGGTGGTTCCCCGACCCGATCGGGCGAAGCTTCCATTTCTTTCTTGCCTCTACTTGGCTTCAGACGCCAAGAGTGCTGCATGTTTCTTCTTCACACAACGGGGTCTGAATACCATCTCGAGACCGCCAAGATGCCTCATAACCTTCCGCTATAGCGTGGTGATCAAAACGGCAAGTAAATAGGGAGTTTTTCCCTAAAAACCTGCAAAATGATATGGAACACACAAACCAAAACTATATCGAAATAGTTAGCATAAATAGCTCCTAAGAGCGTTAATATCGCACAATTTAGCTTGTAAAGAAAGGGAAAAACTCTATAAGAAATCAATATATCAAATTCCCCCAAGCCAAACCTTTGCTTGTCCTCGAAGCAAATAGAACATGATCAGGGAATAGATTGCCTCGCCCAAGCGAATAAACCAATTCAAGCTCAAAAAATATTTTCAAGACTAAGAATCGTTCAAGCAGGCATAATTCATGTTCGGCAAATTAAATCCATCCAACCACAAATCATCCAAGCAATTCATCAAGTTCATTCCCCACTAGGCATCCGAAATCCTGAAAAGTGCTCACAAAGTGTCACTCCTCTCAATTTTATGTGAGGCAAAGAATATGCCCGAATACTCACCGACCCGACCATAAATGTCCCTTCCCACTCACACTCTCATGTGTTTAAGAAGGTAAAATGTCGCTCATCCTAATCAAGTAGACTCAACTAGCAGACATACTCTCTTAACTTTGACAACTAGAATCAAAATCAATCCAATAGACATGTTGTAGGCACAAGCTCAAAAGGGCTTTTCCGGGTTGTAATGGGAGCTTAGGTAAGGGTAGTGGAAACATTCTAGGAAATGTGGTGGAAAACGAGCATGAGGGAGTATAAGTAATGGTCATATCAAGGCCGAAGATGGCTGGAATTACTCCCAACAATATCAAAGTAACCACAAGATGAATCCCAACTCTCATACAATGATGAAAACTCACAACAACTCAATCTTCAAGCAATGAGGCATAAATATATATTTTTTTCTTTGTAGACAACGTGAATGAGGGGTTTTTATTGTCTTTGAAGCTTTGATTCTTCATTTTTTTTCTTCTTCCTTTTCTTTTCGAACCAACATCCACGTACCTCAATACTCGAATTTTCTTTCATTTTTCCACACTCGAAGCCATAAACAATACACTCTTATTCCTCAAGCAACGCAAACCACCGAACAAATTTCAAACCAAACCCACACAAATGCTCCCCCAAGCTAGGCTTGGGAACAATAAATATATGAAGGCCATGGGCATGTAATAGGGGTCAGTAGCTCGAAACAAGTCATTAGGCTCGCGGGGCAAGGAGGATAAAAAATATAATGAAATTACACTTTGGGGCTCGAGAATAAGTCAAAAGAACGCCTCTATCATAGCAAATGTAACAAGCTACCAAACATCGATAAGTACGAAGTCAAAGTTAAGATCAATTCGCTAGAGAGGAACTAACACACCAAAAATATAGACTGGATAATAATATGAATCCAATCGGCTAGAAAAGGCCTCACAGTCTAACCAAATCAGGTATGCAGCACAAAAGTAGTATAGTATAGCTGAAATTGCTCGAAATCAAAGAAGTCGAACATCAAATCAAAGCCTCAGAATCACAAATGCCCAGCTATCCAGAAAACAAAGTCAAATCATTTTTCAATAAAAGCACAACGAGGGGCACAAGGAGGCAATCAAACCAGTCATGATCAATCATATTTTTTTTCATTTTTTTTCAATTTTTTCAAAGCTGTAAACTACACTCGAAAGCAGTAACCTATACTAGAAAGCAGTAAAGAGAGTACTCACAAGGAGAGATCCTCCCCCAAGCGGAACGAGGCAATGTCCTCCTTGCTACGCAGGGAGAGGAGAGAACAAGGGCATCAGCTGCCACGTATCATCATCTATGGGGGCACCAAAGAAACCACCACTCGAGAGTACCACCACCATCTGTGTAACCACCACCTGAGGGATCACCTGAAAAACCACTCATCCATCCACCAAGACCGCTAGTACCTGCATCAAAACCACCACCAAAACCACTAGGCCCTAGACGAAAGTCTCCTAAAGAGACGGACTGTTTAGCAGGCTCCTCCTCCTCATCCTCTGCCATGTCATCAGTCGGACCAGCAGGCTGGCCATAACTCGGGTTCCAGTGGTACCACGAGGGGTGCTGAGCAGTCTGCTCAACAATACCGCGCCTACAGTAGTCGTCATAGAGAGGATAAAGGGCGAAGTGCTGGTCTTCGGCCAAGGTATCTATCCCGTCCCCCATCTCATCAACACGGGTGTAGAGCTGATCAATGCGAGTGCCATATCCCGCTAGGGTGGCGGTGTTCGCGTTGATCATCCTTTCCATCCCGTCTCGCCCATCTCCTCGACCTAGGGTCGACATCTCCGTGAAATCAAATGTGTGTGCGGGGGGAGCAGGGGGAGGGAGCAGAAGTGGAGGCGCCCTCGTCTAAGATTGGCGTATGTCGCCTATGGTAGGAACGACGAGGGGGCTCGGTCTGAACAATGAGGTCAACTCCCTCTATAGGGAGTAGTGGCTTCCGGACGAAGGGCCGAGCGGGCTCTAGGGTCGGCGGCTAGGATGATGGATTATTTTGATTTAATCACCCACTGAAATCGCTGGTCAGGCAAGCGGTTAGGACTTTGAGGGTGTTGAGGTATGTGAGGTCAATGAGGGTAGGGCCGAGGACGGGGGTACGCTGGGTCTCGTCAAAGCCGGCAATTTGCCGGGCAAACAATGTGATCAACCCCCGTTGACTAGCCTCTAGGGGTCCAACTACCGTCTTCCCTACGCTTAGGGAGCAGGTTGAATAGCTCGACTGAATAGCTTACGTGGTGGGCCAAGTTGTACTGAAAGGACTCCCTGAGCCTTTGGCAATGTAGCTATCTATGGCAACTAACTCGGCCCCCGGACCAAGTGACCCTCATACCGCCCTAAAAGTCGTTCGTCCATGAACCTTGTAACTTCACTATTTATTGGGTGATGGAAATTCGCCCAATGACAATGCTGGATGTCAAAAGGCGTAGTGTCCCCTGTCAGCATGAAATAAGTATGGGCCATTTTGAAGTGGTCTGGTCGGTAATAGTCGCCCCCGTACCTGTAACAAAGAACCCCCACCAAATCCCCTAAGGGTGAGAGAGTGTTCTTGGTTTAGCATTCTGAAATTGATGTGGGTAACTGGACCGGCTGGGGGCTTAGTCAGAGCTAAATACTGCTGAAAAATTCCTGGCTAATGGAGGATATTAGGATATACTTGTGCATATTATACCCGCGACTCCATGCCCAAAATTTTCATAAATTCATTAAAATCCTCAATTAATCCCAATTTATACAAAAGTTCAATATCGAGAAAACGAGTAGGAAGTACCTCACGTTTTTTAAATCGAAGGAACTTTTCGCGATGCTCATCATCCCCGGAATATGATTTCGGGTAGCGGAATCTCGTGGAACTTGTGGCGGTGGTAGTGGTGGTGATATGTAGGTGTTGATGTGCCTCGCACTAGATCCTTGAGCCTTCTACCTCTAACCGCCTTCTGGCTCTTGTCGTGAATTTAGACATAACCTTTGCCACAGATAGGACACCAATTTGAATCCCTGGTGAAGATGAATGGGAAGGAAGGATGATTTTTGTAAATGGGTTTGTGAGATTGAGGTAAAAAGGAGAAAAGGGGAGAGATTTTATGGAGTTTGGAGGAGAAAGGATGAAGATTTGAGGTAGAAAATTGGAGTTTTAATGGAGGTTGGGGTTTGGGGTTTGGAGGTTGAAGATGAGTGAAGAGAGAGAGAGAGGGTTGAGTGGAAAAAGAGATAAGGAATGAATGGTGAGAAGAGGAAAAGAATCTGTGTGTTAAACGGTCATGGTTGCAGGCCCGATCGGGCACTGGGCCGCCCGATCGGGTGAAGGTCATTCTTTTTTTGGCTGGGAATAAAGGGCTTCGCCGGATCGACCGCCCGATCGGGCAGCTTATTTTTTGATCGTGTACTCAAGTAGCGGGCCCGATCGGGCGAGGTATGCCCGATGCCATCGGGTGGGACGACCTTTTGACAGATTTGACTTTGACTTTTTGCTCATTCACCCGATCTTGCACCCGATCGGGCAAGGTATTTTTTGATCGGGTGCTAGGGTTGCGCACCCGATCGGGCACACCTTGCCCGATGTGATCGGGTGCTCCTCTTATTCTTTCCTCGGCATAATTTTACGCCCGCCCGATCTGGCAGTGATCGCCCGATCTCATCGGGCGAGCTACTGTTCAGTAAGTAGCTCGCCTTTTTGCAAAAGTATGGGGCAAGCATGGCTCAATGTTCTCCTCAAATAGCATATCTGCACATCAAAGCACACAAGATCTAGGAACACATTAGTACCCTCACGCTCTCTTACATGCTACAAACTATGAAACAAAGAAAAAGAAAAACTAACTAAGGGATACAGGTTGCCTCCCGCAAAGCGCTGGTTTATGAAGGTCCCGCATGACCATATTATCTCTCAAGGCAGATGAATCAAGTGGGGAGGAATCAAAGAGGATTTCCTCCACACAACCAACAAAGGCACCCTCATGGTACAGCTTCAGACGCTGTCTATTTGACTTAAACTTCTCCCCCTTTTGGTTGGCAACCTCGGTAAGACCATGTGCCTTTGCCCCCCATATTGAATGGTCCAGACCATCGGGCTTAGAGCTTTCCAGAGATCAGTCCTTTCTAGGGTCGAACAATAAGACCTTTCCGTAACCTTGAACTCTCTTTTTCCTATCATCTTATCGTGCAACTTCTTCGTTTGCTCTTTATAGAGCCTGTGATTCTCATAAGCATCCAAAAGGAGCTCATCCAACTCATTGAGTTGAAGAAGTCGTGCTTCACCTGCAGCTGTCAAATCGAGGTTAATCTCTTTGACCGGCCACGCAGAAGATACTCCATCTCAACTGGTAGGTGGCAAACTTTGCCATAAACCAGTCGATAGGGTGTGGTACCCAAAGGAGTCTTAAAAGCAGTGCGGAGCGCCCAAGAGTATCATCAAGTTTCAAAGACCAATCTTTTCTAGCTTTAGTGACAACTTTTTCAAGGATCCTCTTAATTTGCCTATTAAACACTTCTACCTGTCACTAGTCTGAGGTGATAGGCAAAGACCAGCCTTGTAGGTGACTCCGTGTTTTTCAATGGGGCCTTGAAGGTGCTCTTATGGTGAGAGCCTCCATCACTAATTCCTTACGAGGGACACCAAAACGGGAAGATTATTTTCTTAAACATCTTTGTCCACAACCTTTGAATCATTGGTTGGTGATATTTGGCTAACCATTTAGTCACATAGTCGACGGCCACTAAAATATACCTATTCCCACAAGAGGTAGGAAAGGGTCCTAAAATCAATCCCCCACACATTGGGGGTTTTTTATAAAATCCCACTCTGTAGCTCCTCTTGCCTTTTTGAAATATTACCCGTCCTTTGATGAGCAATCACAAGACCAAACAAAGGAACGGGCATCTTTTCAAAGTGGGGCAATAGAAACCACTATGTACGACTCTAAACAAAGTCGCTTGGGAACTAGATGACCACTAGAATGCATGCTATGATAATGTGTAGCCTTCTATTTCCCAATCGGGAATGCAATGATGATGATTCCCGTCGGAGCACTTCTTATATAGGAAGGGTCTCCAAAAATACATTCTAGCCTCGCGATAAAACTTTTTGCGCTGCTGATATGTAAGATTGAGAGGATGAGAACCACTAACACAATGGAACACCGTCGGCATACAAAGGGGTTTGAGAGGGACACGAAGAAGAGCAAGTGATGTCATCAGGAAAGGAGTCTCATCTATAGAGGAGGTCAGAAGGTGATCCAAGACCTCAGCCTAGATTGGTGGTCGGCGACCACGTTCTCAACACCCTTATTATCTTTGATTTTCAAGTCGAACTCTTGCAACAAAAGAATCCATCTGATGAGTCTAGGTTTGACCTCTTTTCTTGGCCATCAAGTAGTTCAATGAGCATGGTTAGTGTTACATATAATCTCGAACCTATGAGATAGGTTCGAAATTTATCCAACGCATAGACTATTGTAGTACTCCTTCTCTGTCATAGCATACTTAACCTAAGCTGGATCCAAGGTTTTGCTAGCATAGTGAATCACATGGAGTAGCTTATCCTTCAACTGACCAAGTACTGCCCCTATTGCATAATCACTAGCATCACACATGATCTCGAAAGGGAGATTCCCATCTGGAGGTTGTATAATAGCGGCAGTGATCAAAGATGTATTTACCCTGTCAAAAGACTCCAAAAAATCATTAGTAAAATCGAACGTGGCACCCTTTAGCAACAATTGAGTGAGGAGTTTCGCAATTTTTGAAAAATCTTTAATAAACCTGCGATAAATCCCCGCGTGACCAAGAAAACTCCTCCTTCGACATCTATTGGAGGGGGGAGTTTCTCGATCGCCTTAACTGTGCCTATTCCACTTGGATGCCAAGCTCAGAAATCAAGTGGACCAAAAACGACACCTTCATTCATCATGAAGTGACATTTTTCCCAATTAAGACGAGGTTTGCCTCAACACATCTTTTTTAAGCACTTTGGACAAATTATGAAGGCAAACATCAAAATCAGAACCATAAACACTGAAATCATCCATAAACACCTCCATGATATCTTCAATAAAATCAGAGAATATGGCCATCATGCAGCGCTGGAAAGTAACGGAACGTTACACAATCCAAATGGCATCCTGCGACATGTGAAGGTGCCATAAGGACATGTAAACATAGTCTTTTCCTGATCATCTTGTTGGATGGGGATTCGGAAAAAACCGGAATATCCATCCAAATAACATAAATAGCTATGTTTGGCTAGCCTTTCCAACATCTGATCCATACAAAGGGAGGAGGAAATGGTTCTCAGAGCGGCATTATTAAGTCTACGATAATCAATGCACATATGCTACCCTGTGCAGTGTAGTGGGGAATCAAATGACCCTTTTCATTTTCAACAACAGTGGTCCCCCCTCTTTGGAACCACTTGCACAGGAGCCACCCACTTGAATCAGCAATGGGATAAATGATCCCTACATCTAACAGTTTCATAATTTCTTTCTTCACCACCTCTTGCATATTAGGATTCAACCGCCTGCGAGGTTGAATGTCAAGGACGATGATCCTCTTCCAGATTAATACGATGCATACAAAAATCAGGACTAATGTCCTTAAGATCATCAATACTATACCCAATGAGCCTTCTTGTGTATACGAAGCACAGTAAGCAAGCTTTTGAATTAACTATCTGTGAGTTTAGTACTGACAATCACAGAACACTCGTCCTTATCATCTAAAAATGCATACTTCAAAACAGAGGGTTGTGGTTTGAGTCCCACTCTAAGTTACCCGAGGAGTAGAACTGGAGCATACACCTTCAAGTACCACAGCTTCCTGTTTCTGTTCAGCTCCATGACCCTCTATATCAGCAAGACATGCATCAACATCAGTATCGATGCCTAAGGAGTCCTCTCAATCAATGCTATCTCCAATGGGTCAGCATCACGAATCTGCTGGAATTGCAGACATCACAGCTTTGTCTACCACATCTATCCTGCAACAAGATTCTTCAAAAATAGGAGACTTCATAGCATTGGTTAGTTTAAAAGTGACAGTATCATCACCAACACTCAAAGTCAAAGATCCTGACTTGACATCAATAACAGCACCTGCAGTGCACAAAAGTGGTCTGCCCCAATATAATACTTCCTCTGTTTCTTTTTAAGTGCTACATTTCTTTTTTCACACTCCTGTCGAGAGACACATTTTGTATGGTTTTTATTTTTAATTATGCATTTGTAAAAAAATTATGACAACAAGATATTAAAAATGTATACATCGAGACGAATCAAACAAGATCCAACAAGACTATATTTTTTCTTATGCATAAATTGTAAAAAGCCACTCAAACTATAATGGATGAATAGTAGCAAAGTCAATATGTAGCACTTACAAAGAAACGGAGCAAGTAGGAATTTGGGAATCCTCTTCCATATCCAACAAACAAAATCCACAAAAAGTAAAACTTTCTCACCTTTCTAACAGGGACGTCTTCTAAAACACCTAGAGGTATTTTATAGAACGGTCAGCCATCTGTAAAGAATTTGAGTGCACTTAAGTGCCCCCATATTCAGTTTATTACGGACGGACAAAGGCATAAATACACAGATGCACCTAAATCGCATAATGCCTTATCAATAAAAAAGTGCACCTACATGACGAGGGATGGAAAAGCTACCAGGTATCTTTCAATTTAGGTGGAGATTTATTTTGCAAAACGGCACTACACTCTTCAGTGAGTCGATTCTATCAACCCCACCAAAATCTCTCTTTTAGTGATCATCTCCTTCAAAAACTTAGCATAGACAGGCACTTGAGAAATAAGTTCAGTAAAAGGCATCATAAGCATTCATGGTTCTTGACCATAGCCAAGAACTTACCAAGTTGTTGGTCCACCTTTGACTTTTGCATTCGATGAGGAAAAGGTATTCTTGGTGTAAAAGGTGTATCAGAAACCTTCTCCTTCTCCTTTTCTGCCTGTTCAGCTGCTTCAGATATTTCGACATCAGGCGTCGAATTACTACTCCAATTCCTTCTCTACTACCTCCTTCTCCTTGCTAGGGACAGTATCATCATCAATGGGCATAGGAGGAGCAGCATAAACCAGTGCCACTCGAAGAGTAACGGCGTTTGCTTGCTCCCTATGTGTAGGTTGCCACAAGCGATTTTCCCTGCTGCCTCTGTGCATTAGTTTCTGCCAATTGAGCAATGCTGGTCTCGAGAAGTTCTATGTGCTTCTCCTGGGCCCCTGTGCTTCCTCATTTTTCTTTTGCATAGACAATATTAGTTTCATCAGTTTAGAATTGCTAGGCTCTTGTGAGGTTGCATTTTGTGGTCCTGGCTGATAATTCTGATGAGCAGGTCTTTGGAAACCAGGGGATTATGGGGGTTCCCTTGGTTTTGGTAGTAGTTGGGTTTTTGGTTGTTATGTGGAGGTTGATAGGAATTTTTGTGGGGGATGGTAGGAATTTTGTGGCTGTGGGTTTTGAACGTTGTTGCTTCTATGGGAAAGAAGTGGGTTGTCTTTCCAAGCAGGATTGAATGTGTTGGAGTAGGGGGTTATTTGGTTGTCTGTGCTGAAAAGCATTTCCTGCTCCATCTGATTCTGACTGAACTGACAATCATGGCCGAAGTGGCCCTGAATACCGCGCGCCTCGCAGTAAGATGAGATGATGGGTGCAACTGCTGACATAGCGTTGATGCTCATAGGCGGATGTGTTGAACAAGAGGACTTCCTTGTTTGTAGTTGCTGAGTTAGTTGCGCCATGGGAGATGCTAGCAATGAAATAGCGTCAACTTCGAAGTCCCTTCTTAGTCGAACTCCTAGATGATGAGTGGTCATTGGCTGCAAGATTTGCTAGGAAGTCGCCTACCTCATCAGCAGCCTTGTCCAAAAAGACTCCTCCTGCAGACGAATCAATAGTACTCTTCGTCTGAGGTTGCAGACCAATTATAAAAAGTGTGCGTCAGAAACCACTTGTCCATATTATGATGTGGACATTCCCTTGTAGGTCTCGAATCTAGTCCATGCTTCCCTCAATGTCTCATCTGGCTCTTGGGAAAACGTGGCCAACTTGTGTCTGATTTATGCTGTTTTTGTGGGAGGGTAATACTCATGCAGAAATACAGCGAGAAATCGCCGGCATTCTGTCTCAGTGGTATGTGAACCACCTCTGAGCCTTGTCTCTGAGTGAGAACTCAAATAACATAACTTTCAGCTGCTCAGGTGTGACTCCTTGATGTTTTACAGTTCTGCAGAGTTGTTGGAATCCCTGTAGATGGTTGGCCGGATCTTCAGAAAGATGCCCACTCAGCCGGTTCTATTTACCCATATTAATCATTGGGGGGTTGGATTCAAAATTGTGGAGCAATAGTGGGCATCTGTGGACCTGTGGGTATGCCTTTAGATTGGGCACCCCATATGATTTCAGTGACTTCGCCATTGGTGATGTAAGAAATCTCTGAATCTGGTTTCTCTTGATCAAATTATGCTCTAAGATCCCGAAGTATTGCTTCTGTGTCGGGATCTCCAGGAATAATATGAGTTTTCTTTTGATACTTGGACATATAAAAAACGACAAGATAACCGTGAGAACGACCTCAATTGGAACGGGGAGGTTCAACGAGGCAAAAAGAAGTACGCTAATTAATCTAATAAAAACTAGAAAACTAGCCGTCTCCTCGACAACGGCGCCAAAATTTAATCGTGTTTAGTCGTATCACCTATTCAAAGATAAACCTACAATCCTCTAACTAAGGTAGTCAATGGAAGCAATTCGAAATCCAGGGAGACATAGTTTCTAAATTGCCCCCCAATCCAACTTACTACTTCAGATGAAAATCAGGGAAGAGTTAAACGAACTAATGGTCAACCTAAGGAAGGCCCAATTCGTGAAAGATTTAACTATGGAATAAAAAACCTAGGGTATTAGGTCGGTCCACCATGCTTATACCAATCAAACAAGATCAACTACTATCAAAGCCTAAGTCAAGAGTCGCCCGATTAGAGCATGTGCTGAGCTAGTTAAGACTCGACGCTCGTATTATTGATTCAACATACGCTGCATGTTCACTAATGGCGTGAGGAACTACTGATGTGTCCTAGGCCTCTAGTCGTAGAGCAGATCTGTGCAAACAACTATTAACCATAAGCAATCAATGAAATTGGCCACTAGCATTAATCACTAATTAAGAACAAACCAAATGATAATCTACTCTAATCAAGCCTAAGGAATCGATAGGATTCTAAATAACAATCACATGGTATAAACATGACCCTATCTAACTTTCAGAAAGAGAACTACTCAGACATGATCGAATCGACAATAACAAAACTAAATTGAAAAACCTAAGAATTGCATCATGAATTCCCGAATAATAAGCAATTAGCTAAGCGATTAAGAGACGAGAATAAAGTAATAAGAAAGATGATTACCAAATTGACGGAAAGCGGGAACTTTAACTGAATTTAAGTCGTATTCGATCTCTTCTACAATGGAAAACCTGAAAAACTAGAATAAGAACTCTCTAAATGTTCAATCGAATAAAGGTACAAATAAAAAACAACCTAAAAAAGTATTTATAATTTTTAATAAAGCAATAAGATAGAGTGGAAAAACGCAAAATCGCGTCCCCCGTGTCGTCACGCCCGATCGGGCGCTCTTTAAATAAGTGAACACCCGATGAGATCGAAGACCTTACCGATCGGGCTGCAACCCCAACACAAGATGGGTCGAACCACCGAATGAGCATTCGGTGGATGTGTCTCCTTCAGCTCCTCAGAATTTCAGCAAAAAATCCTTGGTGTAAGTGCTTGAAGGACGGGATTGGGCAAAGTCCGCCCGATCAGGTGAAATGAAGAATTGGACAAAATACTCATGCCGATCGGGCGGTGGTTGCCGGACCCGATCAGGCGAAGCCTTTTCTTTCTTGGTACAACGCCAATTGCTGCATATTTCTTCTTCTCAGCAGGGTCCGAATACCATCTCGAGACCGCCAAGATGCCTCATAACCTTCTTCCATAGCGTGGTGATCAAAACGGCAAGTAAATAGGGAGTTTTTGCCTAAAAAACCTGCAAAATGATATGGAACACAAAAACTAAAACTATTCCGAAAATAGTTAGCATAAATAGCTCTAAGAGAGTTAATATACTTTAATTTAGCTTGTAAAGAAAGGGAAAAACTCTATAAGAAATCAATATATCAATAGTTATAAATAAATAATATTAAAAATGATAAATTAATAATAATAATAATGATTAATGAATACAGCGATAATTAAAAACAATTATTTTGTAGTTTTTGTATTAATATATTAATACTTGACAATGATTATATAATAAAATAATATCTAAGAAGTAAATTAATATTTCTATTTTCATAATTAGATTGAATAAAATAATAATATTTAGTAATAAAATGTGATTGAGTTGGACCGTGTAGGTTACATCATAATCTGTTTTGACGCGATTTGATTGTTTTATGTTTTTCGGTTAAACCATGTTCCGCCCTAATGATGAAAGTAATAATAATGGTAAATCTATAATAAACAAAATAATATATATATATAGTTATAATACTTATAATGATAATATATAAATATTAAGTAATTAGTAAAATAAATTAGACCAACATAATAATAATATTTAACAAAATGGTTATAAAATGAAGATGAACTAAACTGAACTGAAACTGAACTGATTGGACTGAATTGGCTGAATTGAACTGAAAATTAGTTGGGAGAACAGGCCTAATGCTTTATAATGTTACTCTTATACTTCCTCCCTTTTTTGTAAGTACCACATGACTTTGGCACTATTCATCTAGTATAATTTGACAGACTTTTATGAGTTTATGTATAAGAAAAAATATAGTCTTGTTGGATTTCGTTTGATTTATCTTGATGTATACATTTTTAATATGTTGTTGTCATAGTTTTTACAAATGCATGTTAGAGATAAAAATGGTACAAAATATGTCTCGCTAAGTATGAAAATTGAAATGTGGCCGGAAGTGTTTCATACTCCATGTTTCATCAAAGATTGTTTATACTTATATTTTTCACATATGTAATGCTCCTTAAACATTTATATCTTCAATTACGTATTTGTAAAATTATAAAAAACTAGATATTAATATTCTACATATGAAGAGAAGAATATTACTGATCACACAAATTATATTTTTCTATAAATCACAACGGTGGTCAAAGTGAAATATATAAATAGTATAAACTAGCTTTTTTAGACCCGTGCAAAAATGCGGGAAAGTTTTGTAAATAGATTTTGAGTTATTATTTAATAGATCGTTAGATTATAAAACTAAGTTGAAGATGAATAATGTAAATTGATCTAATAAAAAAAAATTAATCAAGTTAAGAATATAAATAGACACAAACTATAATTTTGGTTCATTATATAACCTTTTCACAATCTATAAGATAAGGTCGAATGAAGCGATTAATTAAATTCAATCGGTTTACAAACTATTTTCAATACAGTATCGGTTTATTATAATAATAACTCTTCTTGCGCATTCAAAAAAACTCTTCGGGAGTTTTGTTAACCAACTCACGAACTACCCTGTCCATACAAAATATAACACTCATTCTTTGTTCCGTCGGATACAATAATCTTCAACCTAGATCTTTTGTGATCAAATAAATTATCTAAAGTTATGAGGAGTATTTTGTACTTGAAAGTTTCAAAAAAGTAATGCAAATAGATAGTTACTAAGATTGGTTCTCTTAACAATGTATCTATCTTTTGGACAAAATTGTCTTTACCATCTTTAATAACTTTGGTAGCATCTTATGCAAGCTTGATACCACCACCCAAAATCAAAAATCAATGTCCACTATAATTGCCAAACAAAGAACTTTCCCAATTAATTTTTTTTTGTAATTTTAAAGTTATAAATTTAACTAACACCTTTGAATTTCATATATTTCGCTAAGGCAACTAATTTCGGGATCATCTCGTATGCAAAAATTTGAATGCCAACCGAACGGGGTATAAAATCATTTCTTACTTCTTGGCTATAAAGTTCCCTCGTTTCCCAAACAATAAACAAACGCGCGACAAATCTCATATATATCACCTATTTAAGTAAGGGATAACTATTATTGTATTTA
Source organism: Patellifolia procumbens (assembly GCA_947645195.1). Lineage (NCBI taxonomy): Eukaryota > Viridiplantae > Streptophyta > Magnoliopsida > Caryophyllales > Amaranthaceae > Patellifolia > Patellifolia procumbens. The sequence continues at coordinate 463,856 of CANSGD010000178.1, read as the reverse complement.
AACAAAATGGTAGTATATTCAGACAGAATATTATACACATTAGACGATAATTTTATAGCAAAGGAAAGGTAATATGCTGATTGTATGTTTTGTTAACTTGTCATCAATACTTCCCACTTAGGTAGGAGTGACATTGTCATTCCTTTCCCATACACGTATTATTCAAACCCTTATGGTGTAAAATATCTTCTCTTTGCTTATTTCATCTATACTTGATTATTTGACATATCCGATCCATTGTAGTTTTATTTTGAAAGAACTTAAAATATGATTCTTGTAAAGTTGGCAAAATGCAAAACAATTTTGTTTAAATATTATCATATTTATACATAATGTTAAGTACTCCCTCCGTTCCCCAAAAGTTGTTACCACTTTGACTTTACACGTTTGCCAGAAGTGTTCTTTAGATTATCAATATCTTCAATTGCATATTTGTAAAAATTCTAATGATTGAATATTAATAAAGTACTCATTAAGATGAATCAAATAACATCCCACATGACTATATTTTTTCGTATATATTGTGAATAATTCGAGAAGTTCTCTCTACCTAAAAAGTCAAAGATTCTAAATGGGAACAACTTTTGGAAACAGAGGGAGTAGGTAGTGACAATTAAAGGAAAAAACTTCAAATAAGGAAATCCGAAAAAATACGGAAAATTTGTAAAGTAAAATAACAAATAAGATAGCATGTTCATATAAAATTGGAGAAATAATATGGATATTATGTTCTTTCCAGAAAAATTATATTATCTTAATTGCATTTAGTAGTCTTAATCTATTAGACACTCCTAAAATCTTCCTTAATTAAAGGAAAAAACTTTTAAATAAGGAAATCCTAAAAGGTGACATGTAGTATTGATAAATATGTTGATTATTATGGTGATTTTTTTGTAGGATAATCGGTAAATATGGATATTAACTGATAAGTAGTGAAAAGTCGATTATCTTAATTGTATTTAATAGTCTTAATCTATTGGATACTCCTAAAATCTTCAATAAGTAAAGGAAGGAACTTGAAATAAGGAAATCCCCTAAAACATATAATAATAAATTGACAGATATGGTGATTTTAGAAGTGATTTTTGTATGGGAATCTTTATTTATGTTTTTAGAATTATTATTTATGGGGATTTATCTTATTACTACATAATTTATGAGAATTTTTATTTTGTGCGTGTTGCATTGTAATGGTTATGCCGAAATTTAGGAAAATACTTAATGAGGGTCATACAATTGCTTCAATTTTCCCTTTTAGTGTAAGTATATTTTTATTCTTTGATAATTAAATTTGAAACAACATCTGATAGTAACATTTTTTTATTCTTTGTATCAAATGTTATTATCAAAGAAATTAAAAAATATGTTATTATCAAAATTAACCTAAATAAAAGTATAACGTCCATAATTAAACTAAATAAATCAAGATACTTGAGGAAAAAATTTGAGCAGATGGATTATTATGGTTAATTGACCTAATAAAAAGATTATGGGCTTGAATATCAAAAGCTACCGGCTAAATATTATTATTAATAAGTTATGACTTTATGTTTGATTATACTATAATATATTATATGATTATATTGCATGATATGATTTGAAACAATATAGGTTATTAGAAAACTTATTAATCTTATGATAATCAATCACATTTTGAATGACAACTTTATACATATTATCTCCGTCTTTTTCATAGGGACGTTTGCCTTTCCCCCGATTCAAGAAAAATGTGCAGTAAGAGAGAAGGATAGTAAAAGTAAGGAAAAACTAAAAAGGTAGAGAGAAGGGGAAAGTGTAATAATTAAGTGAACCAACCTACCATTTATGGTAAAAAGTAGAGTGTCTCAATTGAATAAAAAGACCTCTAAATGAAAAAATGTCCCTATTATAAAAATGGAGGTAGTATTATATAATTAATCTATATAGACTACATTGTTGCTAATCAATCTATATATATATGTGGATAGATTATAGTTAATTGACCTTATAAAAAGACTGTGGGCTAGAAAATCAAAATAGGAATTTTAGTTGTTTAATGGATTGATAAATATCATCTATAAAAATATATAATTTCCTTTAAATTAAAGTATAAGAATGTGATTGATAAACAATAGGAAGTTTAGTTTGATTGATAATTATCGTTTAGAAAGTTGATAATTTCATTTCGAAACTCTAAAGATCGTTCATAAATGGTAAAGATAAGTATAATCTATGACACAACCATGGAAAATTGTAAGTGCTTAGGTTTAGGTTTGAATTTAAAATTTGAACTTAAGTGGATAAAAACGAACTTAGATTATGGTTAATGGACCTAATAAAAATATTATGGGCATGAATATCACAAGATAACGACTTAATATTATGTATCTAAATTATATTATTATTAATAAGTTATGATTTTATAATTGGTTATACTATAAAATATTAAATGATTATATTATATGATCTGATTTAAATCAATATAATAAGATTTCATTACTATATTTACTTAAAAAATATACATAATAACTAAGTGATTAGTCAACTTATTAATCCATTGGCAGTCAATCACTCTCTTAATGGCAATTTAATACATGTTTTAAAAAACAAATTTAAATTACTATAATTACAATATTTAAAATATTATGATCGTTTTTTATAATAGGAGTAGGATTACAATTTTTGATTGATTGATTATGTGATAATTTGATTTGATAATGGAATATGTAGTTGATTTAATTTATTAGTTGATTCAACTTAATCAATCAATATCCTATCAAATTGATTGATTTAATTGAAACCATGATTGATTTCTTGATAGGAAGTTTAGTTGTTTAGTTGAATGATAATTACCATTTATAATACTTGATTGATTGAGTCCGTGATTGATCTAATTTGGTAGGTTATTGATTGATTGGGATAAGCTAAATGATTGATTGATATCATATTCCAAAATGTGATTGATATAAAAAGAGGCAAGTGTTTTATGTTATTCTCAAACAGAACCATTTATAAGACTATTAAAATTTTATTTATTTTAAAATATTTAAACATGATTGATATCAGAATAGGAAGTTTAGTTGTTTAATTGATTGATAATTAACATTTATAAAACCAAATTAATTTCCTATAAATTAAATTCTAAAGATCGTTTATAAATGGTAAAGATAAGATAATATCGTTTGTAAATGGTAAAGATCGTTCATATAAATTTATGGGTTAGTCAAATTTGAATGCATGAAATTGGTTAAGGAATATATTATCTAATTAACTTGGGAAATATTTGTTAAGATATTTTGCTATAAAAACAAAAATTTACAAAGTTAGTCAAATTAGAATAAATGTAATCAGTTAAGGAAAACAATATCTAATTAATTAGGAGATTTTTGAAAAAAATAGGCGTTATTGAATAGTTTACCAAAGAAAAAAATCCCAAAAAAGATTTTTCGTAATCTTTTGTTAGAGATTTTAATCTACTGATTTCTTTACATAACCGAATTTAAAAAGATGTTAAACACAAAAACGAAAAAGATACAAATTTAAAGAAGAAAAGATGTTAGTCATGTTAGTCAAATTTGACTACTTCGACAATAAAAAGGAAATTTATAGGTTAGTAAAATTTGAATACATGAAATAAGTTAAGGAAAATATTATCTAAATTACTTGGGAAATATTTGCTAAGATATTTTTCTATAAAATCGGAAATTTACAAAGTTAGTCAAATTTATCAGTTAAGAAAAACGGTGTCTAATTAATTAAGGAGATTTTTGACAACAATAGGTGTTATTGAATGGTTTACCAAAGAAAAAAATCCCAGAAAGATTTGTCGTAATCTTTTGTTAGAGATTTTAATCTACTGATTTCTTTACATACCCGAATTTTAAAATATTTTATACACAAAAACAAAAATGATACAAATTTGGAGAAGAAAAGATGTTAGTCAAATTTGACTACTTTGACAACAAAAAGGAACTTTATGGGTTAGTCAAATTTGAATATATGAAATAAGTTAAGGAAAATATTATCTAAATTACTTGGGAAATATTTGCTAAAATTTTAATGTATAAACGGAAATTTACAAAGTTAGTCAAATTTGAATAAATGTAATCAGTTAAGGAAAACGGTGTCTAATTAATTAAGGAGATTTTTGACAAAATAGGTGTTATTGAATGGTTTACCAAAGAAAAAAATCCCAGAAAGATTTGTTGTAATTTTTTGTTAGAGATTTTAATCTACTGATTTCGTTACATAACCGAATTTAAAAATATTTTAAACACAAAAATAGAAAAGATACAAATTTGGAGAAGAAAAGATGTTAGTCCAATTTGACTACTTTCACAAGAAATAAGGAAATTTATGGGTTAGTCAAATTTAAATACATGAAATCAGTTAAGTAAAATATTATCTAATTAACTTGGGAAATATTTGTTAAGATATTTTGTAAAAATTTATTGTATTGATTTCAATGTATAACCGAATTTAAAAATATTTTAAACCAAAAATCAGAAAAGACAAAAAATGGGAGGGAAAAAATGTCAATGGATAAATGATTTTTGACAAAATAGGTGTTATTGAATGGTTTACCAAAGAAAAAATCCAAGAAAGATTTGTCGTAATTTTTTGTTAGAGATTTTAATCTACTGATTTCTTTACATAACCGAATTTAAATATATTTTAAACACAAAAACAGAAAAGATACAAATTTGGAGAAGAAAAGATGTTAGTCAAATTTGACTACTTTCACAATAACAAAGAAAATTTATGGATTAGTTAAATTTAAATACATGAAATCAGTTAAGGAAAATATTATCTAATTAACTTGGAAAATATTTGTTAAGATATTTTGTAAAAATTTATCCTATTGATTTCAATGTATAACAGAATTTAACAAGATTTTAAACCAAAAATCAGAAAAGATAAAAAATGGGAGGGAAAAAATGTCAATGGATAAATGTTTTTTTAACAAAAAATGATTATAATTTTAAAAATGAAAAATAAAAAATATTACGAAAAGTACTATGAAAATTTTCAAAAAAAACAATTTATTACTTGGGTTAATGTAAACTTCAAAATAGTATATAATAATGATTTAATAAATCGGTTGGCTATATCAAGATATTGTATTCAACAAATGCAAAGAAAATTAAAAATTACTACAATAATACACTACAATTTACTAATAATCAAAAAATAATTAGGTAAAAATCTAGAATAACTTTGAGATTGCATAAAGAACAAACAAAATGTATATTCGAAGAATCGAATTATAATATAAATACGACAAAAGAATATAAAAAAATGAATTTATTATTATTCAATAAAGATAAGGATTACATTTGATGAATTAACAAATAATAAAATACATAAAGAAATGACAATACAAAAAAAATAATTAGATCGATGATACTTTCATGAAAATATTCAAAACCTCCATTGTGATGTTTTGTGATGATGACGATGAAACTTTCTTCAATCGCATTCGGAGAATTCATCCAATTTTCTTCGAATATGAGAAATAAAACAATGTAACAATCTTCTTTCAATCGAAATATGTCAAAATGTTCCAATATTCTTGAATGATTTTATTGAATGGAGCCATGTTTTTATTTTGAGAGAGAAACATTTAGAATGAGAGAGGCTATATTTAATTTCGGTTGAAATGAGCTATCTTGTTGTATGTATTTATAGTGGCATATTTATGAAACAATGAGCTAACTTTCTTAAAAAAACGTTGGTCCTTTTCATTCTATGATGACTTTTCCTATAATGAAGATTAAATTTAAAAGCATTGATATATTCAATTTTGATTTGTTAAAATTCCTAAAACATGAAAGCAGATCTTAACTTTTGATTTGTTATTTTAAGCAATTATGTAATTAAGCGAATTGATTAAGGAACCTGATTGATTAAGGAACCTAATTTTAGGCAGTTATACCGAATTGATCTCAATTAACCCTTGAACTATCAACGATTTTTTAGGAATTTTTTTATTGCCGGATTTCTTAGCAGATTTTATTCAATTAAGGCAGTTATTATCAAAGCTTTTTTAGAAAATGATTGAAGATATGATTTCCTAAATAAACCAGCTATCTAATTCAAAAAAACATAAAGTTCTAATGCTGACACGTGGCAAAAAAAAACGCTATGAGGCATGTTAGTGTAATTTTATTTTGCAGATCCAATTTTATTTTGCTTTAGTGTAATATATAGATAGTATGTCCGAAAATAATATAGGAATGTTAAAATTTGGCAAGTAATATTAATTGATATTATAAGCTTATGGAATAACCATTGAAATCTATATAATTTAAATATTATGAATACAATATACTTTACAAATTTAGATTATGGCAGAAGAAATATTAAAAGTGATCAAGTACATATAAATGCAATTCATTTTTTAAAATAATGCACAGGAATTTTATTGGATCATCCCATACGTGGGCTATATAGTTGCCAAATCTCATGGGATTTGAGAAGAATAATTCTTACTGAAATTAAGCCAAATAATTGCCACAATATTTAGGAAGATAATGAAAAATCAAATCTATTCCTTAATTAAAGGAATCAACCGAATAAAATTTAGGAATCTATTCAATGAAGAATTTGAAAATCACGTTAATTTAGGAATAGATTAAGGGATTGATTTTTATCTTTTTGAAGATCCTTTAATTAAGGAATCAACCGCATAAATGGAAGTAAATGGGTAATTCTTACTGAAATTAAGCCAAATAAATGCCAGAATATTTAGGAAGATAATCAAGAATCAAAAGCTAATTTAGGAATAGATTAAGGGACTGATTTTCAGTATATGGAATTCCTTTAATTAAGGAAACAAACGCATAAATGGAAGTAAATGGGTTGTTTATTGTTGCCTAATTAAATGGAAATATTTTTTTTAAAAAAGCAAAACAACACCAAGTTGACACGTTGGTATAATGCATTTTTAAAAAAGTAAAAAAATATTCTGCTGACACGTGACTTCTATAAACGCTAGGATGCTTGGGGGATCAAGGTTTGCTTTGGATTCATCTGGTGATGACACGTGGCAAAACCCATTTTGCTTTAATGTAATATATATAATAGAATTGAATTCTAGAGACAATGTTGTGGTGAATGTTTGAATCAAATGTTAAAATCTATTGAATTTATAAGATAAATATTATGTCCGAAAATAATATAGGTATGTTAATTTCGGCAAATAATAAATGATATTATAATCATATGGAATAATAATTGAAATCTATATATGATAAAAATTATGAATGCAAACAACCCGTTAATTATTTTGAAAAGTCCACTAATTTAGGAATAGATTAAGTGGGTAATTCATATAGCAAGCAACCGGTTTTATTTAGGAATATGATGCTCTTAACTCGATTTTATTTAGGAAGATAATGAAAAACAAATCTATTCCTTAATTAAAGCAATCAACCCATACGTGGTTTTGGTAAGTCCACTAATTTAGGAATAGATTAAGGACTTGAATTTTATTTTATTGAGTACCATTTAATTTAAGCAATCAACCGAATTAAATTTTCATTCTTACTGAAAATAAGCCACACTTAATTAGCTAATATTTAAGAAGATATTAAGAGTCAAACGCTAATTTAGGCATAGATAAAGGGCATTATTTTCGGAAATTTGTATTCCTTTAATTAAGGGAAATCAAAGGCTAATTACACGGAATTACAATAAAAAAAATGCAAAATAACACCAATTTGACACGTATATTATTTAATTTGTATAATGCATTTAAAAAAAGCAAAAAAATATGTGGCTGACACGTGGCTTCTGTAAACGCTAGGATGCTTGAGAGATCAAGGTTTGCTTTGGATTAATCTAGTGACGATACATGGCGAAAACCATTTTGCATTAATGTTATATATAGATTGTTACACTTTGACAATCTATATATAACATAAAAGCAAAATATTTTTGCCACGTGTCGTCACTAGATTAATCCAAAGCAAACCTTGATCTCTCATGCAATCTTGCGTTTAAGTCGCCACGTGTCAGCCAAAGATATTTTACCTTTTTTTAAAATGCATTAAACCAGTTAAAAAATATACGTGTCAAATTGCTGTTATTTTGCATTTTTTTATTGTAATTCCGTGTAATTAGCCTTTGATTTCCCTTAATTAAAGGAAATACAATATTCCGAAAATAATGCCCTTTATCTATTCCTAAATTAGCGTTTGACTCTTATTATCTTCCTAAATATTAGCTAATTAAGTGTGGCTTATTTTCAGTAAGAATGACCCATTTAATTCGGTTGATTGCTTTAATTAAAAGCTCTTCAAAATAATAAGTATTAAATCCTTAATCTATTCCTAAATTAGTGGACTTACCAAAACCACGCATGGGCTCATTGCTTTAATTAAGGAATATATTTGCTTTAATAACTTGCATATGCCTAAAATAAGATTAAATAAAATATTTAATTAAGGATTATATCAAATCAAATAAAATCTTCCTTTAATTATATTCCATATGCCTAAATTATGGGGAATAAATTTTTAATTTTCGGTATATAATAGCATATAGATTGGGATTATTATTTGTCATATCAAAATAATTGCCATATTAAAAAGATAGCCGAAAACATTCCTTGACTTTAGAAACAAACCTTTTCAATTATTAATTGGCAAATCTTCTTCCTAATTTGTTGCAAGCCATATATAGAACAAATTATATTCTTACTAAAATTTACACAAAAGCAATCTTAAATTAAGGAACAAGTTATATGCTAATTCAATTTTTGACGTTTTAATTTTTTAAACATTGGCTAATTCAATTTTTGACGTTTTAGTTTTTTTAACATTGATTTTAATTGATTGATATTATTAATGATATCACGCCAGACACTAACTACAACTATAAATAAATCATCTCCCTATCTTCTTTCATTCACATCTAACTCTAAAATCAAATCATGCCTCTCTCATTCTGAATGTTTCTTTCTCAAAATGAAAGCATGACTCCATTCAATAAAATCATTCAAGAATATTGGAATGGTTTACAAATTTCGATTGAAGGAATATTGTTACATTCTTTTATTTCTCCTAATTCGAAGAATAATGGATGAATTCTCCAAATGCGATTGTTTAAAGTTTCATAATCATCATTACAACATCACAATGGAGGTTTTGAATATTTTGATGAAAGTATCATCAATCTAATCGTTTTTTTTGTGTTGTCATTTCCTTATGTATTTTATTGTTTGTTAATTCATTAAATGTAATCCTTATCCCTATTGAATAATAATAAAATTATTTCTTTTTATTCTTTTGTCATATTTATATTCAAATTCGATTATTCGAATATACATTTTGTTTGTTCTTTATGCAATCTTAAAGTTATTCTAGATTTTTACCTAATTATTTTTTGAGTATTAGTAAATTATAGTGTTTTGTTGTGGTAATTTTTATTTTTCTTTGCATTTGTTAAATACAATATCTTGATGTAGCCAACCGATTTATTAAATCATTATTATATATTACTTGCAGTTTACATTAAACCAAGTAATAACTTAAAAATTTATGAAAATGTTCACAGTACTTTTCGTAATTTATATTTTATTTTTCATTTTAACTGATTGAGCATTTGTAATTTGCATATACATTCAAAAATTATAATCATTTTCTGTTAAATAAATTCATTTATCCATTGACAATTTTTTTCCTTCCATTTTTTATCTTTTCCGATTTTTAAAATCTTTCTAAATTCGGTTATACATTGAAATCAGTAGAATGAATTCTTTACCAAATGTCTTAACAAATATTTCCCAAGTTAATTAGATAATATTTTCCTTAACTTATTTTATGTATTCAAATTTGACTAACCCATTAAATTTCCTTTTTTTATTGTAAAAGTAGTTAAATTTGACTAACATCTTTTCTTCTCCAAATTTGTATTTTTTCCGTTTTGTGTTTAAAATATTTAAAATTTTGGTTATGTAAATAAATCAGTAGATTAAAATTTCTAACAAAAGATTATGAATATCTTTCTGGGATTTTATTTTGGTAAACCATTCAATGACGCCTATTTTGTCAAAAATCTCCTAAATTAATTAGATATCATTTTCCTTAACTGATTATATTTATTCAAATTTGACTAACTTTGTAATTTTTCATTTTTATAGCAAAATATCTTAACAAATATTTCCCGAGTTAACTATATATTATTTTCCTTAACTTATTTCATGTATTCAAATTTGACTAACCAATAAATTCCTTTTTTTTTATTGTCAAAGTAGTCAAATTTGACTAACATCTTTCTTCTCAGAATTTGTAACTTTTCCGTTTTTGTATTTAAGATCTTTTGAAATTCGATTATGTAAAGTAGATTAAAATCTCTAACAAAAAAATTATGACAAATCTTTGTATGATGTGTTTTCTTTGGTAAACCATTCAATAACGCCTATTTTTGTCAAAAATCTCATAAATTAATTAGATACAATTTTCCTTAACTGATTACATTTATTCAAATTTGACTAACTTTGTAATTTTTCGTTTTATAGAAATATATATTAATAAATATTTCCCAAGTTAATTAGATAATATTTTCCTAAACTGATTTCATGTATTCAAATTTGACTAACCCATAAATTTAAATGAACGATCTTTGCCATTTACAAACAATATTATACTTATCTTTACCATTTATAAATGATCTTTATAATTTAATTTATATGAAATTAATTTAGTTTTATAAATGGTAATTATTAATCAACTAAACAACTAAACTTCCTATTCTGATATCAAATCACGTTTTAATATTTTAAAATAAATGAAATTATAAATAAATGGTAATTTTTGAGAACCTAAAACACTAAACTGCCTCTTTTTATATCAATCACTTTTAAAATATGATATCAATCAATCATTTAGCTTATCCCAATCAATCAATATCCTATCAAATTAGATCAATTACGGAATCAATCAATCAAGTATTATAAATGGTAATTATCATTCAAATAAACAACTAAACTTCCTATTAAAAAATCAATCACAGTTTCAATTTGATAGGATATTGATTGATTAAGATGAATCAACTAATCAATTAAATCAACTAAACATTCCATAATTCAATCAAATTATCACATAATCAATCAATCAACAATTGTAATCCTACTCCTATTATAAAGAACGATTATAACATTTTAAATATTGTAATTATAATAGCAATAAATAACCTATCAACTATTTTAATTTGTTTTTTAAAACATGTATAAAGTTGCCATTAAGAGCGTGATTGACTGCCAATGGATTAATAAGTTGACTAATCACTTATTTATTATGTATATTTTTTTAGTAAATATAGTAATGATATCTCATTATATTGATTTAAATTAGATCATATAATATAATCATATAATATATTATAGTATAACCAATTATAAAATCGTAACTTATTAATAATAATAAAATTTAGATATATAATTTTTAGTCGTTATCTTGTGATATTCATGCCCATAATCTTTTTATTAGGTCAATTAGCCATAATCTATCTACTTATATAGTGTTAAAGTTCGTTTTTATCCACTTAAGTTCAAATTTTATATTCAAGCCTAAACCTAAGCACTTACAATTTCCCATGGTTATCTCATATGTTATACTTATCTTTGTCATTTATAAACGATCTTTAGAGTTTAATTTAAATGAAATTACAACATCCATAATTAAAGTAAATAAAATCAAGATACTTGAGGAAAAATTTTAAATTCAAGTTTTATATTAAAGCCTAAACTTAAGTTCTTATAATTTGCCATCTATTAATCATATATTATACTTATCTGTACCATTTATAGACGATCCTTAGAGTTTAATTTAAATGAAATCATCAACTTTTAAACGGTAATTACCAATCAAACTAGGGCTTCCAATTTTAGATCAATCACGTTCTTATACTTTAATTTAAAGGAAATAATATATTTTTATAGATGGTAATTAGCAATCCATTAAACACTAATATTCCTATTTTGATATTCAAGCCCACACTCTTTTTATAAGGCCAATTAACCATAATCTATCCACTTATATATATAGATTGATTAGCAACTATCTGGTCTATATCGATTGATTATATAATACTACCTTTATTTTTTTAATAGGGACATTTTTTCATTTAGATGAGTTTTTATTCAATTGAGACATTTCTACGTTTTACCATAAATGGTAGGTTGGTTCACTTAAATATTACATTTCTCTCATTTTCTCTACCTTTTTCACTTTTTCCTTACTTTTACCATTCTTCTCTCTTACTTTTGCACTTATTCCTTGATCTGCGTGAAAAAGCAAACATCCCTATGAAAAAACAGAGGTAGTATGTATAAAGTTGTCATTAAAAACGTGATTCATTACCATAAGATTAATAAGTTTCCTAATCACCTATTTAGTATGTAATTTTTTTTACTATATATAGTAATTCTATCTCATTATATTGTTTCAAATTATATCAGACAATACAACCATATAATCTATAATAGTATAATCAAATATGAAGTCGTAACTTATTAATAATAATATTTACCCGTTACCTTTTGATATTCAATCCCATAATCTTTTTATAAGGTCAATTAACCATAATCTATGTACTTAAAATTTTTTCTCAAGTATCTTGATTTTATTTAGTTAATTATGGACGTTATAATTTTATTTAGGTTAACATTGATAATAACATATTATTTTTTATCTTTGATAACAACATTTGATACATAAAGAATAAAAAAAAATGTTATTATCAAGTGTTGTTTCAAATGTTATTACCAAAGAATAAAAAAATATTTTTACACTGAAAGGAAAAATAAAAGAAATTGTATGATACTCAATAAGTATTTCCCTAAATTACTAGCATAAACATTACCATGCAATAATAGACACAAATTAAATAACCTAAAATAAATTCACCTAAAAATCAAGGGCCAAAATCACTTGGGATATATGCCATATAGAGCATATAGAGCTAATTTAGGGGTTATATATATATTTTTAAATATATTTAATGCGTTTAGCATGTGCAAGAAATGATAACTAAATTAAGTAAATTTCTTTATTTGTAAAACCTATCTTTTACATTACATTTATAAGAATAATATTAAACATAATTTTTTAAAATGATTTTCTAGTAAAAAGTCGAGCAATTGAAAAGAATTCGATTATTATAATTAAGGGTTTTTAAGGTAACTATTTTATGCTCTAAATTTTCATAATTTTTCAATAACCCCATTAAATCTAGGTATATTTATTTAAGAAGGCGCTAATAAACCATCATTGGTACTAAAATCAATAAAAATCATATACTTAAGACAAAAATCATATACTAAAATCAAGTGAATGCAAATTACTTTTCATATGAAAACAAAAAAAATTAGATTAATTTATCTGCTAAGATCTCATATAACATTATTAATTTATTATGATATTTATAAGTCAAATTTGCAAGGTTCTTAGCAATAATATATATAAATTTAGAAGGTTCTTAACATTCTTATGAAAATATTCTCAATCACAATCAATTTATGGATCTTGCCGTTTTAATGTTAATTTCATAATATAACATCCACATTATAAGATCAGAACATGAGTATTGCTTGAATATTTGTAAAATAGTATAAATGCTGTAAAAACGGGCTAGATTATAGAATAAAATTATAAAATCAGCATAAATAAGATATGAAATATCGTATCTCCAAGTTTTTAACAATATTGCACCATGAAGATAAGGTTTTAGTAAAAAAAAATGCAATTCAGATTATAGTTTTAACTATAAATAAGTTACGATTTTAATAAAAAATCCCCATAAATAACGATTCTCATAAATTATGTAGTAATAAGATTTTTAATTTAAAAACACCATAAATAATGATTCTAAAAACATAAATAGAAATTCACATACAAAAAATCACTCAAAAACACCATATCTGTCAATTTATTATTATACGTTTTTAGAATTTCCTTATTTGAAGTTTTTCCTTTACTTATTAAAAATTTTAGGAGTATCCAATAGATTAGGACTATTAAATACAATTAAGATACTCTGACTTTTCACTACTTAATATCCATATTTGACGATTCTCCTAAAAAAAATGACCATAAAAATCACCATATTTATCAATATCACATGTCACCTTTTAGGATTCCCTTATTTAAAGGTTTTTTCATTAATTAAGGAAGATTTTAGGAGTGTCTAATAGATTAGGATTACTAAATGCAATTAAGGTAATCTGACTTTTCTAGAAGAACATAATATCCATATTATTTTTAGAAATATTATATGAACATGCTAACCTTTTTGTTATTTTACTTTTACAAATTTTTTGAATTTCCTTATTTAAATTTTTTCCTTTAATTAAGACACTATCTACTTAATTTTAAGTATAAATATGATAGTAGTTTTAACAATTTTGTTATACATTTTCCCAACTTTGCGAGAATCATATTTAAGTTCTTTCAAAATAAAACTACAATGGATCATCTATGTCAACTAATCAGTATAAGTGAAATAAGCAAAGGGAAGAAATTTTACACCATAAGGGTTCGAATAATACGTGTATGGGAAATGAATGACTATCTCACTCAGAGTGAAGTGGGAAGTATTGATGACGAGTTAACAAAACGTACAATCAAATAACCTATCCTTTTGCCATAAAATGATATTGTCCATCTAATGTGTATAATATTCTATTTGAATATACTATCGTTTTGTTTAAAAACAATAATAGTTATCCTTTGCTTTGATTGGTGATATATACGTCGCGTTTGTTTATTGTTTGTGAAACGAGGGTGTTTTATAGCCAATAGGTAAGAAATGATTTTATACCCCGTCCAGCTGGCATTCAAAATTTTGTAGACGAGATGATCCTGAAATTAGTTGCTTTAGCGAAATACATGAAATTCAAAGATATTAGTTAAATTTATGATATTAACATTACAAAAAAACAAAGAAAATCAATTGGGAAAGTTATTTGTTTGGCAACTATAGTGGACATTGATTTTTGATTTTGGGTGGTGGTATCAAGCTTGCATAAGATGTGCTCCTAAAGTTATTAAAGAGGGTGAAAACTTTTTTTTGTCTAAAAGATAGATACATTGTTAAGAGACTCAATTTTAGTATCTATCTATTTGCATTAATTTTTTGAAAATTTTAATGTATAAAATACTCCTTATAACTTTAGATAATTTTTTTAGGAAAATTTGTCAGGAATAAGTCAACATTTGCTTTGACCGCTTTTAACAAGTCTACCTTCATTTATTCCAGTAACAAGTAAACCTTGTAACTACTTTTACTTTTAACAAGTTTTTTAACCTGTAACCTGATAAACCTGTAAACTCACTTCTTAATTCCCCCACTTCCCTTTGACTTCTTGACTTTTGAAGAAAAGTTCAAATTCAGCAGCAGTTTCAGTCCATTACCCCCACGCCTACATCGTACCACCACCCTCACTGGCATTCTACCACCAACACCAACACCCACACCTACACCACCACCCTCACTAGCACTCTACCACCGTCACCCACACCAAAATCTGTCAATTACCCCCACACCTACAACAGCAACATAAATTCATCCCCACAACCGAAATAGTTGGTTAATGCAAGAAGTAATATAAGTTGTGCTAAATTTAGATCACCCCACAACTCAATTCAACCCCTCAAAATAAATCCCAATTCCAGAAATTAATTCAACCCTTCAAAATAAATCCCAATTCCAGAAAATAAATTATGGGTTTTATGTTTGTGGAGCTTCGGATTTATGTACTTTATGTGGGTTAAATGCCGCAGTGTGAAGATCAACAACTCTGATCTCGAAAGCTTGGAAGAAAACATTCATTGTGTTAATCGCTGCTTCATGTTATGTTAGCTGATAATTATTTACGTTTTCTCTAGAAGCAATAGAAGATAGATAAAAGTGTTTAATTTATTAAAAAAAAGAATTAAAAGGTGTGTTCTTGGGGTTTATATTTTAAATCAGGAAGTGGGTTATTGTTTTTCAGCTTATTTATGTAGTTTTGGTTAGTTTGAAGTTCTGCATATCAAGTGTTAGAGTGTTTGCGTCTGAGAGAGGAAAAAGGCATGAGAAAAAGATGGGGTGGTAGTATTAAGTTGTGGGTTGTTGAAGAACTTAACTGGATGTTTGTGAAGTAGAGCTGTAAGAGTTTATTTATGGTGGCAGATGGTGTTACGACAAGGAAAGAGGAGGAGAGAGAAGAAGGCGGAGG
Source organism: Patellifolia procumbens (assembly GCA_947645195.1). Classification (NCBI taxonomy): domain Eukaryota; kingdom Viridiplantae; phylum Streptophyta; class Magnoliopsida; order Caryophyllales; family Amaranthaceae; genus Patellifolia; species Patellifolia procumbens. Next base: position 447,655 of record CANSGD010000178.1, on the reverse strand, counting down.
GTGGTGGTGGACTGGTGGTAGTACGTGCGGAGGGGAAGGAGGAGGAGAGAAGACAGAAGAGAGAAGAGGGCTGTGATAAAAAATTTAAAAAGATTTTATTTTAAACCAATTAAAATGAAACACGTGGACAATGTTTAATAAAAGAGTGACATGTGTCACTTTAACTTGGTAAACAGGTTACTAAGAGGTATTAGCCGGTAAAAACTTGTTAAAAGCAAAAGTGGTTACAAGGTTTACTTGTTAGTGGAATAAATGAAGGTAGACTTGTTAAAAGCGGTCAACGCAAAAGTTGACTTATTCCTGACAAATTTTCCTTTTTTTATCACAAAAGATCTAGGTTGAAGATTATTGTATCTCACGGAACAAAGAATGAGTGTTTTATTTTGTATGACAAGGTAGTTCGTGAGTTGGTTAATAAAACTCCCGAAGAGTTTTTGAATCTGCAAGAAGAGGTATTATTATAATTTACTGACACTGTATTGAAGATAATTCTAAAAACCGATTAAATTTAATTAATCCTTACTCGAATTTATTTTATATATTGTGAAAATGTTATATATAATGAACCAATTATTATTTGTGTCTATTTATATTCTTGACTTGATTATTTTTTTTAATAGATCAATTTATGTTATTCATCTTCAACTTAGTTTGGTCGAGGTCCTCTCAAATAGCGAAACCTCTTTTTTTCTTAATACCGAAAAGCTGATATAGTAGTTCGAGGAGGAGAGAGGAATTTGGTCAAGGTCCTCTCAAATAGGGAAACCTCTTGTTTTTTTTTTTTATTGAAATAAATAGGGAAACCTCTTCAATTCCTACACAGTTCTACTCCTACCCCAGTTGTTCTTTTTGAAATCAAAAACCTCCCACACTGCGTTACAAATACAGAGAATGGAGTCCTGTTTGCGGCGCAGAACCGATAAAACTCGACCCCACTTTAAACCCAAAATAATCAAATAGGAGTAATAATCAAATTAAACAATTAACCCCCACTTCCATTACCTTCCCTTCCTTATTACAACAATTTTTACGATTACGCCACCGAAATTAACCGAATCTTCTCCAACAAAAAACACTGTTAATCATAGACAAAAATTCAGGGGAGGAAATCTAAAGCGACCTACTTACTTAAACCATGAGAGATTGACGAAAATGGCGGTTTTCTAGGGTTTCAACCTCCATTTCCATCTCTCTCTTTCCAAACCTTCAACAATCTAGTCTTTAAATCTTCCATGGAAATGCCTGGTAGAAGATCAAATTACACTCTCCTAAGCCAAGTCGACGATCATCCAACTCCTCCTCCAGCTGCAGCTGCTGCTGCTGCATCCTCCATGACGAAGTTCGTAGGTGGAGGAGAGAGAAACTTGTTTACATCTTCGATCGGATTGCAGAGGCAAAGCAGTGGTAGTAGTTTCGGTGAGAGTTCATTGTCGGATCATTATGTACCTTCGATCTCTTTACCTACTAGCGATCTTGATGGATTTAGTTACTTGCATGAGGAGAGAGATTTACGGATGAGAGCTCCGATTGATGGTGGTGTTGCTGGTGGTGGGACTTCGTCGTCGAAGAGCTGGGCGCAACAGACGGAGGAGAGTTATCAGTTGCAATTAGCGTTGGCGTTGAGGCTTTCTTCTGAAGCTGCTTGTGCTGATGATCCTAATTTCTTGGATCCGATGCCCGATGAGTCGTCGTCTTCTCGGTTGGCTTCCTCTGGGTCTGCTGAATCCATTTCTCATCGCTTTTGGGTAATTGTTTTGCTTTCCCCGGAGTTTATTGTATTGTTGTGGTTGAAATGTGATTGATTTAGGAGTTGAATGGTGGTGATTAGTGTTTGTTGTGGTGTGGATTTGGTGCTAGAATTGATTGCTTTTACTGATTGTGGCATTGGGGGGTGATTGTGGTTTAGTTTGTTTTTGGGGTTTAGGTTTATTAGAGAACGACAAGGGAACCTCAAAATTGACACCACAATACGAAAGTAGTGAACTTATTGAACTGGACTGAACTTAATTTATATTACTTGTTGTACTGGACTGAACCGGACTGAACTGAAATTATCTTGGGGAAATGTGAGTGGAAACTTACTGAACTTAATTTATATGAATTCAGTTCGAAACAAATGTACATAAATAACGAGGAACTTAACTCCAATTAGGAATTTCTTTGTTTAGGTCATGGCGGTTATGGTTAAGCTCGTTCCTTTCCCCCCCTTAAAATACCTTGGATTTAACTGAGCTGTTTTCCCATTGAGCCATTTAGCTTCTTCGGGAAGAGTTATTGTGAGTTTGTAGCCAGAAATTTGTTTCGCGCTCTTGTTGGATTGTGTATATTTTTTGACTTAAAGTAACTTATGAGTTAAGGGTTAGAGATTTAGATAAATGAGGCTCTTGCTCGCTTCTCTTGTCCAATTAACCACTTTGTCAATCTCGGCTATTGATGAATCCTCACATTCCTGTTTCTTCTCTTCTTTCTTTAAAGAGCTAACATTAATAATCAATACATCATCATGGAGATTAGTATTGTCAACTTCAACATTGTTTTTTTGATCAGCATGTATGTAACTTTAAGTTCAACATCAACACTAGCACCATCCCAATGTCCCTAAAGAGCTTCCCTCATTGGTGAGGATAGGAGCTTGGATATTGATTTGATGTTTCCAGTTGACCCTTGATTTGATGTGACAATTGTCTATCACTTTGTTGGACATAGAGTTTTGTCTGCTTAATCATGTAATCTAGTCCATTACCTCTTCCAAAGTCAAAAAATAGTGAACCATTGACTTCATAGGGGTGGACAAATTTTGGAACTCTTATTTTCCATCACTAGTTGTATACTACCTCTATTTCTTTTTGTTTGTCCCACTTTGATCAATTATTTGAGAGCTTTTTGGTCAATGTAGGACAAACGAAAAGAAAGAGAGGGAGTACTTGTCATCTTACTACAAATGAACCTAGCTTGCGACTGTTCTTCGGCTTCTTAAAGTTGTCCGTCGCCCTGGAAACCTCATTTTCATCATTGAGTCACTAATATGGACATGAGCAGCAGTTCTTTGTTTATTATCTGACAACAAAACCTTTATTGGAATGGGAAAGGACTTCACTGGAATCGATTGCAATTTTGAATACTGAATTTGAGCGAGCCCCTTAAATTGCCGTGGAACGAGAAGTGATTTGAACAATTGCTCTTGATTTCCGGCATGAATGAATTCAGAGCATTCATTTTGGGTGTGCTCCTGAGTTTGCTTACCGGCTATACGCATATCCTAAAATTCTTGTAGCGTCCCAATTGGCCTCCTTGTCTTTTTTTAAGTTTGTAGCTAAAAGGCCAGCATAAACCTTATGAGATTTCAGCAGATCAGCCTCCAGCTATGGTGCTAGCCTGCTGGTCATAGCCATTGTTGATTCTTGCTATGATTCCGTTACCCTTCCTCTTCAGTGCTGGTTTCGAGTTGGTCAATTGCTTTTACCATCCAGGAATTCATACTTCCATCCTTTTCTCTTTAGTGCGAACCTAACTTTATGAATTTGTCCATTGAGAAATTTATACTGATTAAATGTCAGTTTTAAATTTATTCCGTAAAATTCAATTTTGATAAGCAATAATCAGTTGTGATCAGTGAAATCTCTATCAATGTCAAAGATAGATGATAGAGAATCAGCCAAAATCAGGTTTAATTTAATTAGTAAATTTGAGTAAGAACTAATCTTACCCTGTTGGAACTTGAATGTTTTTCCTCTTTTTGTCGGGTTATAGTTGCCAAAATGGTCAAGTTATTTCTGTTCTTGTTCGCTTCTTGCTGACAAGGCTGCCATTTCAATGCAAAGGTATATGTGTATAATCCGTGCCATTGTGTGCTAGAGAGGGTTAATAATCTAGGGAGAAGAATGTAATATAGAAGAGAGTAAGAACAACTCATTGAGGACAGAGAGGAATCATTCAAGGACAGATTTTAGTGTGGGAGAATAGAGGGAGTCCATAAACAGATTTTAGAGAGGGGAAAAGAGAGCCATTACCCTGAGTCTGTTGCAATAGTATGATATAGAAACTAAATCAACAAACACAATAGAACTGAATTCTTCATGAGGAAGCCCTCTTTGTACCATGTAACTCATGATAAACCCTTTACATTGAGTTTATTTGCACCATGTGTTTGTTTGCTGCTTGAGTCTTCATGACTATTGCTGATCTTGTAGAATTATCTATTTAAAGTTTTCCTGAGAACTTTAAAGAACAATGGCACGTTGTAGATTGAATAGCTTTTGAAACTTCTGTAACCTTAATTTTAGTGGTGCTCCACAAATTTGATATCTATTCTTCTGATAGCACCATTACCTCTACTTATCGGCCTTGGAAACTGAGATATTTGAAGTGTCTGAATTTTTATCAATTTGGCTTTTCATCAGGTCAATGGCTGCCTCTCATACTCTGACACAATTCCTGATGGGTTTTATCTCATACATGGAATGGATCCTTATGTTTGGACGGTTTGTGCCGATCTACAAGAGAATGGTCGTATTCCTTCTATTGAATCGCTTAAGTTGGTAGATCCTGTAAATGAAGCTTCACTTGAGGTAATTTTGATTGATCGGCGCAGTGATTCCAGCTTGAAGGACTTGCAGAACCGGGCTCTTGACATATCCCGTAAATGTGTGACCTCTGATGATGTTGTTGATCAGCTTGCAAAGTTGGCATGTAGACGCATGGGGTGAGTTGCTATTGTGTTTGTTAGCTTGATAGAGTTGTTTGAAGTCCATGCTTATACTGTACCTCTCTTTATGAGTTCTGACTTCATTTTGGTCCTTCACTATTCACTAGGGGGGCTGCTTCAACCAGAGAGGAGGAATTGGTTCCCATCTGGGAGGAATTCAGTAATGGTCTCAAAGATTGCCTAGGGTCTGTTGTGCTTCCTATTGGCAGCTTATCTATCGGCCTATGCAGACATCGCGCTTTGCTATTCAAAGTATGTCATGTTGTTGGACGTCATACATTTCTACTGTCTGTGTCTGATGTAGACTATCCATAGCTCTGTGGAAATTGCGGTCACTTATCTTTCGTCTTTCTTGTCCTGAATTCTTGTCCATGTGGCGCTTTAGATCTTTGGATAAGGGTTATAGGAGAAAGCCTGCAATCATGAGGCAATGCTTCCCTAATTGTAAGTGTAGCTTGATGTGAATCGATCTCCCAATTATGAAGATGGGGTAGTGTGAGGTGATCTATCTAGCTTCTCAAGTACTTCCTCTATAACCTATACATATTGTTTCCCTTTCCCCAATGGAAGTTGTCCTTTTTTGATCCACATGGTTGTGGAACTCCCAAGTGTTGTTGGTCCAAAAATATATGTCTCCTTTGGCAGTTTCTGTAACTTATGGAGTTCAGTTGTAGCTCAGCTAAGCACCATAACATGCTACTTGTTGCACAATTACTGACCTCTACTTAGTGTATGATGTGGGAGTATCCAATCTATATTGCTATTACGCCCTGTGTGGTCACTGTAACATGCTGTTTTCTGCAGCATTGCTGACCTCTCTTTTTCATGATGCGGAATAAATTATATATATTGCTAAGCCTTACATTGGAAGGGCATTTGATCATGTTTTCATATCCTTGATTACAGGTCCTTGCTGATTCAATTGATTTGCCTTGTCGAATTGCCAAGGGCTGTAAATATTGCAATAGAAATGACGCTACTACTTGCCTAGTACGGTTTGGACTGGACAGGTGTGCTCATTTTATTTTTTGAGGGCCTCATACTCGTAAATCAATTCACTTCATGTCTTCTGGAATGTTGTGGAAGAAGTAAAATTGGCTCATTAAACTCTCTGATCTAAATATGTACTATGAAATAGCATGTGATTGTTGTGTAGAGATCAAGGATTAGTTGGCAACAACCTCTGTATGAGGAGACTTTGTACATCTGACCCCCATTATTCAGCCCACACTGGCCGCCTCTTATGATGTATTGAGATGCTTTTGATTATGAGTTTGAGCATCATACTTAGATACTTGGAAGTTGGAAGTGTTTTCTGAGAAAGTTTTTGTCTGAATTTCTATGGCGATTCACAAATTGATAGGATTAGTGGCGTATCTGATTATGTATTCCCAGGTAATTTGAATGTGGAAGAAATGCAAGAAACAATGATAAAAGGACACACGAAGATTTAACAAGGAAAAGCTGAGAACGGGGGAGAAACCACCAATTAATGCACTGGGACTTTCAATGATGTGTATGACACAGTGACTTATAAGGCTTCCATCCGGATCTCTCTTGATCATACACCTTGATCCGAGCCCTAACTCATGTTTGCCCGAACAATTGCATCTTCCTCACTTACCCATTATCCTCATATATTTATGGTCATAGGAAGAACAATCCTACTAGGAATTTACAACTAGGAATATACTTGTATCCTAAGCGAACAATGATTCTAGATAAAATAGAATATATGTCAAGATATATCTACTTTCCTAAATACAACTCTACTAGTAGTAGGAAACTTGATACTCATCAAAACATGAAAGATATACATATCTCATCACAAAATATGTGAAGCTTACTTTCTTGAACTAGAAAATGACAATAGAAGGAGTTGGTGCTCAACTTAAGGTTGTCGGCAAACAAAGCCTAGTGTCACGACTCGTTCCCGAGCATCAACACTTCGGAAGTGCCGATTGACAACTTGGTATGTATTCTTTCTAGAGGCTTCCAGAATAAACTTGAAAACTCTAGGAGCATCTTGTATACTCTAGATACATCATGTAAATACTAGAGTTGTACAGGCATGTATAGAAGAATCTAGAGCATTGATAAGATGGTGCCATGTGGCACAATCATAGCCCTCCATTGAGGAGGTTAGGAACTTACGATATTTCCAAGCACCCTTATAAATAGGTGGTGAAAGCATTCTCACTCATTCAATATAAACTACATTCAAAAGCTATCCTCTCTCTCTTTGTGCCTTACAAATCTTCCAACTATAGCATTCCTTAGCCACACAAATAGCCCAGCCAAGTAATAGGGTGCCTTGACTTGTCTTTCGGCAGGAGTTTGAAGCAAGTAGGCCACGTATAGTGACATAGTAAAGAGTCAGTACATGACACTAGGCCCTGTCTCGAAAACGTCTAGAAAACATCACCGTGGACAGTATTTAGTACTTCCTCATTCAATTTGATTAATGTAGTAGTCCAAAGTTTGGTAAAGACTGACACTAAGGGGGTGTTTGGTTACTACAGGGTAAAGAGAATGGAATCACGAAAGGGGTACAATTGGAAAGGAGTTTAAACCCTTAGACCTAATGAGGTGTTTGGTTGCATTTTTGGCTCTTCATTCCTTAACAGTTAACACTACTCCATAGACTTGCAGACCACCATCTTCTCCCACTCTCCTCTATTCAAGCGCTGCTAGCATAACCGGCGCCTTTGTCGTTGCCAACAAAGGGCTGCCCTTGCCGCTAGGTATTCTCTCTCTTTCTCATCTCTTCTCTCCTTCCTCCATGGCGACAGGACTCCTACGCCGCAGCAACTCCACCATCTCATCCCGATTGAGCAGACTCTTCCTCTCTCGCCTCCACCATCTCATCACGATCCTTCTCTCACCTTCTGCCGATCTTATTGCGAAGGTATCCGTGGTTCTTGGGCTATGAACATGCGCGACTGTAATGGCCTCGCTTGCCTCATTAAGATCGAATAAACGGTGGGGTGTTAGGGGAAATTGGGCTGGTAAAGGTTTCTGGTGGGGTTGGGTTCAGTTTTCGGGGCTGAGCTAGGTGCAAATCGGGATTGAACAAGGTTGGTGGTGGAGATAGTTGTGGACTTCGAGGTTTTTGGGTTTTTGGTGGGGGTGGGTGGAAGTGACGGCCAAGTTTGATTTATTGGTGGTGGTGGGATTGGGTTGTTGGTGGGTGTTGTGTAGAAGTGACGGCCGAGTGTGAGTTTTTGGTGGTGGTGGGATTGGGTTATTGGTGCGGGTTGGTTTTGTTGGGTGGTTGGGCTACAAAGGGGGGTGGTTGTGGTGGGTTTTAACGGGATGGTGTTGGTTTAGTGGTGGATTAAGCGGCGATTGGGTTGTTGATGGGTGTTGGGGGTGGTGGAGGTGGGTTAGCTATGGTGTAGGACGGTGGTCAACAATTGGGTCAATGTGACCATATGAAGTAGAGGAGAGAAAGGGTAAGTGAAACACTTTAGGGGTGAGGGGAATGGGAGTAGAGGACTTTGGGGGTAAGTAACGGGGTAAAGGCAATCATTGAATGGATCAAACAAACATGTAAGGGTTTCACTTTAATTGATTCCCTTACCCTTTCTTGAAGACCCCCAACCAAACGCCCTCTAATATCTCAATCACGTTCACTTGCACTTTTGGAGAAGGGAAAGTGTTTTAAAAGTTTGTCATCTTTGGTATCACTTATTTGTAATTGAAGTCGTTGTTGTTAGTGTCATCATCATTGTCTTTTTGATGGGGTCTATTACTCATCAATCTTCATCATCATATTTTGCTGTCTTTGTCTTTGCTGTTATTGTCGTTGCCATTTTGTCGTGGATTCTTCTTCTTCTAATGCTACTACTACTACTTATTAATATTGTTTACAATATTAGTGGTATTTACAATAATCTGAACTAAGAAATATGTGCTCAACAATTCCAACTTTTGCACTTATTTTGTTTCTAGTCCGAAGAAAAGCCTAGTTTAGGGAAATTCAAGCTCTAATCAATTTTAATGTGAAAAATTCGCATCATTATTGCAGCAGCGAATACTTAATTTTCTTCTAAAACTTTCTTTCAATGATTTTTCTATCAGCACATGAACAAAAATAATGTAGCAATTGTTGTTTCTGGATGCAAGTATCTCAATTTAAAATTATCTAGCACATGTCGACGTCGCTAATATTTTAGATTATTGTAAGTCACTTTTTCTTCCTGTTTTCCGTTAAATTTATTAATTATCAAGAACTAGAATGCATAGGCTGAGCCGCTGAGGTTAGCTCTGGACTTCATAAATGTCTTCTTTTTGAAATACTCTTTTTCTATCAGTTGATTTCCTTAATTATGACTAGAGAAGTTGCCCCTAGTACTATGCATTATGAGGAGGTTTGACTATACACGAAGAGGGCAGCCCAAGCTCTTTAGTCTCACAAAATGCGCGCATATCAGGTGACAAAATTTTTAGAACTACAGAAATTAGAAAGGATAAGTAGACTTAGGCCGTTAAATTTTCCAAACAATTGATGCAGCCCTGGGTTGGAAATTATCATGACTATACATATACCATCGTTGGTTTTTGTGTTCGGGCCTCTGCTTTGATTTTGACTGCATAGGGCAAATGTATTGTCTGGTATAGTTGTGTTGTGGACCTTGTGGGCTTGATGGAGTCTCTTTATCTTGATAAATATTCAGTCAGTTGTTATTATATGAAATCTTGATAGAAGTAGCACTTGCTCAATAAAACCAATATTCTTCTTGTTTCAGGGAGTATATGGTTGATTTGGTTGGGAAGCCAGGTTGCTTATGTGAGCCTGACTCCTTGCTTAATGGTCCGTCTTCCATATCAATTTCTTCCCCATTGCGCTTTCCACGATTTAGATCAGTTGAACCTGCCATTGATTTCAGGTCACTGGCCAAACAGTACTTTTCAGATTGTCAATCTCTGAATCTTGTGTTTGACAGGCCTTCTGCAGGTGACTCTTTTGTTCTCATGTTATATTTGTCATGTATTAGTATGTTCCATTTAGTTAATCGTTTCACGGGGGACGGGCCAGACAGTTATAAGTTAAGTTTTTCCAGATTTGAAGTAAATTTACATACTTTCCTTGTTATGTGTGCCCTTTGCATTACATAATAACTTGCGCAAGCTTTGTACCTAGCGACAGTGTTAACTTCAACAGATAACATCTTGAACTTCCCAATCCGATGATTAGTTAGATTCAAGTTCCTGAATGGCTGTTTGTTTCTGATCCTTTAGTGGTATCATTGTTATCTATCTTTCTTATCTTTGACCTTTGCGTATATACGTTTAGGTACTAATAATGTTTGGACTTCAGAGTGAGGAGTAGGATGTACTCATTATGTTTTCACAAGATAGTATATGAAATAATATCATAATACCGTCTCTCACTGAAGCCCAATGCAAGGAAGTCTAGATGTGAAGGAGAAAAGAGCCTCCAATACATAATTTTTGTCCTTTGGGGAGTGACCCTGCACTGGATAGCCGGAAACTGTATGGAAGTTCATCTGTGTAGGTTTATGCGTGTAAAGGACTGTATCACGTCAATTGCTTTTTTCTACTTTGACTCCTTTGTTGATATTATATTGATTGGTTTCCCCTATGCACGAGTTTTGATTAAAGGAGCTCATGTTCTTATGCCATCCTATAATTCTTCTCCATTCTTCTAGGTACTATTGGGCACATTTTCAAAATTTTAATACATGGAAAAAGTACATAGAGGATTGTGTAGTTAGTAGACGTTCAAGTTTTAGGTTTAACACAATTTTGAAGTTTGTCTGTTAATGATGATTGAACAGTGAGGATTTTGGGGCTGTGAGGCATGTCTGATCTATGGTGTGCAAAGTTGGCAAAATCAATGGAAGGAGAGAATCAGAGCCTTCAGTGAGATTGTTATGATCCACATGCGAGGCATGGGACTTGAATCTCTATCAGCCATGTCATCATATGTGGGCCTGATGTGTGGCCTAGTATATGTTTCCGAGTTATCTCTCCCTTTAAGCTAGCCTTGAGGGTAAGGAATGACTTGAAGGTTAGAGAAAGAAGCAAGGTTCTTGTTTGAGAAGCTTATTGTTACCTGTGCCTTCTTTTTGTTTATCATTGCTGCCCCTGCATCCTACCCCAACAAAAACCTCCTTAGATTAATGCATAATTGAATTATAGAAGAAATGTTTGTTATCACAAGATGTGAAAACACAAGATAGAGCCATTGGTAACGTTGTCGCAAATGGGCCTTCTGGGATCGAATTTGAGCCTCCACCTTTCATGGGCATCTATTATATTGGGCTTGAATACTCAAGACACTCGGTGATGGAACAGTGATAAACCCCACTTGTGTATATGTGAATCTATTAACGCCTTGGACCAGTTTACTCCCCTGTGGAATAAGTTATTCTTCTTGTAATTGAGGGCATACCTGCTGCTTTCAGCCATCAACGTTGAAGGAATCAAAGAGAACATGGACCATCTCAAAAACATCAAAGCTTCTAAAGAATGTTGGGTTTGTTTCGACATTAGTGCCTTTAACGGATGCATCAAGTAGATTTAGGATCCTTCTTGATGAATAATGTTCTTCACCTCTTGAAAAGATCCATTATGGATGTCAAGGGGCAAGGGCTCATATATCCTCAATCCTGGGGAGAAAGTTGAAGATCCACTGCTCCTGTTTAATGCGGCTAAGTTGGAGGGAGAAGATAATGCAGCTACCAATGATAACCTTGAAATTAAAGATAGATTGATCCTAGTTTTTGCATCTTCACAGAATTTGTATTTGAATCCCATTTCCGAACCCTTGAATTTGAAAAATAGTAGGGAAGCAGAGGGTCCAGACCAGAGTTACTATTGAAAGAAAAGTTTTGCAAATTTGGTAATGACTTGTAGCTGTTTCAAGTTTGAGGGAGATAATGATTGGGGTAATTACTGTTATATACTATCAATATCAGCTATAGATGTCAAAATTTCCTGGTGGTCTATCTTAACACAATGCACCTTGGAAGAGATTCAAAAGCCTTTTTTAACAATTTTGGGATTCGATTACTAATTGGAAAAAACAGCAGCTATGACATCATTTAGGGGAAAAGAGTGTTGGGTGGTGAATTGTATGAGATGGTCCAGTGGGAATAGGGGAAACTGTGGAGGTTTTTTGTTTTGTTGGGATGTAATTTCCCCACCAAATCAAATATTCAGTGCAGAATAAAAGTATATGATTGAAAATTTGAAATAGTATTTCATTAAAAAGTACAGGAAGTTTCAATGATATTCAGTTCCCATTAAAAGTACAATATTTCGCTATAGAGATTTTCTGTTCAAAATATACATTTTCAAAGTTGGAATTACTATGGTCCAATGATCAATGGTTTGAACTGTTTTGTCCCATTTGCGCTTGTGTATCTTTCCTTCGTAAGAGACCTCTTCTAATTTTGATTTCCTTTTGCCTTTCTTATTGTTAATTTCCCCTTTGTTTTTTTTTCTTGCCTCGCTCCCTTTCTTGGTCTTTTTCCTTGGCCCGCCTTTTCTTCCTTTAATATTTAAGCATAAAAGATTTACACATGTTCTCACTTTATTCTGTTTCTATATGTGAAAGAAGAAAAAAAAGTTAATTACTTCTTTAACATCTTACCTAATATAAATAAGTTGTTCACGGAAGTATCAAAGGTGCTTTAATAAATCTTTTCCTTTTGGAAAGTTGCATGATAAATGCAGCAATTTTGGAGAAAAACAAGAAAAAATTAAATGAAACGTTTGTTCAATTGTTCTATTAGAAAATTTAATGGGAACATGATACTACGATAGGGGTGAGAATACATGAAGTAATGATGGTGAGAAGTGCGAATGCTCTTCCATGACATGATTAGGTTCATTTCAAAATTAATTATATGTCCGTTGAGAGTTGTTTGGAAATTCTTCAATAATTAGGTTTTCAGGGTATCTAAGCTCCTCTTCTTTATCTTTTTCACAAAAAAGTAAAACGGAGTAGAAGTGCCTTTTCGAGATGGGAGTGAGCGCAATGAAAACAGGCTCCTAAGCCAGCCCGGTTGAGGGAGGTTGACTCGTGTCTATTTTATCTTTTCATTTCGTTGTTGCTCATTCCCTGCCTACCTATCATTAGTGGAGCTCTCCCAAATGCTCACTATAGGGTCTAAGCTATTTATGGGCACATAAGATTGCACACGAGATACCATCTTGACCTCTCTCTATTGTTAGCTAGTGGTAGGTTCCATGCTAGGTGTTCCTGGACTGTGCTGTTGTCTTAGAACACCCAAAGTTAGAAACTTGGCTTGTTAGAGGCTATAAAGGAGCCTGCTTTGCAGAAAATTGAAGCTGCCTATGATCAATGTAAGGTATCGAGTGTCTACTGTAGACAGATCACAATCTTCTAGTTTGTTAATTGGACGAGTTATGCCGAAGAAATGGAAGTTGGTGGTGTAGAAAGGACCAAGTTATGCTTGCAGACGAAACTTTATTTTGAGGCGCGTCTTGTGGAGTGATTGATTTTTGCCTGTGATGCTCATTTGGTTTTTTGACGACCCTCGAAAAGCTAAAGAGTAGAGATTCCCCTGATTCCCTGCTTTATCTTGCTGTTTACAATGTGTGTTGCTGTATGACAAAGCGCTTGCATAAAAGTTGTTGAAGCTTCATGGTTTTCATACCAACTGAAGCCTAAGATTCTACTCCGTTTTATACGTTGGTGTGTGATATATGCATGCATCCTAAATGTTGGAATTTCTTGGTAGGTACTGTTATGAATGAGCAAGATGCAGGAGATCCAGTGTATCATAAGCAGTTTGCTAGGAAACTGCCTGACGTAAATAATCCTGTACCAATTGACCAAGAACATTCTCGGTTTATTGGTCATGATAGAGACACTCAGTTTTCTGAATCCAGTGTTCTCCCACAAAATATTGGAAGAGCACCAAGTGCCATCAGAGAGTTCCTTCCATCAAGATTCATTCCTCCTAGCAGACAAAGAGGGACCCAGACATTTACTGATTCGGCGAGAAATACAACAAATGATTTACGGTTTGAGGCGAATCAGCTAATTTCAAGCAGAAATGAAGCTGCTCTGGACATGGAAGATTTGGTCATCTCATGGAGTGATCTTGTCGTGAGGGATAGGATTGGAGCAGGTTTTTCAATAATAAAACTCATTCTTTTGTCATACACTCATACCTGCTAAATGTCAATGATTGGCTTTGTGGTGGATGCGATCTTGGTATTTAAATTGCCAGCTTTCATCTGCAGGTTCTTTTGGAACGGTCCATCGTGCGGAATGGAATGGATCAGTAAGCACCTCATGTTATTTACTGCTTGAAACTTGCTGTGATGTGATAGTGAAGAGTTGTGATTTTTCTTCACATATTTTGCTTTTCAATGGTTCATCATAAGTGAAAATGGGTGGATTGTAGTTTCTGAATTTTATCTGTTAGATATTGTTGTAGAGCATTTGCTTTCTCCGGGTACAAAAGCAAGAATCAAAAAAAGAAAATAAAGAAGATTCAAAAGAAAATGGAGAATAACGGTAAAGTGAGGAGCAAAACAATGATAGAGAAATATGGAAAAAGTGTCTCATATTATGAAAAGAGAGAAAAGTGACCAGCTGAGATAAATATTGTAGTTGAAACTTCCAAAAAGGAAAATTGCAAGTTATCGGAGGAAGTATAAAAAATTCTCACTGCCATAGGCTTTTCTTTTCTCTTTACACTGTTCCGTAATATCAGTTAACGAACTTGTTGAGTTCACGATGGATAGCCGTGGCTTCTTGCCACAAATCTATCTCTGACGTGCTTTGCATGTGAAGATTGTCACTGCTTTCGAATTTTGTTATTGTGGTTTTTGCATCAGCAAAATATATCGAACCTAGCCCTTTTATATGGATGTAAATTGGTTTCTGAACTTACCTTTAAAGAACGGTAAAATTGGAAGCAGGCTGAAACTATTTATCTCAGGAAACTTGTGTTGCACTAGATTTTCTTGTTATGCGGGCAAACCGTAAATAATATGCTCCTCCTGTAAAGAATCGTTGTGAAGACCTTCGAATTTGGAGCAAGGAGGGGGAATGGCAGATTGACTGTAGAGTAGTAGACTAGCTAGACTATGCTTCTGGTTGGAGTAGGGGGGAGCAGGGAGGTGATTGCAAATTTAAATCGTACAGGGAGCATGCTTCGAAATGATCAAAATTGCATTTCCTGTGTCATGGAAGGTTCATATCATGTTCTTTTTTGCTCCATGAAGAAGACTGTCTCTGTTGTATCTCTTACTTTCTGTTTTCATCGTTTTTGCCCCACTCCATGTTGATCTGTGTTCTTTTTAGATCTGAATTAGATATAATCTGTATGGTCTTTATACTCCAGAGGCAGCTCTGTTGATGTCCTTTATAATGGTTCATTGTGCAGGAAGTTGCAGTCAAGATCCTTATGGAACAAGATTTTCATCCAGAGCGCTGTAATGAATTCTTGAGGGAGGTAAGAATCAAGCATGAGATAGTTATTGATCTGCAACATTGTAAGAATATTTGCGACCTCTCGTGTTTGTGGTTCCTCTTAATTGTACCTGTCTTGTTATTTAGGTGGCAATAATGAAACGCTTACGGCATCCAAATATAGTTCTCTTCATGGGGGCCGTTACCGAACCTCCTAATCTGGCCATAGTGACCGAATATTTATGCAGGTTTGCGTCGTTGAATTTCTATTACGACATCCTACTCGTTTTTCCTGGTTTTTTCCCCCTGAATTTTTGCCAGGGTGAAATAACTATGTATGATAATTATAACTGCAGAGGAAGTTTGTACAGACTTCTACATAAATCAGGTGGCAGAGAAAATTTAGATGAGAGGCGGCGTCTTAGTATGGCCTATGATGTGGTATGCATGCTCAGTCTCCCTCACTTCCTCCCATCTCTCTATTTATATTAGATGCATAAAAGCTTTTTCTACTTTTAACATGCAAGATTGTTTATTGTGTCCCTTTTTTGGTTAAACAACTTGTGTCTTGCAGGCAAAGGGAATGAATTATCTTCATAAGCGTAATCCGCCTATTGTTCATCGGGATCTCAAGTCTCCTAACCTTTTGGTGGATAAGAAATATACAGTAAAGGTATGATTTTGTTTGTTTTTATCTGGGATTATCTGCAGCCGCCCCCTCCCACCAATTATAGCCTCAAAGTAGTAGAGACTTTCTTTCTGCAGAAATCAAACTATTCTTAAGTGGCAATTTATATACAGATCATACCTTTTGCATTCCTTTAGCAAGAAGTTTGATTATTATGAAAATCCATAATTATGTGTCTCTTTCCAGCATTTCCCTCACTTTACGATGTCTTTTATTCTGTGATATCTTAATTCGCCTTGCACAACGACATGGGGACATGGGAGAAAAGATTAAAAGCTGATTGGGGTAAGTATGGGTTTGGCGATAATCTAATGCCTTGCTGAGGGAAATGATTAGCAGTCAACTTTGACACTTAAGGTTGGTTCTATGTAATTTCGCCTTTGGGGGTGGTTTTGTGATTAAAATTTAAAAGTCCTATCGACGCTGGTTTGCTAACAATCCGGTTTTTTGGGAATTGTGCATGTATATCTTGCTTACCACCTTTGCTTGTTCTGTCAGTTACTTCATGTGATCTAATTTTAGCCTTTTACCTTTCAATTAGCATGGTAGTGAGGGTTGCTTTATGTTGTGTATGGTTGCCCTAATCGCATGTGTTTGCTTTACCGTCCTTCTCTTTTCTCTCAATTTCTTGATGCGAATTGTTTGTACCTTAAATTTCTTTTACTCAGCACATTGAGTACTTACAATTTCCTTCACTCATATAGGTTTGTGATTTTGGTCTTTCGCGTCTAAAGGCAAATACATTTTTGTCATCAAAATCAGCAGCTGGAACAGTAAGTACTTCGAAAATGCCATGAAACTTACATTCTTTCTACGCATTTTCTTCATATGCTTTATTATGGAACAAACTTGCTATTAATTGTAAAAGTGAACTGAACAGCCTGAGTGGATGGCACCTGAAGTTCTCCGAGATGAGCCATCAAATGAAAAATCAGATGTCTATAGCTTTGGTATAATTTTGTGGGAGCTTGCAACATTGCAACAACCATGGAGCAACTTAAATCCAGCTCAGGTTTGTTCATCTGCAGATGAATCTGTTTATTTTCTGATCTTATTTTTCTGCGTTTGCTAAAGTTGTATTGGAAGATTTACATATTCTATTTGGTGCCCCTTCAATATTTAATGGTGCTGAAAGGTTTTTAGAGATTTATGAGGGGGGTATTTGGTTAGTTTTTGGAATTATTTGAACTCTAATTGATGTTTGTTTGAAAATTCTATGAAAATTGCAATAAGAGAGGTCCACCCTCCTGAGGTATGGGGTTCCAGTATCTTAGAGAAAGGGGGTCAATTCCCGCAAATTCAAACTCATGGAATCATAAATAAAAATTAAATATGTAAAGTATTATGAGACAGGCCTCGTAGCTTTATTATTTATAACCACCACCACGCACCCATTGCTGCCTCACCGCCGTTCTCTTCCCTACCTTGCTGCTAGTGCTACCCATATCCTCCACATCTCATTTCTTTTCACCTTGGCAGCCCTCCTCCTCCTCCCGCGTTTCCCTTCCCTTCCCTTCTGCTGTAATAAGGAAAAAATAGCAACAAACGGTTGAAAACCCTTTTTACTCGCAACAACTACCCTGACTTATATCAGTTTTTTTCGTAACTTGCTCTTTAACATCTTTGATGAAACCCCTTATTGTTGTCCTATGCCATTAAAGGTTCACATCAGGAACCTACGTGGAGAAAATTAACAGCCAAATGTCAAAATTTTGAAACACAAGCCTTGAAGAGGGGGACAGTTGTGCGGAGAGTGGCAGTTTTTGGTTGAGGATGCCGGTGAGGGAGAAAGCGGAGAGAGGGGAAAACGGAGGGGGGGGGGGCGGGGGCGAAGGAGGTCGGGGCGACCCTTAAGATGCTGGTGGAGGAAAGGTGGGGAAAGGCCGAGGGTAGGAGAGCGGGGTTGACTATTCACTTACAAAACATTACCTGGGTTGACATATGGGTTTTTAAGGTATCACTCATCCTGAACTCAGTTTTTGATAATTAACTCGATAATTAATGTTTAGTGTTAAACCAACTTGCTTAATTTGTAGATTATGTGATAGAAGCATCTCAAACAATATCATTTCTTTGTGTGAAATTGTATAGGGACATGATTACTTCTTTTGGAAATATCGTTGAGAAATGAGATGTGAATTGTCTTATCGTGGCAACAACAAAACATCTCCTTCTACACGAGTCAATCTCGTGCAATTATTCACGGAAAATATAATCTGAAAAATAAGAGAGAAGTCAAGGTATATGACCCCTTTTTTCAGATTTGTACTTGGTAGTAATTCCAGGTAGAAGTTTTACTTCCTTGGAGTTGACAAAGAACATCACTTTGGGTTATATACTTGACATATTAGAACATCAAATGTCAAGTTTCAAGTGTATCTACCGTATGTCAAGTTCCAAGAGTATCTTCCGTAGCAGTCAGTTAAGTCAAAGTTGGTATGGGTCGGAATGTTGGGAAACTTAAGTATAGATTAACAATTATGGATAATGACTAATTCGGATTGACAACAGGAACGTCTTTTTGGCGTAGAGGGAGCATTAGCTTAATGGTTTACTGATACTTGATACTTTCTTCTGATTACCTCCATGCCGTATATGCTATATTTTCCTCATTTTAATGTTATGGTCTATTCTTTTTATGTGCGCCTATTCCCTATCTGTATCATTTTCTTTTCTGAAAACTTTGTGTACCCTCCTGTAGGTTGTTGCAGCTGTTGGTTTCAAGTGCAAGAGACTTGAAATTCCACGTGATGTAAATACCCAAGTTGCTGCTCTTATTGAGGCATGCTGGGCAAAGTGCGTAAGAAGTCCGTTCGTACACTACATCTATCAGGGTTCAGTCTGCTGTAGTGCTTATATGATACTTGGTTTTTTGTAGTGACCCTCGGAAGCGTCCATCCTTTGCCAACATTATGGAGTCCTTGAGGTCACTTCTTAAACCTCCTGCACCTCAATCAGCTCGTGGAGATGCGCACCTCATTACGTAAATCTTTGGCGGATGGAATTTTGCTGTTTTGTCTTTTTCACATTTGCAAGATTCTTTTCCTGGTGAAATGATCGCGCTGGGGTATTTCCTTCCAATAATCTCAGGTTTGCTCATTTGGGTCTGGCATCCAACTCTCGCTGCTGCCTTTTTCTTTGCATTTTAGCATGAAAAAATTGTTATATCCATGATTTCATCTAGGGAAATTGGTCCTTGGAGGATTTCAAGTCCAGATGATTTTTTAGCTATTACCAAGAAAAATCTTTTTGATTCTAGTACATGTCCTAATATGCACCATTCAATTGTTAAGCTTTGTAAATGGGATTTCTGATCAAATTGATATACAAACTAAGTTTACGAGCTGCATTAAATGTGACAATATATGGATGAAGTACTAAGGGGGTATTTGGTTGCCGTATTTTTAATGGAATGGAATGGAATGACATTCATTCCATTGTTTGGTTGGGCTTATTTAGGGTAGAGTCTCATACCCAAGGGTATCCATAACCACCCCGTCCCCCTAGAATCCCAATCTCCCTCACCCCCTAAGTTTCTAACTCCATTCCCTTCTACTATCAAACCCTAATTTGTGTTGAAGGAAGAGAGTAGACCACTGACGAGAGTTTGCCGACCACCATTGCCAGACCTCTGACCTCCGAGCAACACTAACCACCATGGACGCAAACACCTCTGACCTCCGAGCAGACGATCCCCACCAAAAATACCGTTGTTTAAACAATCATATCTCTTTTCTCTTCTCTCAATTCTCTACCCTTTAAGAAACCCAGAAAAAACCGAGAAAGAACAACAATGAGGAGGGAAGGTCGTGCACATGGTATAGTGTGAACGTACCACCATTTGAATTATGTTGCAGATTCCATTTTTTCTCATAATTAATCGAATAGCTTTTGAAATGAAGCCAATTCGACAATTTGAATCGAGAAGGCAGAAAGAGGAGGGAGGAGATTGTGCGTGAAGAACAACGTTGATACTGATTAACAGTTTATTGTTTTCCTTTCTCTTTTTATTTTCTTTTTTTTTCCCTTATTGTTTCCCTTTTTCTTGTTTTTATTTTCTTATTTTTCCTTTTAATTTTACTATATATACATATAGTTAATACAATTATATTAAAATAAAAAGTTAATGCTGAATCCATTCCAAGAGTAAACCAAACGGTAGTAATGGATATAAAATCCATTACAGAATTGAACCAAACAGTTTGAAGCTGGTATGGATTCCACCCTGGTATGGATATCAATCCATTCCAGTTCCGTGAACTAAATAGGCCCTAAATGATTTTCGTTAAGATGTTGCCATAGCCAGCCTTAAATTATTTCTTTTTAAAGAAATTTGTAGTCCTGTATTAATAGTATGCTCCTTTCTAACTAAACGATTCTCTTCCCATCTTCCTTGCTGCAATGTTTTCTTTTCTTTATAACTGATTTAACTCTTATTATTTCTTCTGAAGTAAAAACGTGAATGGAAAGTAATAAGAACTATATGGTAGAGCTTAGGATCTTTGAAATGAAAAAACCGGAGAATAAATATCTGATTTCCAAAGCTTAGGGAATGCTCAGAATCACTCAGTTTTCAGTTTTTAATCTCGCTTAAAACTTTAAAAAAATTATAGGATATAGGTTGTATAGGAACTTAATACTAGTCATGCTTACGCTAATCATGTTAATTTTGCAACAACTGAACACGAGAAGCTACTTTTCTACTTTCCATGATATTTGTTTTTAGTTTTTGAAGTTCAAACATACTAAAAACTCAGAACTTGCAACAAAGACAAGCAAACTTTTAGATGGTTACATAGTATTATGGTATTTTTAGTCATATTGTTGGTTATTATGTATTGCGGAGATGCATATAGATAGCACGACAATTAGACCTGCTTTATTATATGGCACCAAGTGTTGGGCGGTGAAACAATGCTACATTCATAAGATGAATGTGATGGAGATGCATGTGTTATGGTGGATGTGTGTCCACACAAGGAAGGACCAATTAAGAAATGAGGTGATTCGGGAAAATTTAGTGTTGCATCTATTGAATAAAAGATGAGGGAATATCGTGTGAGATGGTTCGGTCATGTGAAAAAGAGATGAATGAGGAGAGCATGACGTTGGATAGAAGCGGGTGGAGGGACTGTATTCACGTGGAGGAAGGGGTGTGATTATCTTATCTATTTGTTTATCTTTAATTGTGTTTGTCTTTGTTCTAGAAACTTTTTTGTTTAAAACTTTTGTAAAACTTTTTGAAACTTTTAAAACTTCAAACCTTTTTAAAACTTTTTGTCACACTTGTTGATGGCTCGATGCCATCTCCCGTTTCAACTTTCAACTACTTCAGATAACGATTCATGTTAGCCGACCTCAAATGAGGGTGACACATTGTTATTTTTTGGATTATTGGAAGCTTGTTCTGATCAAATTTTGCCATCTTCCACAAAAATTTAAAATAAATTCTGTAGTTGAGAAGCAAGGTTATGTACTTGCCATTAAAGGGAAACAACATTCTTTAGGCTCCATGTCATGAATCAGCCTCAGTCCCAGATTACTTATGCTATGCAACAAAAAGGCAATACGGGTAGTATCACATAGTTCTGTTAGGAGGAAGAGTGTTGTGGCAAGTTGTTAGGATGGTGGGACTGATGGAACAATGAGAGGAGAGAAGAGCTTGAGAAATACTGAGTTGAGGTGATTAGCAACTAAAAGATCCGATTAGCATGGCGTGACTTTCAGCTTTTGGGGGTGACTCCATAGTCCAGACCACTCGATGTTTAGGTGCTTGTAATCAGTTTCTTTAGCAATCTATCAAAATCTCTACTCTCTATCCTTTGATCTTTGTTCCTTTTTATTTTAAAGAACTTTCCAGATTACTGCACCCTTTCCTCCATTGTCACCTCTTTCGTCTTCTTGTTGGCATGTATGCTAACATCTGGCTGTCCTCAAGCAGTGAGCTAACTGACTGAGATGTTAGTTCCCCGTCTCTTATATCACTCGGTGCTTTAATTTGTGGTTCTAGAATGTTAGAAAGCAAACCTTACGCTTGAAAGTATGGAACTGATGAGGCCCATGTATAGACTTAAACTCTGTCCTAGGCTTGTCTGTCACTTTCAGTCTTGTGACTTTTCTTCTGGGTCGTACCATATGCATGTCAGGTTGCCAGGGGGTACATACCACTTTTGACATATCTGAGTTTCTGTGGAACTGAATGCTTGTTTGGCTGGTGAGGGAATATAACACTTTTACCATGACTGATTAACAGGCTATTTTTTTATTACGTTAATACGTTTTAATAATACTGTCTATCCTGGTAATATTCATGTGTTCTGCTTATTCTGTACTTTGGCGGCTTTTCCAAGGTTTCATCTGCTTATCTTCATATTCTACTTACTAGATGAGTGCATAACAGTTGTGAACTCTTTTTGTTCATTACATTTTTTTCCTAATTGGATATTTAATTATACATGTTCTATATTAGATTACAAATGTGGATTTTTGAAATCGAAATTTTCTCATCATATATGGCGAATAGTTGATGTTGGTCCTTGATTTCTTACACTATATTTATAATATACAACAAGTGTTCTCGAATGTATAGCAAAAGCTTATAAGCATTTTTTAGTTCGTAACGCTTATGAATATACAAATTCTCTAACTTTGGCTTTTATGCTGAGAAGAGGGTCGATTCTAGACTCCCGCTTCATTTTCTTAGTAGCATATTGTCGTTTTCTTTTATGTTTGAGATGTGAAGATGAAGAGTGATGTTTCTCAAAGTCCTGAAATCTGTCTCTGTTGTTGCAGGTCAAACGCTGTACATCTCTGTTACCTTGCCAATTGAGAATTGAATTTTTGACAAAAAAAAGTACACACTACTCATACTACTATTATACTAGTTGATCAAATATGAGGCCAAATAGCCTTCCAGTATATTTATCCGCCTATTCTAACCATATCATCATCGTAATTTTGTATGTAACTCAGAACACTGATGTGGATTAGTTTCTGGAAATTAGCGTCGAGTGATTTGTGCATATCTTAACATAGGAACTAGTTGGATAAACCTAAAAAACATTCTTTCTCTATATCTCCAGTTTATTTTTGCAACCTTTAAATTCGATTAGCACTCTTCCTTATTCTTTTATCAATTATAAAGTAAGAGTTGGGGGGGGGGGGTTTTCTTGATGGGTATAGATTGAGCATTCCAAAAAAACCTCCATTGGGATTGTCAATACTTTTTATTGTTATAATTTTAGCTAGATTTATTATTTCTGGAAGTAAACTTTCTTGTTCAATTGCCGTGGACATCATTGATTTTCTGGTTAGCGTGAATAACTGAATTGTAGTGATCAATTCTTGACAAAAGTGCCTGAGAACCTGTCAGAAGTGCAACTGAGGGAATCGGAAAATTCAGCTACTAAGTTGGCGCTGGAAAAGTGCAACTGAGGAAAATCTGCTGGTAAGTTCAGCTTACCAGTTACAAATCCCATTGGTTTGAGTTTACAATTTACCCTGCTTCACAATATGAAGAATTGTACTTCAAGGGAAGCTCTCTAACATGTCATGAATAATGAGTCCTTTTGCCATTGGCTTTATTAAGAAGTCACTTCCACAAAAACAGAACTGCAGGTCAGAAAGGTTGACTGAAGGGTACTTAATAGAATTTTATTTGTGTAATCAATTTTTGTTGAGGAACCTCAGCTTGTTCCCAGGTCTTTCTTGCCGCAGCGAAATTTTGGAGGATTGATCTGAATCTTCCAAATTCAATTGAGGATGAAGAAAGTTGATGAGTAAATGAGTAAAATATGATTTTAAAAAGAAGAAATGGAATTGTATTATTCTGTGAAATACTTCATTTATGTAGAGAGTAGGAAAAAGTGGGAAGAGGGTGAGCTCTTTCACATCTTAACCTCCCTACCCACAATTGAATGAATGCTATGCGTTTACAACTGCAGGTATGCTTGACACACTGGTGGTTATCTGTTACTGTTCATCAAATTTACTTTTCCAAAAGTCATCCCTTTTCTTATTAAAGTTACTGTGTTTAATGTTTTGAGTTGTCTAATTTAGGTAATTGTAACATTGGTCGGTTGAGATAGTCAAAACATAACTTAGGCATGGATGGATAGTCGATCGCTGCCCCTAGTGTACATAATGAAAATGTCATTGCCTCCTATTGACCTTCTATTGCAGCTAAAATAATCACGTGAAAGTTGCATTTCGCGTACCAAGTTCAGCTAAACATTAACGTGTTTTCGTCACTTGCAATTTGAAATGAACATACTAGATATGACTGGATATATGGGCTCTAATTTATCTTATATTAATCGTAATGGAAATATATTGGCTGTGACTAAAACTTGGTTCCATAATAGGACGCAAAAAGACCTGGTTGGTTTTGGAAACTTTTCTTTTTCCAAATGTGAAGAGAATGCGACGTAAAATATCTTCTCATCAAGGTTCTAGATCAACGTTCCTGCAGTCTGATCAACACACTATTCTTGATAATTATTTTCTCTAAATCAGTTGCTGTTTGCCGTGAATTTATTAGTGTGATGTGTGAAGCCTGGTGGTGTTTACAATCAGTTAGGCAGGCACTAACGGCTTGATCTCTTAAAGAATGGTTAATGTGAGAGTAGAAGACTAGGAGTAGATGCTGAAGAAAACTGAATTGAACAGTCGCTACTGCTATACAATGTGAAATATAGGTGCCCCAAAATGGAATTACCTAACTGTATTCAACTAAGGCCTTGTTTTTTTGGCCTGCAAGGAACTCAAATTAATTGTTCTACTTTAATTTATTATTAACACTTTTATTATCATATATTACTATTATTATTATCATTATAATTATTATCATTATTAAGTATTATTATTATTATATATGTATTAGTTTTTTTTTATTAAATTAATTATTAATATTATTATTACAATTATTATTTTTATTTATTTATTTATTTATTTATTTATTATTATTATTATTATTATTATTATTATTATTATTACTACTACTACTACTTTAACTTATTTATAACACTTTATATCATATATTATTATTAATTTTATCGTTATAAATATTAGCATTATTAAGTTTTATTATTATTATTATTATTATTATTATTATTATTGTTATTGTTATAACAATAAGAATATTATTATTTATTATTAGTATTATATTATCATTATTAGTATTAATATTATTTTGTTTATACTAATTATTATGAGTATTATTAATATTATTGTTATAATTAGTACTTCCTCCGTCCCAGAAAGGTGTATACAATTGATCAGACACGTAGTTTTAGATGATACTCCCTCCGTCTCATTTTGATATACCCATTTGGAATATGGGGGAAAACCAAGACAAATAGGTTCATAGGGGAATCTTATGTTTATTTTAATAATTTTCATGTACTTTTTTGTCCTTATTGCTTTATATTTACTCAAAGGTGGGGACCATTAAAGGACAAATGAGTAAAAGGTAGGTAAATGTTTAGATATTGAAGGGTAAAATGGGGAGAAAAATGTATATAAATGGAAAAGATTCTATATGGGTATATCTTTTTGAAACGGCTTAAAACAGAAAATGGGTATATTAAAATGAGACGGAGGGAGTAATTTGTTGTTTGGTTATTAATTATATTTTATTAAAAAGGTAAATGTGATAGGAGTTAGTGGGATATTATTTTATTTAGAAGAGAGATAAAATGGGTCTCAAAAAAGTAAAAGAGAGATATAAAAGCTGATTTTATTAAGTTGTACATGTGAGAAGAATTGTGATATACAAGATGATTTTGTGACCAGCTAACATTACATAGAAATTTGGGGAAAATTTTCCCTCCAAAAAAAAAAATTCCAAAAACTACTTAACAGCCTACAAAGTACAAATTAACATCTTTATACAATACTAACAGCCTACAAACAGTACATAGTACTCCAAAATTTCTTCATAGCCAAAATTTCTTCATATGCAAAATTTCCCACCAAAATTTCAACATAGAGATATTTATTTTCCCTCCTTTTTGTCTGACCATTTTGCCTCCCCATAAAAGCCTTTAAAGGCATTTATTCACCTAAGTCTGCAAATAATAAAACAAGCAAGGAGAGCAGTAAATAAAAATGTTGGGGGGGGGGGGAAGGGGAGAATGGGGAAGTTAAATGTTTTTTTTCATTTTTTAACCCCTCAGTTTAACATCATCGGGGATTAAGGAAAACCCTTAAGTGAGCTTCATCAAACTAAAGAGAGACAATGCCTTTGAAGACTTTTATGGGGAGGCAAAATGGTCAGACAAAAAGGAGGGAAAATAAATATCTCTATGTTGAAATTTTGGATATGAAGAAATTTTGGATATGAATAAATTCTGGAGTACTATGTACTGTTTGTAGGCTGTTAGTATTGTATAAAGATGTTAATTTGTACTTTGCAGGCTGTTAAGTAGTTTTTGGAATTTTTTTTTGGAGGGAAATTTTTTTCCAATTTTCTATGTAATGTTAGCAGGTCACAAAATCATCTTGTATATCACAATTCTTCTCACGTGTACAACTTAATAAAATCAGCTTTTATATCTCTCTCTTTTACTTTTTTGGGACCCACTTTATCTCTCTTCTAAATAAAATAATACCCCACTAACTTCTATTACATTTGCCTTTTTAATAAAATACAATTAATAACCAAACAACAAATTATCATCTAAAACTACGTGCCTGATCAATTGTATACAACTTTCTGGGACGGAGGGAGTATTATTAGTATTAAGTATTATTAATATTACTATTATCATTATTATTATTGTTATCATCATTATTATTATTAAATACTATAAGAATAATAATAATAATAATAATAATAATAATAATTATTATTATTATTATTTTTTCTATATTTTATTATCATATATCTTCTATATAATTCAATTTACAAAAGATAAACTCAATTTAGTTCAGTTTAGTTCCATTAATTTCAGTTCATAGTAGTTCAGTTCAATTTTTTGCTGGCCAAAAGAACAGGGCCTAACCAAATTGAAGTAGGAGTAGGTTAGTAAATGTGGAAGGATGAATGATGAAGACTAATCAATTAGTTATGAAATTAATTTTATTTAAAATCTTAAATTATTAGCTTAGAATAAGTGTCGAAGTAGGCTCTATATGTACTATAAAATAAATCTTAGTAAATTACGATTCTAATTTAAAGTATGTTAAAATTTTAAAACCTTGAACTTATCATTTAAATTCTTTAAATTATTAACAAACAGTATATTCATATCTAACAAAAGTATTTTCTTTACATTCATTGTACGTGTACTGGAAATAATTGGTCAACCCGTTTAGATTGCTCATTATTATATGTAGAGAATGAAACCGTCTCTAGCTAATAAAAACTGAGTCTTTGTTTGATATGTAAGATGAAAAGGTAATGGAATGGAAAGGTAAAGAAGGGAAAGGGATTTACTTGTACGAGTAATAAATTTAAAGTTGCCACAAATCAGTATATAAATTTTTTTTTTTGACAATATCTCACATAGGAAAATTGAAAGAAAACACATTCTGAAGAAAAACAAAGACACAAATTATTGAGGTAAAATTATGTAGAAGATGGAGAGCTACTAGTAAATATTACCATTAAATAATTATATATCTAAGATTTTGAATAATTTGAAGTACAATACAAAATATTATTGCCAGTAGCCGAAAATCGTTGGCCTACAAATTTCTTTGAACTTTTCCATTTTTTTCCCTTTCTATTGTCGTTCCCTACAAAGGAAATTCAATGAATTGAATTAGATGACTAAACTTTCATTAGCTAATGAGAAATCAAAAGAAACAAACCCAAATAAAAATGGGGCAAATCATGATGAGAAAATGAAGAATGATATCATAAGAACATAATATTGGAGAGAGAAATTGATAAGAAGAAGATAGGACCAATGATGGGATAACAATATGAAAGGAAATTGGTCGAAGATAGGGAACTGCGGATGGCGAAGAGAGAGAGAATGGAGAATGTTACTGCTGGATTTATTGAGGAGAGAAAACCATCTGTTACTGTTGGACTTTGAGTGGAAACAATTGGGTTTGGGGGGTTTTAATTACCCACTAGAAACGGTAATGGTGATCCTATAATCCTATGTGTTCTACCAAACAACTAATAATAGAAAGTATTTCGAGATTCCGTTTCTGACCCTTAAAATAAGCATACTAAACAAGGGCTAAGAGTCTAATCAACAATTAATCAAGTACCGTAATACACTCTTCAATATAGACTAAGAGTTCTACTTAACAATTAGTCAAGTACTCCTCAATATCTATGGGGTGTAATCACGGATAGATTGGAGCGATGTTTACAAAACAACTCAGAGTAAAGACCCTTATAACAATAACAGCAACCTACAACTTTATTGAAACATGGTTGACTTGAAGTCCACCTTAGGTAACCTTTTCACGAACAAATTGATATTCAACATCAATATGCTTACTACGATCATGATGAACAGGATTGACGATACAACAGATACATTGTCACAATAAAGAATGGTCGGCCGTCGATCAAAATACTCTAAATTAGCTAGCAATTGGCGGGGCCAAATTGTCTCGGCAGCACTGTAGGCAAAATATGAAGTTGTCCCCTGCAAATACCTAAAAATTCTTTTCACAACATGAAGGTGAGTAGTATGAGGGGGCATGCATAAGCTGAGAAACCAAATTAATAGCATACACAATATCAGGACGAGTCATAATCAAATATTGCAATGCACCAACCATATTACGATAATATGTGGTATCAGCAAGAAGTTCACCATCTAAGATAGATAGGGTGACACGAGAAACAACAAGGGTCTACCAAGAAGATCAACAACATATTTTTTGGGACAACATCAAACCCTGAGGAGTACATAACACCTGAATGCCAAAGAAATAATGCAGATCACCAGATCCTTCATAGTTACCGAGCAGAAAGGACACTAATGAATTTACGAAGCACAAGGGGGCTACTACTAGTAACAACAATATCATTAACATATAGCAAGAGAATGATAATATGACCACGATATTCGAGTGTGAACATGGAGGTGGCACAATTGTTGCACTGAAATCAATAGATAATAAGAAATTGTTGAACGGGAAAACCAAGCTCGAGAAGCTTGTTTTAAACCATTAATGGATTTTCGAAGACAACACACATGATTAGTTTTGAAGAATTTTCAAATCCTGGTGGTCGATACATGTAAGCTTTCTCATTGACAAAACCATGAAGAAAAGCATTTTTGACATCAAGTTGACGAATAGGCCATTCAAAGTTAAAACAATGGTGAGTACTAAGCGTACAATTGTAGGCTTAATGACGGGACTACAGGTTTCAAAGTAATCAATATCTGCCTGCTGATAGTTACAAAAAATAACAAGTTAGACATTAAACTGTTCCACAGTGCCATCAGAACTATACTTAATCTTATACAACTAATTACAATCAAGCAAGTTCCTATTGTAATTGCGAGGCACAAGCTCCCATATATCGTTCTTTATTAATGTCGTATACTCATCATGCATGGCTTTTTGCCTTCGTGAATCTTTGGACGCTTGTTTATCAGTAGGTTCTAACTCCACAACATCCGTCTTTTATGTCATGATACTTTTAGTTTCAACAATTCCGTCTTTTAGACGTGTGTAGGCACAAAGAAAATTACAATGTGCCACATCATCAAATTTCATTTAATCCAGTAAAGTCAACCGTTGACTTTATAAATGTAAATGATAAATGATATTAATTAATTCGGACTTATAATTAAGTTTGGACCGTTTTAATTATTAGTCATTAAATGATGGTCATGAGGCCCATGGTGGCTACTCATTAAAACCTAAACCCTAGAAATCTCTATAAATAGAGCTCTCCAGTCTCATTTGAAGCAGGCTCAGAAGAAACCAGAGGGGAGAAACCAGAGAGAAAAACCAGAAGGTCAGAAAAACCAGAAGGTCAGAAAAACCAGAGTTATTCCAGAGTACACAAAAACTCTCTGAAAATCATCAACCAACATCAAATTCTTTTAACCTAGAAGAAGAACAACAAGCATCAAAATCAACGTGTCGTTCTATTTTAAAGAAGAAGACTTGAAGAGATCAAGCCCGGCGGCACTCATTCAAGAAACCAAAAGGAGACTTAAAGAGATTAAGCCCGGAGGCCCTCATTCAAGGAAATCAAATCCGTATTACGAAGGTGTCAAGCCAAGTTCGTGATACAACAAGTCAAATCATTGTGGAGATTGAATCAGAGGATTAAATTAGAGATTGTACCCTAAAGTTCAAATCAATAAAACTTCTTATTTTGTTACATTTATCTTGACTTTGTTTTGCAGACTTAGTTAAAATTTGTGTTTACAAATTTTTGGCACGCCCGGTGGGACTATCTCTAACTCTCATCTCTTTCTCCATTCAAGTAAAAAGCAAGCTCCTTCAACAATGGTGGCCAATAGAAGATTCATTCATGACGACAACAACGAATCCTCGTCCATAGGCGAAAAACATATGATGGAGTCGACCCATGGATCGACGGACGTTGCCGATGTCATGGTGATTGAAGTGACTACCATCGAGGAAGAACTTGGAAATATGAAAGAACATATTCAGAAGCTCATCATGGAAGGTGAAGAAAAAGACGCCCAAATCAATCACCAAAGCCAGCAAATCTCCATTCTGGCAAAGAAACTCGAGAAATTGCCAACTACCGTGTCACTCGAGATTGATGAAAGTGAAACTGAAGGTGATGCGGAAGAATCGAGCTCAAGTTCGATGCCCACGTCATACACAAGGAATAGAAAACTTCATGGAGATGCCTTGAAGTCAATCACCGTCCAAAAACTCCAAGAAATGATAGCAAGTGCCATTGAAAACCAACTCGGTGGAGGTCTTGGTAGACAAAGCAGCTACAGCAAGCCATATACAAAGAGGATTGAATCCTTGCAAATGCCAGATGGTTATCAGCCTCCCAAATTCATCCAATTTGATGGAAAAGGTAATCCAAAACAACATGTTGCACACTTTGTTGAAACGTGTAACAGTGCAGGGACCGATGATGACCTACTTGTGAAGCAATTTGTTCGGACTCTTAAAGGTGTGGCATTCAATTGGTACACAGACTTAACTCCAGAATCCATTGACAGCTGGCCACAAATGGAAGAAACGTTCTTGAAACACTTCTACAACACTTGTCGCACGGTGAGCATGATCGAGTCAACACGCACCAACCAATTGGAGGATGAACCAGTTGTGGATTACATCAATCGATGGCGAGCATTAAGCCTTCAATGTAAGGATCACTTGTCTGAAACTTCTGCCATGGAGATGTGCGTCCAGGGAATGCATTGGAACTTGGTGTACATCTTGCAAGGAATCAAACGCAAAACATTTCAAGATTTGGCAACTCGAGCTCATGAAATGGAACTTGCAATTGCCAGTCATGAAGATCAATCTGATTAGACATCCAAATCGATGGAGGATCGCATCTACAACCTTGTGAAAAAATCACAAATACACAAAAAATTACTCATAAGCAAGAGTATAAACTGCATATCCAAAAAAATACTCCTAAGCAAGAGTATAAACTGCATGACCCAAAAGAAAAAGACTCCTAAGCAAGAGTATAAACTGCATATCCAAAAGAAAAAGACTCCAGTATAAACTACATATCCAAAAGAAAAAGACTCCTAAGCAAGAGACTAAACTGCAATCCAACTCAAACAAAACAAAACCTTGAACTATGTTTGGCTTGATCCAAATAGGTATATCTCAATTACTCATTTGGTACGTAGGCATCTTGATTGAATGTTATTCAAGTGCAGTCACATCAAATCAATAAACTTGGGGGCACGGGAACATCAAAATCGCTTCACCTTGGTCTCAAGAATTTACATTTTTGAACGATGAGCGCGAGAATATGTCTTAGTTTGTATGAAGATTGGAGAAAGCTCCTAAGCACCAATACTTCACAAAAGTTCGTGGAAGTCTGGAGAAAGCTTCTAAGCACTAGATCCACAAAAGTTGTGAATCGAAGATCTAGAGAATGCTACCAAGCACTAGCAGTTCACAAATTTGTTCCACGTGGAAATTGGAGAAAGCTCACAAGCACCAATTTCCTATTAACAGTCTTTGAGATCGATTTGAAGAAAGTTTTCAAACTTTGAAAGATCTACCCATAAAATCAAGCGGCAAGGATCGATGGAGAAAGCTTCCAAGCACCATCACCCGTCAAATTTGTTGGAGAAAGCTTCCAAGCACCAACACTCGTCCATCACCTGTCAAATTTGTTGGAGAAAGCTTCCAAGCACCAACACTCATCCAAAAGCACTTCAAGGTTGTAGTGGAGAAAGACTCAAAAACACCAAAATTCACGAATGATGGAGAAAGCTTCCAAGCACCATCACCTTTAAATCATGACTTGACCTCAAGAGAAAGCTTCGTCGAATACATGTCAAATAAAAAAGGGACACGAAAATTGGAGAATGATTCAAGCACCAACATCGTGACAAGGAAGTCGTGTTAAAGCCTCTATGATGGCTTCACAACAATGATGTCAAATATGGCCATTCCTCCATCAAAGCGTTTAAGGCGTCCCTAAAAAGGCATGGTAGGCTTGTTTGCTTCTTAATCAAGTTGTAAAGGCGCCAAGGCTTGTCAACTCTTCAGGTGGCTAAGATTCTTCTCCATGGCGGCAAAAAGTTATAGCATCTAAACACCAAAGTTGAATGACTTGGTTATTCTTCGTGGGTATTGAAAACTTCATGGCTATTTGGTATTGTGTCAGGTCAAGAAAGCGAGCTTGACTCTTCCCACGAGACTCGTTGACGTGTCTTGAGTATATAACCATATACTGTGGCTCCTCCATAACATTGAGGGATTGAATCTCCATAATTTCTTGGTGTCGAGGTAGAAAGAAAAGCTTCTACACACCTTCATGGAAGATCTTAAGCTGCAAGATCATTGCTATAGCCACCACTCGCATCATCAATTATGGTCAAGGACTCGTCATTGAATGTCTAGAGACTCAAATCATACCATGTTATATTTCCCTGTGAAAAAAAAGTGCAAAAAAAAGAGGTTATATTAATTTTATATGTTTAGTACTATTTACTTCTTTCTAAAATAACAAAAAAAAACCTAAAAAAAAAAAAACAAGAAAAAGGTGTGATGCGTGAAGTCAGGGAAACATTACCACTAATGATGAATGATGAAGGATGACGATACGAAATGGTGACATGTATATGCATGGCTAAATAAAGCCCACTATAAACCCCCCTAATTCATCTCATCGGTCACAAACAACCAAATAAGTCAAAACAAACACAAAACTAAAACCCAAAACCCACGTATTTTACCAAAAACAAACTACACAAATGGAAGTGGAGACATTCCCAGATGAATACTGATTACCCACAAAGGCAATCCATTGTTTTAAATCAATTTCGAGACGGTGATACTCCATAACCTGCAATCGGTATATCATTATTCCAACATTGCCCATTCTTCTTTTTCCCTCCTTCACTCTTCATCGTCGTCAAAGACCCACTAGTCGAACTCGGAGCCGGCTCAGTTTGAACTCGTGCATGACCCAAATGAAGAAGGAAGGGAGATGAGTTGCGGTGGTTGATTTCGGCGATTAAAATGGCCAATTTGATGTGGCTTTCGACGGCAAATTGGTGGCTCGACCAACGGTTCCGGATGGAGTAAATGGCGGAACCAGATGGAGACAGAAGTGAAATTTGTTCATGGATGATACTCATGAATAAAGAGATTTTGCTAGTACAAGAAGGTACCTCAAGATAGTATAGCAGTATGTTTTCTCTGGTAGGACTCCAATGGTGCAATGAAATAGGCTTCGTCTCCGGCAGCGGGTAGCAACTACTGGGATTTGGTTGCCGTTATCACTTTGGACTCCAATGATGGAATGAAACAAGCTTCGTCTCCGGGCTCCAAGGGGGAATACAGTCAAAGTTCGTCTCTGGCAAGGCTCCTTGGTTCGGCAATTCGGCTGGCGCTGGGTTACTCCAGTCTTCGATGGTGAATAAAATTTAACTTCTATGGTATTATTTATAATACCATAAAAATTATCTTCTTTTCCAATTTTAATTATCTTAATTAAATTTGGAGGATTGAATTTGTCAAAACTTATCTTCTACAATCGAGATGGATTTTGTTGGTGAATTGCTAGCTTTTTTCATGGAGAAAAAGATAAGAGATTATCTTTGGCAAAAAAAAAAGGAATTAAGAATAATGAGGAAATCTAAACGATTGTGATTACCTTAGAGCATAGATGAATCAGGCGCATTATCAAACTAGGACTGAAAAAAATACACTTAGTAGTTACTATATTTTATCATCATTATTATTTAATGATAATGATGATAAAACGTAAAAGTGAACGATGGAAATAAAATGAGGATTCCATTATGTGAATTAATGGGTCAAAAAAAATACAAGACTCATTAGTTCATAAAACAGTATGACGAAAAAAAACATTCGAGACTCGATCACGACAAAACACTCAAATACGTGTACGTAATCAAGTCTCGAGGGGGCAATTTGTAGGCACAAAGAAAATTACAATGTGCCACATCATCAAATTTCATTGAATCCAATAAAGTCAACCGTTGACTTTATAAATGTAAATGATAAATGATATTAATTAATTCGGACTTATAATTAAGTTTGGGTCGTTTTAATTATTAGTCATTAAATGATGGTCATGAGGCCCATGGTGGCTACTCATTAAAACCTAAACCCTAGAAATCTCTATAAATAGAGCTCTCCAGTCTCATTTGAAGCAGGCTCAGAAGAAACCAGAGGGGAGAAACCAGAGAGAAAAACCAGAAGGTCAGAAAAACCAGAAGGTGGAGAAAATCTAGAGTTATTCCAGAGTACACAAAAACTCTCTGAAAATCATCAACTAACATCAAATTCTTTTAACCTAGAAGAAGAACAACAAGCATCAAAATCAACGTGTCGTTCTATTCTAAAGAAGAAGACTTGAAGAGATCAAGCCCGACGGCCCTCATTCAAGAAACTAAAAGGAGACTTAAAGAGATTAAGCCCAGAGGCCCTCATTCAAGGTAATCAAATCCGTATTACGAAGGTGTCAAGCCAAGTTCGTGATACAACAAGTCAAATCATTGTGGAGATTGAATCAGAGGATTAAATTAGAGATTGTACCCTAAAGTTCAAATCAATAAAACTTCTTATTTTGTTACATTTATCTTGACTTTGTTTTGCAGACTTAGTTAAAATTTGTGTTTACAACGTGTAGTCGTGTGGTGCACATTAGACGGATCGACAACTTTAGACGACATATAAGTTGTTGGCCGTGGGCGAAGAAGTGAGTGTGGGAGAAGATGCGGGTGACCCGGGCTTACGCACGGACCTGCGAGCTTAGGCTAACCTGCGGACTGTAAGACGCTGTCAGCAGGTGCATCTGTGTGGCTCCAGGGCAGCGGATGGATGCACACTGGTAGTATTGCGAGCGTGTGGGATGGGGAGGTTACGAGCGCAGTGTACAAAGACTAGAATCCATAAACGGAATAACGAGAGAGGCACTAAACGACACGAACGAAGACAATGGTGCCGATGGTACATGAGACACATGAGACGACTCTAGCAAAGATGCTCTCGACGCCCCTGACGGAGACACATGAGACGACGCTAACAGGGACGCACTAGACGATGTAAATCCCGTAAGCAAGGATAAGAGTTTAGGGTCATGGGCATACGACAGCTCATTTGACCTTCTGGACACGAAGGAACGATAAGGAAATTTACGCTCAAGGAACAAAACACGCCGACTTGTATAAATTTTGCCACAAAGTGGACGAAGACATCGATAACCCTTATAATTCAATGCGTAGCCAATAAAAATACACTGTTTTGACTTAGCCTATAATTTGTTGATTTTAGGATATAAAAACAAGGGAAAACAGGCACATCTGAAACTTTTCAAAAACTCATAGGCAGGTGGACAGTGAAAAAGTTTGGCAAATGGGGAGACACCCTACAAGGCCGAACTCGAAAGATGATTAATAGTATAGATAGCAATGTAACACGCATAGACCCAGTACTGAAGTGGCAAATCCGATTGAATGACCATAGTACGTGCAATTTCGGTAATTGTTCGATGTCTCCTCTCTGCAACACCATTCCGTGCTTGGGTTCGAGCACAAGATTTTAGAAATAAGTCCCCAAGTCACATAAGTGTTGCAGTTTAGGTGTGTTATCGAACTCAAGTCTACCATCACTTTGGAAAAAGCTTGATTTTAGAATTAAACAAATTTAAACAAGTTTTTGAAAAGCCAAGAAAGTAGCATTAACATCAGATTTTAGTCTAAGTGGAAGCCAAGAAAATCTTTGAGTAATCATCAACGACAACCACATAATATTGAAAATATTGATTCGATTTGATAGGTGATTGCCAAAGATCACCATGTATTAAATATAAGGGATAATGAGCACGATGAGTCAGACTCAAAAGGCAAACGATGTATTTTTCTAACTTTGCAATGAACACAATTGTCATGAAAAGCAAGAGTACATGAAATAATTTATTTGACCAT
This sequence comes from Patellifolia procumbens, assembly GCA_947645195.1. Lineage (NCBI taxonomy): Eukaryota > Viridiplantae > Streptophyta > Magnoliopsida > Caryophyllales > Amaranthaceae > Patellifolia > Patellifolia procumbens. The sequence continues at coordinate 411,266 of CANSGD010000178.1, read as the reverse complement.
AAATTTCCTAAAATTCTAGCAGAGGTATGACCAAGACAAGCGTGCCAAACATCTCCAGACTCCTTAGTAGAAATGGGGGCGGGAAGAGACAACTCTGTTCAGACTTTGAACAAATTTGGGAAGACGACTTTGAACTAAGAATTTTGAGGCTGAAGAGGATAGACACCATAACTCAATTCCGCATTGCTGCTGAGTCGTCGGACTTATCCGGAACTCATGAGAGCTTAAGAGCTTGGGATAGGATTCTTACTGATTCCCCGCAACAGAACGTCCCTCGTAATCTTGTCCTTCACACAAACAGAAGTTTCGTCAAGACAAACGATGCAATCATTATCCCGACATAACTTTTGAACATACGTTAGATTATGTTTTATTAGGTGAGAAATATGACACACCATCAAAAGGCGAAGGGGGAGACTGAGGGAAGTGATAATTAAATAATTTCGTGTGCCATCACCATCAACAATAGAACTCGAACCAGTGTGAGGTACAACATTAGATAACTTACCATCCTGAGAGGTCATATGGGAGGCGGCTCCATAATCCGGATACTAGACGGATTCATTCGTTTCACCACCTACAGATGAGGGAGACAGAGTTGTGATTGAAACGTTGAGTATAATAAGTTGTTTGGTGACCTAGATACCAACACATACCACAAGTATCGGAAGTAGGAGTAGTGTATAAATTGCCGTTAGAAGGATTAAATTATTAGCAGTAGAGTTGGCACAAGAATAATCAAACAATGACTTGTTAGAAAAATTCTTCATACCATTACTTCGACCTCCATCCATTACCATGACTAGCCTGTCCTCCATTACTGCGACGTTCTTTGTTAAGGTTATATCTATTTTTGTTCTTTCCACCCCCTGACCCTTAGGGTTCAAACCATTCGAAGTAGATGATTGCGATTCCAAAGAGCCAGACTAAAAGACAACCAACACTAAAGACCCATTTGAAGCGTCAATATATAGACCATTTAAGAAGCTTTTGACGTAGCCTCAAATGGAGAAGGGTGCAAATAGGTAAGTCATTTGAGGCGTATTTTGTAAAAAAGCGCCTCAAATGCTATTCCATTTGAAGTTTTTTTTTTTCCTAGAAATGCCTCCAATGTAATATTTCTTGTTGCTTCCATGTATGCATAAGCATATAGTTGGGCGACTAGGGAAAAAAAAACAAATCCAATGCACATAAATCTCAATACTTTTACGTATCCACAAGGAGAGTGTTACTAGTTGGAAGAACACGGTTGAACGTGGATAAATTTTTAATTACTACTGTTCATGTCATGTTATTGTTTAATAGTAACATTTTTGCAGAAGGATAAGGCACAAAATAAATGTTTTCTATATGTAGGGTATGTATGCAATTGTCCAGATGTCAAACCCATCACAAATTCACCTGATTCATGGAGGAATTTTTTATTTCCATAAACTATTGACCTTTGACCCTTACAACCAGCTACACAATAGCTTTACTGTAATACAATCTTTTCAATAGGTAGATCCTGCACACGGAACTATGGTGAGTACCATGCGCATGATGAACATTACCCACTGTCCAATGAACATCACCCAATGAACACAACCAATGAACATCAACCAATGAACAATGAGCGTCACTAAATGAACATCAGTTGGACATCACCCAATGAACATCAATGAACATCACCCAATGAACATCAGTTGCACATCATCCAATGAACGTCACCCATGAATGTCACCAAATGAACATCAGTTTGTGTTAAAAGAACACTAAGTTCACACACAAAGAACAATAATCAGTTCTCCAATGAACAAGACTCCAAAATTGATTTGAAATGAAAATTTTCAAATTTTTAAAAATTTGAAAATGTCAACCAATGAACATCAGTTTATGTTAAAAGAACATTAAGTTCACTCAAATGAACAATAAAGTAAATCAAAAGAACCAACTGGTGTTCACTGGGTGATGTCCAACTGATGTTCATTGGGTGATGTTCATTGTTCATTAGGTGGATCATTGGGTGATGTCCAACTAATGTTCATTGGGTGGTGTTCATTGTTCATTGGGTAATGTTCATTGGATGATGTTCATTGGGTGATGTTCATTGTTCACTGACTGATGTTCATTTAACTGACGCGTTTTGAGCTGTGCGCATGTAGCTCTACATAGTTCCGTGTGTAGGATAGAATTTGCGCAATCTTTTAGTTTTTAAAAAATAATAACATAATAATTTGTATTATTACTTTGTCATATCGCTTACGAAACTGATTCTATTTCAATTTTCATGCTAGCGGATCGGAACAATATATTTAGAACTTGATTAAGACATCTTTTTATTAGACTTGTCAATAGATTTTGTTAGGTTGGGTCAAGTTAGATGAGTTCAGCTATATGTATAATTTCAGGTTGTTGGTAGTAACAGTGAATAAACTTTGTTCAAAATGCACAATGTTTGGGTTCGTATGTTGACCCTATTGGTTAACAAGGGGCTTAGTCATCCATCCATGTTTCATTTTTAGTGCTTTTAATGTGTTGTAACAGAGGAGACGCTAAAAGATTTCGCAGCAAAAGATGCAAAAATGACAGCCTATCTCGAAATAGCCAAACAAAAAGCCAAACAATTCACTTACTTGGAACAAGTATGGAGAAGGCTTTAGTAGTTGATTGCACGAGCTAGCCAGCAAGTCTTCCGGTGACTAATCTCTCCTTTCTTCCGCCTCTTCTGTTAAGAAGAGTCGCTTTTCTTACTCAGTTCCATCAGGTTCTTCGAAAAAGAAAATAGGTACAAAGAAATTCGGAACGAGCCACCTACGAATTCAGTGAAAGACAAATAACACACACATAATTTAACGTGGTTCACTAGCAATAACCTAACTATGTCCATTAGACCGAAGGGAGAATAGTTTATTTAGGAGAGAATACAGAAGTGTTAGGCAACACTAATTAATAATCATATGAGTAAATACTAAATTCAATACGACTATAGGCTTAACCTAAGGGTTTATATATAAACACCCTTAAGAGAGCGAGACCCCCGTGCTTGGTTATTCGAACCAACAGATATTCAAGGCATATCTAACATTATGCATGGGTGTATATATGCATGCAAGTACATATGTATAACAGATTCAATCATAGAAATGTAATGTTTAAATTCAATGAAAAAAAACCATATCGAAACCAACGATACTAACATCTCAAGACACTTTCAGCAAGTTCGTTTCAAGTCCCAAAAAATTATAATTTATTTATTCAAATAATAATGAATTTTGGGCCTCAATTTTTTTCTTCTTCCAAAACTTTCTTTTAATTATTATTATTTGGATTAATAAAAAATTGTGCGTTCATTTATCACAAATCTAGGATTGGTATGACTAAATCTTGGTTTACTCCACAATATAACTTTTGTAGGTGGCAATTGATTGAATGAAAATAATTGTTAACTATTATTAATACAAGCCAGTATATAATCATGCTTGCACGTATAAAATGCCATATTTTTTAAATCCAGAGTGAAAGAAGATGTCTCTACTCCGTCCAAAATTTCATTGTTAGACTAGTAATAGTACAAACCATATGAACAGTTGAAGCCATGTTATACCATCCCCAATTTGGACTTCCCTGATTAGGTATATTTATGGATCTCTAAAATCCATTAATTAATATTTAATTGATTAGATAATCAATGTCCCACGTCCTCTCTGATTTCCCCTATAAATACCCTAGCAATTTCAACTTGTTATCTCAAACCATTTAGAACACCTATCTCTAATTTTGCCTTAACTAACAATGGCTTCTTACAACTCTACAAAATCATTATTGTTTTTGTTGCTTGTTTCATTGCTTCTTGGCTATGGTGTCATTGAGCTACATGCCTCTCACCAGGTCTATAGCTATGGCTATCTCCAGAGCGTCGTAACTTCTCAATCTCTTCTTTCCGATGATCAACCTTATAGAACCGCGTACCATTTCCAACCTCTTAAGAATTGGATTAATGGTATGTTATACATTGGTCCGGACATGGTTAAGCTATCTTATTTAGTCAATTATCACATCCAATGAATATATTTCGTGCCTTTTTAGAATATTATACTAATATTACACCTTATTTTGTCCAAATTTTGTTATATATCATGTTGTTCTTGATCTAATGTAACTTTGAATTCTTCTTTTCCTCTCATTTTTTTATGTGATGGTGGATGCGCAATGTTGCATTTTGGATGTTTGAAGATCCCAATGGTTAGTAGTTTTTCTTTCATTTCTGAAGTCAACTATCTCGCTCTCTAGACATTTTTGCAGCTTGCCGACCTACATATCTGTTTTTGATATGCATCTTTATTTTATGGTTTTGTAGATATATACTCCCTCCGTTTCTTTTTGTTTGTCCTACTTTCCGTTTTTGTCTGTTTCTTTTTGTTTGTCCTACTTTTTCATCTTTTCTTATATGGCAAAATTATATCACCCATCTACCCTTACTTTATCACTTTTTGGTCCCACATGTACCTTAAAAGTTTCTCTCACCTACTTTAATCACCACATTTATTATAAAATAAGTGGACTCCTTACTTGTTGTCCCCACCCACATGCATATGACATCATCTTTCTTGGCATTTGGAGCTTCAGTAAATTGGACAAACAAAAAGAAACGGAGGGAGTATTCATTATATATAATTTGTATATATTATAAAGTATATAAGTATGCATATTACAGATGCTCTATTTAGTATTTACATGAACCTGAAGGATTCCTACTCCCTCCATTCCTTTTTCTTTGCCCTATTTGACCCAAAAACCTCTCACAAAAAGTGAGCTCATGGGGCAAAAAAATAGGGACGAAGGGAATATTAAGTAAAATACTCTTAATATAATTTGGACCAACATCCGAAATTAGCCTGACTTCCCTGAGACCATGCACCGTACACCCGGGTGCACCGTGCGCACGGTGCACCCGGTGGCATTTTGGTGATTTTCGCGAACTTCAGCAAAACAGATCTAATACTATTTCCTTCCATTTTACATCACTAAGTGAAAGCTACCTCAGTGGTTGGGCCTCTATGCTCTCTTCGCGTTAGAGGGTCGCGGGTTCGAATCCCCCCTTTACCACTCTTAGATTTTTTTTCCTCCTTCAACTCCTTTTTTATTAATCTTTTTTTTTTCCTATTTTTTTAAAAGAAATATATTATTGCTCATTAAAAAGTTATATTGCTCATTTGAAAGTTACGATGCTCATTTAGTTATTTTTCAAGTTCAAGTATAATCAATTTGCTCATTCGAAAACAATATTGCTCATTTACTTGTATTATAACTTATTACTCTATTTGGTATTTATTTTAACACATTAGAAAATATATTTTCTCATTTTAAGATATATTTCTCATTTGAAATATATAATGCTCATATAGTAATATATTCGTCAATGTAACACAGTATATACATGTTTACTAATCAATAAAGAATTATATAATTGCTCATTTAAAAGATAAATTACTCATTTATTTATTTTTCAAGTACCAGTGTTAAGCTACTACAAATTAGAAAATAATATTGTTTATTTTCTTCTTTTTTCTGACTATTTATTTTTTATTTTTAGACATTAGAAATAGACATTTAATTTGCTCATTTAAGATACATCGCTCATTCGAACTATGTATTATCCATTCTAGTGATATATTGGAAGTTTAAAAATTAAAGTGAATTTAAAATAATTATATATTCTACACCGTAAAATAAGACAATGTTTGCTCATTATAAGGATGTTTTACTCATTTAAATTATTTTTTGCTCCATAAATATTCAGTGATATTTTTAATAATTTCATTAAATGAGCAATATTCTAAGAGTTTTTTTCTCATTTAAGGACTTTTTTGCACTAAGTAACATATTTACTCATTTCAAAGCTATATTTCTTATTTCATTAATTTTTCAATGGGTATCTTATTATTTGTTTAGTTTTTATTTCTCCACATTGAAAAAAGAATTGGAAAAAGTTAGAGAGTGGAAAAGAAAAGAAGAATATAGTAAGAAAAAATTAAATCATAGTAACAGCTCATTTTGTGAATGAGCAAATTTATTACCTTACTCAAGATCAAAATGTTTACTGATCTTCCTGTGTAAAAAAGATTGCTCATTTGATCAAATGAGTAAAATAAAACTGCTCATTTGATCAAATGAGTAAAATGAAACTGCTCATTTGATCAAATGAGTAAAATAAAACGACTCATTTTGTGAATGAGCAGATTTATTTTACCTCACTTGAGATTAGAATGTTTACTTATCAAAACAAACATGCTCATTTGTCAAAATGAGCAGATTGATTTATCTCCAAGACAAAATAAACTGCTCATTTGATCAAAATGAATAAAATAAAATTGTTTATTTTGTAAATGAGTAGAGTTAATTTAACTCACTCAATATCAAATCATAATGTGAACTATATCAAATATATTTTTCCATGTTTTCCTTTGAAAATCATGTTGCTCATTTCCTTATTTTTTACTCTCAATGTTTGTTTTTGATTATTACAAAATGAGTAGATTTATTTTACTTCACTCAAGATCAAAAATCTTTACCGATCTTCCTTTGCAAATAGATTGTTCATTTGATCAAATGAGTAAAATAAACTGCTCAATTGTGATCAGAATGTTTACTGATCTTGCTGCACAAAAATGATTGCTCATTTGATCAAATGAGTAAAATAAAATCGCTCGATTGTGATCAGAATGTTTACTGATCTTGTTGCATAAAAACGATTGCTCATTTTGATCAAATGAGTGATATGTATTTTAAGAAATGAAAAAAGTTAGTGAGTGGAGAAAAAAAGAAGAATAAAATAAGTTTTTTATTTAATTTTTTTTAAAAAAATATATTGTAACATAATATGGAAAATATTAAAAAGAAAAAAGGCGTGTTATAATAATTATATATTCTACCCGTAAAATAAATTTAAAAATAACAATTATAATACAACATCTCTCCAAAAAAATAATTATAGTACAACAATATGCAAAATAATTGAAAAAGATAAAATAAAAAAAAAGCTAAAATAAGAACTAAGACTATGGAAGAAACATTAAAAAAAATTAAACAATGAGATTCAAAGCCAAAAGAGGAGGAAAAGACAAACGTAAAAAAATTATAAATGATTGGTATGGGAGTCGAACCCATGACCAATTACCAAACACATAAACCTCTAGACCAACTGAGCTAAACTATCTACATGGTATTGGGGCAAGCTTTTAATACTTATACTCTTGCCCAGATTTTCGCATTAATTACAATAATGCCACCGGGTGCACCATGCGCACGGTGCACCCGGGTGCATGATAATAATTGTATGACTTCCTTCATAATTAGTTGTACCGCTAAAACAAGGTAAAAATTAACTAGGACCTAATAATCCATATGTTTTGATGGTTTTGTTGTTGGTACTTGCTATTTAGTAGTAGTATGATAATGTGATCAATTATGACGATGGGATTGGAAATAATTGTATGTTGTCGTGACTATTATTATTGTAGAATGATTTTAAAATACATATAGATCAATTATGATTGCCAATAATCAGATAATAAGTAGTTACAAGTAGCTCAGCGACAATGTAGTCAACTTTCATCATTATTAAAAAATCTTAAAAGAGGAAAATCGTTCTTGTTATGTAAGAATCCCTTTTTATCAAAAATAATTACTTTAACTTAATAAAGATTAGGAAACATGAATTACGGAACAGTAGTTTTTAAAGAACGATGAAAAAAAAGCTTAGAATCCAAGTATGCAACGCACCAATAAACAATACGAGCAACAAGATTAGTGATGAAGTATACATCTATTTAAAGTACTCTAGCCATCAGCTTAGACTTTTGGTTAAGTTGGTCCTTTGACATGGTATCAAGAGATAGAGTGACGAGAAGGTTATGGGTTCAAATCTCATTTACGTATGTACAAATCTGCCCTTGGGACTTTCACCCTACTTTTGATTGAGTTACTCCTTTGACAACTAGCTAGCAAGATTATGTACTTGATATGTCCCTTATAACATATACTTTTTTTTTATTTGACCGGATCCTTATAACATATACTTCTGTATACAAATTAAAATTTTCTTTATATAAGCATGTAAGATATTAATGGTCAAAATCCTATATCTGCAAGTGTAAAAATCCAAATGCAGTTTTTTCAAAAAGAATGAAGTTAGTATGTGACTTATGAAGAGTCAGTCCTTCAACAGGATTAGGATCATTATTTATTATAGCTAGTGGATGATAACTTATTGTTTCAGATGATTGAATTTTGAAGAGTAATAACACTAGCATGTATAGATAATGAAGAGTGTGCATATATATAAACTGTTTCTATAAACTAAAAAATATTTCAGTTTCATATTCTTGCCAATAAATAATCCGAAGCATTATTTTTGGATACTTTGGCTACTTACATATAGTATATAAGTTACTACTATAACTTATGAGTATAAGATCTTAACATTGGTATGGTTTTGCATTCAAAAGAGATTACTGTTTCACATGTTAAGTTCCCTATTAGGTACTACAATAATTAATAAGGGCATCTATCTGTTACAGGACCTATGATATACAATGGAATATATCACCTGTTTTATCAATACAATCCAAATGGTGCTGTATGGGCACCTCCAGTGTGGGGCCACTCAACATCAACTGATCTAGTCAACTGGACCCCACAACCCTTAACAATGGAACCAGAAATAGAAGCTAACATCAATGGAAGTTGGTCAGGATCAGCCACTATTCTTCCTGGGAATAATATAGGAATGCTATATACTGGACTTAACTCTAAATATGAACAAGTTCAAGTTTTAGCATACCCTAAAGATTTATCAGACCCTTATCTCAAAGAATGGTTTTCTGCACCCAAAAATCCAGTCATGTACCCTACACCAGAAAATAATATAAATGCTAGCTCTTTTCGAGACCCGACGACGGCTTGGATATTGCCAGATGGCTTATGGAGAGTGCTTGTTGGTAGCAAGACAGGACTTACTGGAACATCTTTGTTATTTAAAAGCAAGGATTTTGTTGATTGGGTCCAAACTAAGGACCCTATATATTCATATCAACTTTCAGGCATGTGGGAGTGCCCTGATTTTTTCCCTGTTTACAAAAATGGTAATAGAAAGGGTGTTGATACGTCTACAATTGGTCATCATGTTAAACATGTGTTAAAGGTTAGTTTGGATGATACTAAGCACGATGTTTATACAATTGGAAGTTACGATATTAAGAAGGATGCGTATGAGCCTGATGTCGGATTTATGAATGACTCGAGTTTAAGATATGATTATGGAAAATATTATGCTTCTAAAACGTTTTTCGACGATGTTACCATGAGGAGGATCTTGCTCGGTTGGGCTAATGAGTCCTCGAGCGTGGCTGCTGACATTAAAAAAGGATGGTCTGGTATTCATGTAAGATTATTTCATTTTTCATTAGTATTTTTCTTAGAGTGTGATTAGTAAGTAATTAATGAGTTCGTCATACATGTTAATGCAGACAATCCCTAGGACTGTTTGGCTTGACAAACGTGGGAAGCAATTGATCCAATGGCCAATTCGTGAGATTGAAGCTTTGAGAGAAAAACCAGTCAGAATAGCTCACCAAATGATTAGTGGAGGATCAATCATTGAAATTCCTGGTGTTACAGCTGCACAAGTAAACCAATAATAATCCTTATTATATTTTGCACATCTAGTCCATTCAATTTTAAGTTGAAATTATTAAAAAAAAATTGGTGTATAAGAAGCCACGGAAAAACTTTTTGAAGCCGGGAGGGATACTCTAACAAACTGAGCTATCCCTCGGTCTCGTTTATTCCTCTGATTGACTCAATATTATTATGGGAAATTCCCAATGGTGGCCCTTAGGTTTTAAGAATTCTCAGTGGTGTAAATTTCAAAAAAACTTTCCCGCTAGTAACCCTGCTTTACAAATTATTCCCAAACATAACCTTAATGAAGAATATTTCATTAATAATAAAGCATATTATATTAGTTAATAGTTAAAGTAGTTACTCGCACGTAAAACGAGGTATTTTGGGTCTTTTTTGCCCTTAAGGGATGATTTTAGTGGGTAAGTTTTAGCCCTTAAGAGTTGATTTTGAGGTCGAAATTGGCAAAAAATGACCCAAAATGCCTCGTTTTATTTGCGAGTTACCGCCTTAACTGTTAATTAACGGAATATGCTTTATTATTAACGGAATATTCTTCATTAAGGTTATGTTGGGGAATAATTTGTAAAGTATGGCTACCAACGGGAAAGTTTTTTTGGAATTTCCGCCACTGGGAATTCCTTAGATCTAAGGGCCACCATTGGGAATTTCCCATAATTATTTAATGGTATGTAATGTAATTTGTCAGGCAGATGTGGAGATATCATTTGGAATACGTGAGTTGAATGATATAGAAAACTTTGAGGAAAGTTGGACCAACCCACAATTGCTTTGTAGCCAGAAAGGGGCCTCAGTTAAGGGTGGGCTTGGCCCATTTGGATTATTGACTTTGGCTTCTAAGGACTTGCAAGAGTATACAGCTGTGTTTTTCAGGGTTTTCAAAGTCCATCCCAAAAAATTTGTGGTCCTCATGTGCAGTGACCAAAGCAGGTGATCTAATCCTTCAATATGTTGTGGCCTTTTATTTGAAAAAATTAATTGAATACCATTGTATTTTTACTCTTATTAAATTGACGGAAATTAAAGTTTTATTTAATAAAGTAAGTCTTATAGTAGACGATATATCTATATGCTTATGGATAGACCATGATAAAATTAAAAATATTTTAACTTATTATAAATGTTTTGTCCTAAGAGTATAAGGTGTTAAATTTAGTAACCTTTAGTTAAAATCTTACAGTTTTAACTTAAAGTTCCATATATTTTATCCAAATGATCATGGATAGGACGTTCTACGTAAGTAAGTTTTTGTATTTTTAATAAGAATGAATAATTCAATTATATGATTTTGTAGGTCTTCTCTCGATCCAACTCCTGATAAAACAACTTACGGAACTTTTGTGGATGTGGATCCGATTCATGATGAATTGTCTTTGAGAATTTTGGTAAGCAACCAATGTTATTTCTTGCATACAATGTGAAATGAAATTCTCATTCTATCGTGGGATTTACTAAGGTTTTTTTTTCCAATTTGGTGGCAGATTGATCACTCTGTAGTAGAAAGCTTTGGAGGCAAAGGGAAGAATGTGATAACATCTAGAGTGTACCCAACTTTAGCAACATACGATAACGCCCATTTGTTTGCCTTCAACTATGGAACAGCAAGCGTTAAAATCACTTCTCTTACTGCTTGGTCTATGAAGAAAGCTAACATTGCTTAGCTTAAGTTTATTTATATAAACATTTAATAAAGCATTGAGATTTTGAGAAGCTCTCTAGTTTGAGTTAATCATTCAAGAATATATCCAACAACGTTGTATTTTATATTTATGAGTTCATGTGTTGTACACCATCACATATTCATCACATTTGGAACGCAGTTGCTTATTGGAATGTTTTTTTAAAAACAAGTTTTGTATTAATTGGGATATTACTAATATTAAGTACGTGATATCTCTATTATTATTTCTATCATACCGTCAGGTCCGTCACATGGAACTTTGTTTCCATTTCTCTCTCCACATCTTACATGAGCTCTCGTTAAGAGTTTCACCTATTGTTGATGTTGTAATAGCTACAAAAAATAGAGGAAAGCAAGTAGAACTAACAATGAGTTGGTTTTGGGTTATCTTGGTTACTTGAATGGGGGTAAACTCGACCTATTTAATTAAACGACTTGAGATTCTTAATCTCTACTAATAACCAGGTGAACCCCAATGTATTTAGGGTTTGTTCTCTTCAACTAATTTCAAGTATAGTTCAGTTTAATTCAGCTCAATTGTTTTCAGTTCACCTCTAGACAATACTTTTACTCTCACATATTACAATTTCTTTAAGTTTAGTTCAGTTTAGCTCTAATCAGTTCAGTTCAGTTCAGCTAAGCTATATTTAGACGAAGATAACAAGCCATTAGCGGATTGATCTTCGTGGTAGATTTGTTTAATAAGATGGCAGGTTGAATTTTTTTTTATCTATTTCGCAATTATTGGGTTGTTGGCTTGACTTTTGCCCGTTCTAGAAGCAAGAGATAAGTTGAAACTTCCATACCATAGGTAGTAACAAATTTGTAGGGAATGTATTTGAGAATCTATCACAAGTTGTGAATTAGATGAAATCTATATTCATTTCATATTGAAGAATCAAATTGAGAGAAGAAAAGTGAGAGCTAACTCACTATGTCTCTTATTCTTACAAAGAGGATGAATAGCAAAGCTATATATACAAGAGAAAGAGAATAACAAACTAAAGAAAACTAAAGTCTGTTATAACAGAATACAAGACTTAAAAGAGTATCTATATACGTATGTATATATGTATTATACATACTCACATCCCTCCTCAAGCTGGACAGGGGAACAAAGTCCAAGCTTGGAACAAAGCAAAAGATGAACTGTAGGAGGAAGAGCCTTAGTGAGCTCTGCTAGTTGATCTTTGCTAGAAACATGAGCTGTATCCAGAAAGCTAGAAGCAATATGCTCTCCTATATAATGACAATCTCTGCAAATATGCTTAGTTCTCTCATGGTAGGCAGGATTATGAGCAATATATTCAGCTGCAACATTATCACAATACATCTGAATAGGAAAAGTAATTGGAACATGGAGATCTTCAAGTAGACCAGTCATTCAAACTAACTCACTAGTAGTTCTTGACATACTCCTATACTTAACTTCAGCTGATGATTTACTCACAGTTTTCTGCTTCTTAGTCTTCCAAGAAACAAGGTGAGAGCCAAGAAAAACACAGTATGCACCGAGTGACTTGCTACTAAACTGAAAGGCACTAAAGTCAGCATCACTAACAGCATGGATCTTAGGAGCATTCTGAGTAGCATAAAACAAACCAAGATATGTAGTACCTTGCAAGTATTTAACAACATGTAGAGCAGCTAACAAATGAGGCTGTCTAGGAGTGCTAAAAAACTAACTGAGGTGTTGAACACAATAAGAGAGGTCTGGTCTAGTAATACACAAGTGTAGAAGTTTCTCAACCAATCTTCTATATTGATTGGGTTCTGAAAGAAGATCACCTTGATCTATAGACAGCTTCAAACCAGAAGGAAGAGGAGTAGAAGCAACCTTACAATCAGCCAAATCACAAGACTCAATAATATATTTGATATACTTTCTTTGAGAAAGAAGAGTGCCTGAAGAAGATCTAATAACCTCTATACCAAGGAGATATTTAAAAGATCCTAGATCTTTGATAGTGAAAGCATGATGTAACTGATCTTTGATTGCATCAATTTGTTTTTGAGATTGTCTAGTCAATAAAATTTCATCAACATATATGAGAACAATACATAAACGACCTTCAGAAGTTCTAGTGAATAAGGAATGATCTTGAGAAGACTGCAGAAAACCAAGATGAACAAGAAATTTGCACAACTCCTTATTCCACTGCCTAGAGGCTTGTTTGAGCCCATATAGTGATTTATGTAATTTCTAGACTTGACCAGGTAAATCTTTGGTGTAACTAGCAGGCGGTAACATGTATAAATCTTCTTCAATATGCCCATGGAGAAAGGCATTGTTGATGTCAAATTGGCACAAAGGCCTATTATAAGATGTAGCAATAGAGATAACAACTTTAACGGTAGCTAGTTTGGCCACTGGAGAAAAAGTATCTTTGAAATCCTTTCCTGACACTTGTTGATAACCAATAGCTACCAACCTAGCTATAAGCCTCTCAACAGTACCATCAGGGTTATATTTTGTTTTAAACACCCACTTACTCTAGGTGTTATTTTTCTCAAGAGCTTGTAGTTCTGCATCCATAGCTGAAACCCAAGCTGGATCAGAAGAAGCTTGTTTAAAAGAAGAAGGTTGGGGAACTGACATCACATTAGCAAAGAAATGTGATGTTACATTGAAAGAAGTAGAATGAGATGAAGAAGAATTGGTTGGATAAGGTTTAATACGAATGGAATGTACATAATCTTTATATTTGATTGGTGGTTGAGAAATTCTGTGAGAAATTCTCACAGAAGGTAATAAATCCTGTTGTACAGGTGCTGTGTATGGAATAGAATGAAGAGTAGGAATATCTTCAGTAGGAGAAGCAGTAGAAGAGGAATCAGAAGAATGAGTATGTATTATTATGATGATTATCATGATGATGATTATGAGATTGAACAAAAGAATGAGAATTAGGAGAAGTGTCAGATGAAGAATCAAGAATAAGAGAAGGAATAGGAGAAGTTATGACAGGGTTAGAATGAGAACTGGAAGAAGGAGAAGGAATAAAAGGAGAAATATACTCATCAATGCCAAAAGAAACAAGGTTAGAAGTCGTAAGAGGAGATGTAGGATTAGAATCAGATTTGTGTTTGAAAGGAAAAATAGCTTCTTGAAAAATCACATCTCTTGAGACAAACATCCTTTGTCTTTCTAAATCATAGACTTTGTATCTCTTTTGACCATGAGGATATCCAAGAAAAAGGCATTTAATAGTTCTAGGTGAAAATTTATCCTTCTTTAGTGTTAGAAACATAACACTGACAACCAAAAACTCTGAGATGATCAAATGTAGCAGACTTTCCAAGAAGAATCTTAGTAGGAGTTTGCCAAGATGAAACAGGTGTTGGAAGTAGATTGATCAAGTAGGTAGTTGTAAGCAAACATTCACCCCAAAACCTACTAGGCAAAGCAGACTGAAATTTAAGTGCCCTAGCAACTTCTAAAAGCTGTTTGTGTTTCCTCTCAACTCTACCATTTTGTTGAGGGACACCAACTATACTCCTCTGATGTGTTATACCATTATCATCCAACAACTCACTACATAAAGACTGGAATATCTCAGTCCCGTTGTCTAATCTAACACACTTAACTTTCACATTAAATTGAGTGTGTACATAACAGAGAAAATCTTTGATAGTCTTAAACACTTGCATTTTATTATGAAGCAAAAATGTCCATGTAGCTCTACTATGATCATTTAGTATAGTAAGAAAATAAGAGGCACATTCCAAGTTTTCATTCTATAGGGACCCCAAAGATCAATATGAATGAAATCAAATATACCAGTTGCTCTAGACTGACTTCTAACAAAAGGCAGTTTATGAAATTTTGCAGAATAAAAATTTCACATTGATAACCAGATATACCAGCACAATCACAGCAATATAGGTGTTTCATTCTAGATAAAGAAGCATGCCCTAACCTGGCATGAATAAGATCTAGAGAAGATTTATGCTTATTTGTAGGAATTTTACCATCTGTACAACCCCCTGATATGGCAATCTGAGTTGCGCTAGATATATGTGGTAAGCAGATCTTTTATCATCAATTGCAGTAGCAGATCCTTTACACAGAAAATGAAAGAGCCCTCTGTGCTTATTTCCTTTGGCAATAACTCTATGGAAAAATTGCCTAGAATAATGCAACCTTTTACCCATTCGCAGATAATAATGCAACCTAAAGATTATTCTGGAATAATGCAACCTTTATACCCCATATATTTTAAATAGGTCAAAACCGGATAAAATCAATTCTAACCTGAAGAATAGGTTTAGTGGGACACGTGTCAGCTTATAATTGGTTCTAATAAATTAATTTATAAAATAATTTTTTTAAAAAAAAGATAAAACAAAAAAAAATTCTCACCCCCTCCCCTAACCCCACCCCCAGAATCCCGATTCCCACCCCAATGCCATTGCCACCCCACCTTAATTCCCACCCCGAGCCATGGCCCAAAACCAACCAACCCCCACGCAAACAACCCAGCCCCAACCGAAAATCACCCAACCTCGCTCGAAACCCCCTAGCACCAGTCGAAGATTGCTCCGGTTGCTTCGTGCGAAGAGAATGCGGTTTTCTGGGTTGTTGAATTTGGTCAAAATTGGTGGGGATGAAGTTTCCGATCTGAGAGCTTTCATAACGTCGGTGAGTTTAACGGCGAAGATTTCTCCATCGCCGTTGACGTCGGATCGCTCGAACTTCTTGATTTCGGACATGTCAGTGAGGTAAAAATGCGGAGAGAGAGCGTGATGAGGATGAGTTGCTGTTGTCTTTAGTTGTGGCGCCATTGTTGAATGTTTAGAGTTTGAAGATGAAGTGTGAGTTTTTTTTGGAATGAAAAATTGAAGGAGAAGGTGTAGTAGTGGGTTGGAGGAGGAGATAGGAGAAAGAGGGGGTTTACCGTGGGGGTGGGGTTTTTTTCAATTTTTTTGTTTTTTTAGTTTAGTTTATTTTAATATTATTATTTAAAATTTTAAGTTTTAAATAAAAATTACCAATGATGCAGGTCATCGGTCATTTATCCTATTTACAATAAATGGGGTATAAATGTTGCATTATTCCAGAATAATCAAAAGCTTGTTTGAATTGTTATCATCAATAAATTTGCTCACTGATAGCAAATTATGTTTGAATTCTGGGATAAACATCACATCATGCAGAATCAAACCATTGTCCGACACAACATTCCCAACTTCTTTAACAAATTTAGAAGTTCCATCATGCAGGCATACTGGCACATGTTTCATTAGGGTTTTTCGAGAACAAAATAATGAATCATAATATGTCATATGATCAGTTGGCCTAGAATCTACAATCCAATCAAATGATGAGGATGTACTAGAAATACTTGAGCAATCGAAAGCTGCTGAGGTATCTCCAGTAGCCTGTTTTCCTTTCATCATCTTCATAACCTCACGACAAATTGTGTTGAGAGCAGATGAATCCAAACCAGTTCCATTAGAACAACTCAAAGGATCTTCATTTGTGTCATAGTTGTTGTGAACAACAACAACAATGGAAACTGACTTGTGAGACTTAATTCCACCTTTAGCACCTTTGTACCAATCAGGATAGCAAGTTATTTTGAAACAATGATCGATAGTATGCCCTATACTCTTGCAGAAATCACAAAACTGATCCCTCTTTTCAGCCTTCTCTTTCTTCCAATCTTTCTTAACTCCTGAACTCAGAGAAGAGTTATGAAAATTCTTGTTCAGCTAAAGCACTAGATTCACTAGCTAAATCAGCTTGTCCACTAACTTCCTTCTGCTTCTCAACTTGTTGTAACAAGTAAAACACTCTATTGACATTTGGAAGAGGATCCATGCCAAGTATATTGTAAATGGTTGTATCAAAACCATTATTAACTCCAAGTAAAAACTGAATCACCTTCTCATGAGAATCAAACTCATCTAGCCTCTTCAATAAATTACAAGAACAAGCAGACAAAACTCCACATGTACACATAGGTAAACTATGAACACTCTTGAGTTCATCCCATAGATTCTTCATTTTGTTGTAATACATAAAGATTGGTAAATTTTGTTGTCTAAGATTATCTAGATCTTTCTTTAGTTGATAAATCTGTGGTCCATTTGTTTGACCAAATCGTTCAGCTATATCAGACCAAAGATGAGCAGCAGAATCAACACATGTAAAAATTTCAGACATCTCAGCAGTCATAGAAGCAAGAATCCAACCTATCACCTTATAATCACACCTAATCCACTGAGCATATTTTGCATCAGTAACTGCAGGTTTGATAATAAATCCATCAACAAAACCTAATTTGTTTTTAGCTCCTAAGGCTCTTTTCGCATTTCGAAACCAACTCAAATAATTGTTGCCATCAAAGAGGACAGAAACTAGCGATTGATTAGGATTGTCTGAAGGTGCAATGAATAAAGGATCACTAAAACTTACATTATAGATTGTAGTTGTATTTGATTGCTCACTCGTCGCTTCCACCATTTTCGAACAATCTCAAGCTCCAAATCAATAATGCTCGAAGTCGAATTCTAATCAGCAAACGCAATCAAATGGATCGCACTTTTGCTCTGATACCATGTGAATTAGATGAAATCTATATTCATTTCATATTGAAGAATCAATTTGAGAGAGGAAAAGTGAGATCTAACTCACTATGTCTCTTATTCTTACAAAGAGAATGAATAGCAAAGCTATATATACACGAGAAAGAGAATAACAAACTAAAGAAAACTAAAGTCTGCTATAACATAATATAAGACTTAAAAAGTATCTTTATACACATACTTTGGTGTAATTAATGCTTATTTTTTCACAAAACTTTCTAATCTTCTTATATGCAACCTTTAAGGAAAGTAAATAAAGAGATTGTAGCTTCATCGATCAATATATCTGTCATCGACCGCCAGGTTACATACATCACCAAATGACTCATATAGACCACTAAGAAGTCTTGTATAACATGATGATTGAAACCATAAATTGGTTGAAACCATAAATTGGTCTTTATGTTCAAATTATGAGACTTATTTATGGACCCAAAAATAAATAAATAAATAAATATTATATATATATATATATATATATCAACTATAAAGATACATAATCACCAAATTAAATGATTATGTATCGACCACTAAAAAGTCTTGTGTAAGATGATGGTTGAAATCATAATTAGTTCTTATATTCAATCAATTATTTACCTAATTGCATAACTATCTCAAATTTGAGATTCATTTGAAAATTACTATTTTCCTAGAAATCATGTAGATGAAGAAATTTATGTTTTTGTTTTTTTATTGTGGATGAACTCACACTTACAAAAAAGCTTGATTGGGCTGGAGATGATATATTTAAATATTCAAAAGTTTCGAGTTTGTTTGGAGGATTATTATCAAGTTCAAAAACATTTAGGGGACGTTTTAATGGAAGAGAGAAAAGGGAAAGAAATTACGAAAGGGTTTAGGGGAGAAAGGAATTCAAAACCCTTTGATTATCCTACTTGTTTGGTTAACAAAAGAAACTATTACAAAGTTTGACATCTCCTTCCATTACTCCTTTCCCTCTCTTCACCTCTCACTTGTAAGTGGATGTCATCCTCTCCCGACCATTCCTCCACCAGCGACCGGCAACTTCAAAGGTTTTACAACAATGGTGAGAGAGAACCCGTTGGTGTGAAAGTTTGAGACTCCGAGCGAGAGGCTGCCTCTAATAGATAGAGCCGAGGTGCGCTTATAATGGAGCCACCTACACCATTGATGTTGGAGCCGGTTAGAGCCGACGTGCAGGGGTTGTTGTAGAACGTCTTTTATTAGAGATGAGGGGATAGATAGGAAACAATCTAACCCTAAAATATTAATTAATATATTTACCTAATAAAATAAGATAATTTATTATACTAGAACTCTTTCTTATATACTTTCCTATCTATCCCCTTATCTCTAATATCTTTGAAGTCGTCATTCGCCGATGGAGGATAGTGAGTGGTGACTTGTGGGTGTTCGCTTAGCCTCTCTTTCTCAGATCGCGTTTTAGCGTTTTAGGGTGTTTTGTTGGTTGTTAGGAGGTTTTGTTGGGGGTAGAGTGAGTCATGGGTGGTGGTGTCAACAGTTTCTGGCTACTATAGTGGTGGTGTCGGGGTCTACTTGTACTAGTGTTTATGGATGGTGTGCGACAGTGGTGTGATGCTTGATGAGGTTAGGTGTTGGTGTTGGTGTTGGGTAGTTGAAGAGGGTTGCGGTGGTGTTGGGTAAGGGGGGTGCGGTGGTGTAGTGAAGGATGGGGTGGGTAAGGAGGTGGTGTTGGGCGGTGGTTGGGTGGCTCTGATGTGGTGAGGTGGTAGAGTGGTGAGATTGGGTGATGGTGTTAGGGTAGTCAATGTTGGTCAAGTTGACCATGAAGTAGAAGAAAGAAAGGGTAAATGAAGCCTTGGGAGGAGGTGGGGAATGAGAGTAAAGGAGTTCGGGGGTAAGGAGGGGTAAAGGGAATGATTAAAATAGACCTAACAAACATCATATAAAGACATCAAGAAAATAAACGCCCCCTTATATCGAAGGAGCTAACATTTCTATTGTCTGAGTTAAAACTAGTAAAAGCAATTGACATCTTTATCCTATCATAAAGGAATCATATAATTGGCCAAGGAACTGAGATCTATTTCCATGAAAATGAGAAGGTAATGATCGTAAAAATTAAGTGAAATTATTAGTGAAGGATCAAGTGTTTGCAAATCATATCTATTAATCCTTTCTTCTTTTTATTTATTTATTATTGTAGCCTAACCTTTCTTTTGTAACCAAGCTTTTGATTATCTCTTGCATTTAACAACTTTGGACATTTAGTTTAAGTCTTGTGAATTGTGATGAGGTACGCTTTGATAACAATGGTGGTTTGTGCTTATATATTCATACTCCTTAGCTTCTATGAATGATTAATTGACTTGTACATGAGGATGACTAATATTACTAAATTACGGTTTTAGTAAGTTGAACAGCTTCTTCTTATGTTTGATCATTGATTAATTGTTATTATTCCTTGGTGTTTTGGTGTTCATGCTTTCTTTAAACTTCATTTATATTTTCATTTCTTTCTTTATTATATTTTTATGCCGACTTTTTGATGATTCTAATGGGGAAAGAGTATGTGTGATTCCTAAGGGATACGTAGGCAACTTATTCTCGAAAATTTTAAAAAGATTGTGAATTCAATATAAATGTAAGATTGTATTTTTTTGGATGTAAGATTGTATTTTTAATGCGATCATATTTCAATCATGTTTCAACATTAAAATGCAAAACCCTTACAAAAATAGAAACATTGCATCTAAGAAATTAGCTAAATACTTCATTTTAATGTTATATAAAATCTTATAATGTTATAATCTATTATTTTATTATATTCTTATCTTCATTCTAATATTCGATACTCTTATGCTATTAAGTATCGACTAAAACTAAGTAACAATTTAAGCTATATAATTATAAATGACTTAATAATGCATTATTCAATATTGAATATTCATTATAATCTTATTCTTTATTACTATAGTAAGATTATAACTAAACGACGATAATAGAAAATAGACGATAATAAATAATTAGGATAATATAAATAAAACACTTCATCATAATTATTAATAAGATAAAATTTTAATCAAAATATTTCATATTTTCATCAATATATTTCACACGTATAATCTTAATTGAATTATATGAACATAATTCATAAAAATATAATTCATAAACCATCTCAACCCACCTAGCCCATGCAACAGACCAACCTGTCCAGTTAACCTGCCCAACCAGCCCCAACAGTAGTTACATTTCATCCAACCCAGCCCGTCGCGAACCCAACCTGGCCCACACAGTTGCCACCACTAACCACCACTCCATCTTTAATTTGCCGATTTTCTTTAAAAAGAAAACTCAATCAAGAAAATTTCCTACATTGGGAGAGGAATGTGAGATTAGTTCTCAGAAATAAAGGGAGAGAAAGTGTTCTTGAAACTCATATTCCTGAACTTTCCGAGTTGCTCGCCAAGCTGATAAGTCATCTAGGCAAACGCTCATAGACAAATTTGTGCCTGCCACATGTTTGATGCTTACATGTATGAAACTTGACTTTCAAAAGCGTTTTGATGGAATGGATACCCATTCTATAATCCAACAGTTGAGAACCATGTTTCAGAAACATGCTAGGTTAGAGAGGTTCGAAGCGAACCACATAACTCGTAAACCATTATATTTCGTACTTCCTCCGTATCAAATTTGTTGCTACACTTTTTTTGCGGAATCCAATGCATTTTTTTGATGTGAGAGAGATAGAGAGGAAAAACCATGTGGTAGGAGAGAGATAGAGAGAAGGAAAAGCCAAACAAATAAGTGTAGCATCTAATAAGAATTTTCCTTATTTGGAAAGTATAGCAACTAAAAAAACGGAAACAATATATAGTATTTGTTTGTCGGTCTAATTGATATGGCTCTGGGTTTGGACTGGCTTTGTCGGTCTAGTCCGATATCCAAACTATGACTTGTTCGCTAGACTGTTTTCAATCTTAAACAACTGGGTTCCAGCTTGGTTTTATCAATCTAGTACGATTTTATATCGTTGAACACCTCTACGGAGCGGATATAATTTAGACCGCGACTGGACCGCACTAGCAAAATCGGTGTAAACCTCGAATCGAAATGATTGGACAGCTAAAAACTAAAAATATATTTATGAATTATAATAGTCTATGAGTTATGTGGTTTAAATAGAGGAAAATTAATAAAAAAAACATTTTCTAACCAACAACATTAATTATTATTGGTATTTTTTCCTAATCATTATCAATATTTATTAGGGAAGAAAATAATTTATGGCATTAATACATAATATATGAATAAAAGGAAAAACGATCCTATCCTTTTTAAGGTCCAGACCTGATGTTGTTGAAATCAAATTAGATCCTACACACTGAACACACCTTTGTAGGATGAGCAGGGTGCTCACACTAAAAAACGCAACCCTTTTCAAACAAAATGCGCGATTTAAATGAAGGTGGTGCACGAAATGAACATTATAAGTATTTAAATGAACATCTATTCAAATTTAAAAGTAATTGTCCTGGCCAACCTTAAACTTTGTTCAGTTACGAATATCAAACTAGTATTAGTCCCCGACGATGCTCGGGTTATTAGTTAGCGATAACTAATGTAATCTAGCCTGTAAAATATCATTAAAAAATATAATTATAAGTCATTTAAATTAGACAACTTAACTCTTGGTTTTCATTTATATATCATCATTATTGTTGATAGAATCATCAATAATAATATGGTGGCATAGTAGTTGGAGCTATTCATTCCATACATGAGGTTGGGGGTTCAAATCTTCACATTAACATTTTTTAATATATGAGAATGTTGTTAGATAAAATGTTATTCGAAGAGGGATGGTGACACGTGGCGGCTAACAACTATTACTTACGCTTTTTAATATATGTAGATGCCGTTATAAAATCAACTTAATCTAAAAAAAATGTGTTCATACAAAATGAGCAGGAGTACTTTGACATATGTTCTTTTACCTAACGTTAATGTTCATTTATGTTATTCAAGATGTTTAATTATCGATAATAAAATGTAAATCGCAAAATCAACTCAAATTCAAATTCAAGATGTTCAATTATAGATAGAATTTTTTTTGCTAAAAACTGTCTATTGAAATACCATTTTGTTAATTATAGCCATGTACTTTTTTTCTTGCGAATTACTGCCTAGAAAGACTAATCTCTTAGTAACTTGTTGTCATTTTCACTAATTACACTACTAATCTATAGAAAGACTAATTTTCATAGCTCAATAGTCGCTATGAGCAACAATGCTCTGACCCCTCTCTCTATCAGAGACTTGAGATACTTTACAGTACTTGACTTTTACTAGACCAAACATATTTTATGTTGTGTAATAGATTTGTTGTTTATAAATCCTCCTATGGAGGAACATATTGAGGCTCTAAATCGTATTGTTCGATATGCTAAGGGTTCTCTTGATCATGGTCTTCATTTATAACTATCCTCCATTTAAATTCATGTATCATATTATATCTAATTATATTAACTTTTTTATATAAAGACTTTTGATAATTAAAACCAACTTATATCCAAAATTCAACATATATTATACTCCCTCCGTAACGCATTACTTGCAACAATTTGACATAAAGTGTGAGTAGAAAATATCTAATCATTACAAGTAATCCGTTACGGAGGGAGTAGATAAATAATGTCAAACAAAAGACCAAAGTTTGAATAACTAACTCGTGCATCACACAGTTTTATAACTAGTAAAATATAAATAAATACAAAGATGGTGGCTAAGGAGTTGAATTTCTTCCCTATATATTGCTATGCTACAAAATATTTCCCACTTTACACTACTTTTGAAAATATTTCCCAATCTAATGTCCACCTCACCACTTTTATTATAATTGAACCCTTAAACTTTGTTTTACTGCTTTTTAGTCCTTATTATACTAAAGCTATTATTATTAGGTTCTAATCAACTTGAATATATACCAAACTGTATATAGTAGTAATAGAACATACCATATGACACAGACAGGAAATAGTATTAACCTGCAATTAATCTAAATTAATTATTATGTTTACCTCTTAATAACTATTAATGGTACTAGTTACCACACTTCTAGTACTTGTATCTTAAATAAATTATTTGCTATGCTTACAAGCCCACCATGCTCCGTAGTAAACTAGATAGAGAGTTTCGACCGATACCTGAACTTAGTTGGTACTGGATCCTCCAGCGTTCTCAGCTTCCGACTTTACCAAGGTGGCTAACCTCGACCAAACCTCCCTTAGATCAGGCACAACATAGATCTTTTTTGTTTCCTACCTCATACCGTAGTCTCTAACAAGATTATGTTTAATAATGGGATATTAAACAAGAAAATAGTTTATTTGAGACACAAGGTTCGAATGTGTAACGTTCCCTTCTGAAAGAAAAACTTGTATTAATGTAGAAAGATTACAATATTTAAACACTCAAAAATCTTACAAACATTCAAACACTCATGAGACTTGCTAGAGCTGCGTTTCTTTTAGAGTGATGGAGGTACCAATCTTTTTCTTAGAGCAATGTTGCTTCTCTAGTGAGTTTTTTTTCTCTTTTCTGAAAACTCTGTCTTACACTTACTCCTTACTGCTCTTTATATAGTGGAGGGCTCTTACATAGGATACCCTAAATCAGAAGAGATGCTAAGGTCATCTTTCTTTTACAAAAGCAAATCAATCAAACAAAATAGAAAAAGACAAAGCTGACTTAGATCTGTCTAAGAAGAAATGTGTGTTAATATTTGAGCCACTTGCTCTTGCTGACTCGGAGGGGCCTATTCCATCATTATGTTGTCCATTCCCTCATCTCCAACATTGGATTCCAAATTCTGGTTATTAGCAAAGAGACTATTATAGTAGGAAACTGTATAATCATCATCCCAAGTGAGAAAAATATCTAATAGATATTGTTGCGCTTCTGGGGATAGGAACTTGCCAGCCTCTACTTGTTCTAAATATTCGTGGACAGATTCATTATGGTCAATGGCCTCTTCAAAATATTTTTTCATCTCGTCGTGGATGGCCACCGTAGTTCTTCCTTTATGCAGGATAATAATATCTGGTTGTTTTAGAAGCTGATTGATGATTTGTGAATTGTAAAAGAATCACATTGCCCTTGCTTCTACTGGATTTTTTTATCTTTTGCTGCTTTCGACAAATTGGATCCTTAGACCTGTATCTGAATTCTCCAAATATTATTAGAAAATGCGGGACCTTTACCTTTCCTTCGAACACTTCGATGTAGGCACTATAGATTTCATGGTCTGATCATAGCCATATGTTCTGTTTTTGATAGCAAATCTATAGGCTCTTATGAATACATATTGTTGAAACTTTGTAAAGTTAATGGCCAGAAACTCTTCGCTCCAATTTAGAGGATAACTTAAGATCGAACCATTCCATAATCCCAAGCTTTGCGAATTTCTTGGGTGCATGGAGGAATTTCCCCTTCTATAGGAAGCATCGAAAGACTTCTATAACAAATTCCAAAGTTATCGAACTGACACATCCATGATCCCCATAAATCATATACGTCGTAGTATTGATATACTTTTCCTGCTACAAGAGCATACCATGCTCTAAAGTCATTATCCCTCATCTTTCCCAGAATTATATTCTATAAGTCAGTGTGGAGTTTTTGTAATTCTATAACTAGATCTAACATTAGGAGTCTTTGGACTGCTCTATGACAGCCCTTAACAAGTCCATCTTTGGACCTTGCTTTTGAGGAAATCATTATGGCCTGCATTAAGGCCCAAGTGGAGGGTGAAACTCGCTCCATAGCTTCATTAGTTTCTTTAATTAACTTGTTCCTCTCTTCTGCCAGCTGTACTAACTGCTGAGGACGAGGATGTTGGCTCTTCTTGACTCTTCTTGCCATTGGCTAGCTCCCTAGTAAGGCTATGTGCCAATGAGTTCTTTGATCCCTATATGTGTTCAATGGTAAAAGAAAATTGGTTAAGCCATAGTTGCCAACGCATGAGTCTCCCTCGCGCTTGCATATTTGATATTTTTTTTAACAAAACCAAGTATTCCTTTGCAATATGTTCTTATTAAGAACTCTTTCGGTGCTAGGAATATCAGGAATTTCTCAATTCCTCTTATGATCGCTAAAATCTCTTTCTGCATTGTATGGTAGTTGAATTCGACTTTATTAAAACTTCCACTACTGTATCGACACAGTTTTTCGCCATCTTTTATTTTCAGTACAACACTCTAGTGTTCTTTACTAACATCTGTTTCCAGAATCAGATTATCTTCACTAGTAGGCAATGTTAGTACCGGTAAACCTTTACACAATTTTTTCAAGTCTTGAACTGTTTTAGAATCGTTGTTTGCCCATTTCCATGGTACTTCCTTTTTTAGTTTTTGTCGCAAAGGTTTTCTTAATAGAGCAAGATTTTTAATAAAATCAAAAGCTTATGTTAAACAACCCAGAAATCTTTCTAGCTGTTTTCTATCTTCAATTTCATCAGGAAACTTTTCTATCTTTTCAAGGATATGTTTTTGCAATATTATGTGTCCGAATTTTATTTCTAGACCTAAGAAGTCTATTTGTTGTTGAGCAAAGACACATTTATCTTTTCCAAGAATGATGCCATGTTCAACACATTTCTGAGTTACTTCCCTTAAGTCTTTTTTGTGTTGCTCTAATGTTTTAGAGAATATTAGGATATCATCTATATAAACTAAGCAACAATGACTTAGTTTTCTACAAATGTTATCCATTCTTCTTTGGAATTTTCGATGGGCGTTTTTTGATCCAAATGGCATAACTAACCATTCATAATGTCCTTGAGGGGCACCAAACACAGTTAGTAGAATACTTTCTTCTTCCATTTTGATTTGCCAATACCCGCTTTTACAATCCATCTTCGAGAACCAAACAGCTCCCTGTATTCTATTGAAAAAAATTGTAATATAATATCCATCGAACACAGTGTTGTCATTAAGCATTTTATAATTTATTACCATTCTAACTTTTCCACGTTTTTCTTCTGCATGATTCCTTACTTGAAAGCTGGACTGTTGTGTGGACTTTTACTACTTCTTATCAGTTTTTTTCTCGATTAGTTCTTTTATCTGTTAATCAAATTCTAAGATATCTTGATAGGTATAAACCATTTTTCTGACTCTAATAACCTTATTAGGATTTGTTAAAGTTATTTTAGCCAACGCTATATCCCTTTCCCAATATTGTAAAGGATTTGTTGAATACAATTTTTCACATAAATTTTCTTGTTGTATTTTAATCTTTTCTATTAAAAACATTTCATGCTCTAATATTCTCAGCGCTATTTCACGTTGTGTAGGTGTAACCCTTTCACCACGTTGGCTGTGTGAAAATTCGATACTTTGATGTGTAAATGCCTTTACTAATTTGTTGATTGGAACTGAATGACCATTTATAGTGAATATTATTTGGTTGGTTGTTTGTGTGCATGGAGAATACAACCGCTGATTACCAATAATCATATCATGTGATGGCTGGTTAGTAGCCCATAATTTTGAAATTATACATTGAACTCCTCCAATTTCTATTGGTAAATCCTCTATTATGTCTGTATGTTCCATCATACTATCATCTGCAATTCTAACTTGCAAAGGGTTCTTAGCTTTTACCCATAAATATTCAGGAAATAGATTTATCTTTCCAAAACATACAGAACGTCTGCTGTCTAATATGCACTTAATTCGTATTTATTGTAATCTTTTAGACAAATATTAATAGGTATATAAATGCTATTGGGGTTTGTGTTGGTTATTTCGTAAAATCTTTCCATTCTCATGTTTAGTTCATCTTCATATATTGGCTCACTTATTTTTTTTGTTTTATACCCAATAACATTTCTTTTGTCCATTTTAAGATCTTCAGATTTTTCATCAGTGTTAAGCTTTGAGGTCGCTCCTATATCTATACTATGTCTTGCTGGTTCTCCTTTCTAAATTCATATTTTTTGTTTAAACTTTCTAACAATATTAATAATTGTTCTTCATCTTCATCGCTAGACGATTTTATAGGTATTTTACCTTCCTTATCGCTCGGGTTAGGGTTAACATGCCAATCCTTTTTTACGATAGGGTTATATCTACTTAGACTCATGCTTCTGTTTAAGCTTGGAATTCTTGCTAAAGGCTCTTCTCCATTATGGAGTTCACCTACTTCATCTATCATTAGCATGTTTAACCTATTTGGTGCACTTGGGTTCATGAAATATTCTTTCCATTTAGTCTTTATTACAATATCATTAGGGTTTACCTTCATGGACATGATTTTCTTTTGTAGTTTATCACTCTTCTCATATTTTTCAGCATTACTACTCTCTGTATGAAGTTTGATTTTATAGTGATCACTAATTTTTATATTACCTTTCACCTTATCATTATTCCTCTTGATCCCTTTTTTAAGTTCGATCCTATAGTTAATAGTTTAAACTGACTGTGGTTCACATATATAACTGATTGTCCCTTGACTTAAATTACAAGTGATTCCACTTATAATCTGATCATAAAAGTCTTTATGCCTTATATCACATATAAAGCTTAGACAATCAACATTTTTCCCAAAGTTTTGTAATGGGTTTAGGCTTACTTGTACCGCACCAATGCATATGTGTCGATAATTTCCTCTTTCTCTAAGTTTCTTAATGTTTTTCCAATTTATCAAATTAACTTCAGCCGCTTTTTTCTCACAATCTTCTATCACTATGCTACCTTCCATTTCATCACAAACATATGTTGCTTTGTATGGAATTAATGAGGTCTTAAATATTTTACTTTTCGTAATTTATGGGAAATCCCAATTTCCCTTTTTAAAACTATCTATGTCTTCTTCATCAATGGAATATCCTGCCTTTTTAAGTTGTCCTAAAGTGGAACGTCTATATTCCTGGTCATCATTTCCATCATCTTCTACGTCTCTACTTTCCATCATATTATTTGATCCTAATTCGTCTTCCTCACTTTCTTCATCAAGATCGTATCCTCCTATAGTTTCACTATCTCCGTATTCCTCTTCTTCATAGATTTCTATTATTCCTTTGTTATTAGTGATAGCTAATTCTACTGCCTCATCTTCAGAAATTTCTATGTAGTCCCAACTTCCTAGAGCTTGCATTAACTTAAGGTTGGCTTTCTTTTTAAATTCATTTGCATAATGGCCTATTTCTCCACAAGACCAATATTTGCAGTTTCTTTTCTTTTCTTTTTAGGACAATATGTGGCTTTCCTGAAAAATCTTCTTGGTTTCTTATATGTTTGTTTATAAAAAAATTTCTTATAATCTTCTCCTCTAGACTTATTAAACTTAATTCGTCGATAGCATTTATTTCTCGCAGGGTTTTTTTTTCTAGTACAACCATAGTCATTGGGCATGTCCCAACATGTTAGGAATTGTCTTTTCATTTGTTGAGTACCTGCTACTTCTCTGCATTTTTCTCGATCCATTTTCTTAGGAATGCAATTCTATTTTTCACTTATTTTTTCATTAATGGGACTTGGTAGTTTGTCAAAAAACATTCCTAGGTTAGTTATATTTTCACCAATTTTATAATAGTACCTTTCAAATTCAGCAATATAGTTTTCCACGTACCTCATATTACAGATTGAAAGATTACTTAATTTTCTTTGAAATTCTAACCTCTTTTCATCATTACTGGCTTTAGGTCCAATCAACTCAACTTCTACGTATTGACATAGTCTAATAAACATATCAATTGGTGATTATAATTCCCTAAGCATTGCTTTGGCTTCCTCATCTATTGCTTCATACCAATCAGCAACACATCCATAAAAGCTATGTTCTATGTAGTTAAGGAAATTTTTAGTAGACCAATCAGTGTTCAGATTAAGAACGCTACTCATACTCTTTTTTCAATGTTCTACGATTTCTTCTCTGTTCCTCACTCCATCTAGGTTTAACTTATATCCAGTTTGACTTATGGGTTCCAAGGTCGCTTCTTCTTGTTTTGGTACTTGATTAGGCATTACTCTAAAGCTAAATCGAGTTGTTTTTCCTGGTACATACCTAGGTCTCGGACAACTAGATTCTCCTTGATACCTGTTTTTGGAGACAATATTACTAGTATAATTATTTTCAAAAGCATTCACTTCGCTCTGTTCCATCTCCTTTCCAATCCCTGTTGTCACCTTCAATTATTTTTCCTAATTTACTTCATTTTCTCTGGATGTCTTCTATGGATATAGACTCCATATCGTCAAGTTTTATCAATCCCATTTGCTGATATGAATCTTCCTCTAGGATGGTATAATTATTTTCTTTGTTGTTTTCGTCCGGGGCAATTTCTTTTTCTGATATTACACTCATAATTTGATTCTAAGTTTTCTAAGTTTGTTTCTTTATCAAATAAATCTTGTAGTTCTTCAAGACTCAGATGACTCAGGTTCATTTTCTTTAGGAATTATACAAACTGAGCTCTCAGTTTGTTGTTGGATCCCGCTTTTTGCTGTTGAAATCCTACCAAAAATTTCTTTTTTTTTATTTTGATTTTGAAATGGGTAATTATATTTAAAAGGGGTGGATCTAACTGACGTTTGTTCACCTAGTTGTAAACAATGATGTCTAACTTCGTTCTTTATGGAAAGTTGTAATACATCTAGCTTATATAGAATTTGTTTTATTTGTTTTTCAATATCAACTTGCAGACTCATGATTTTTCTCTCAACGTTCATACTCCGAGATGAGGCATTTTGTGCTTATAATTTTATTTCTAATAATTGATCTACTATATAATTTAATATAGGACCAACTTGGTTATATATGGTAAATGATATATGACTCTTGGTTTTTTACACTCAGGACTAGGTTTAATAGACTCCAGATTTTCTTATTATTACCAAACCAAAAACACTGTTAAAACCAAAAACATTGCTAAAACATGCTTAAAACTATTAAAATAGGTTAATTATACTTTAATCAAGCTTAACTCAAATGTAATAAAGGTCTAATATAGTTTAATGGTACTTTCCAAAAAAAAAGGCTTTTTGCAATACATAAAAGTTTGATGGTAAAGTCGTAAATAAACAACAATATTTTGGGAATTATTTTGAGAGTGATGATAGAATGAGAATTTTTTTATTTTATAGCTATATTGTGGGAAATGGCTCCTAAGAGCATCAACAATCATGGGCTCTAACCTCCCCATTTCACTCTATCTCCTATGAAATGGGGAACCCATGATTGTTGGACCCTCCCCAAAAAGAGTGGAACCCCTTGGTGAAGGCTTGGTTCCCTCTCCTTCTTTAATTCTTGGATTAACATGTGGCATCATTTGCACCACTCATATCTAGCCACTTGTATACAACAAAATCAACACTATTTTTCAAATTCCAAATGTATTATTTGTAATATAAAATTTAATTTATATATAAAAAAATATACCAACACCCATATTTTTTTATCCTCTATAAATAGAGACCAACATTCACATATTTTTGACACTTCAAAATTTTTCTAATTTCTCATTAACTAATATAATTACCATATTTTAATCTAATTAACATTGTACAAAATTAGTGTGGATAATTTAGTAATTAAATTAATATTAGTATGGTATGTGAAAATAGGAGAGAGAAAATGTGGTGGGGTATATGGAAAGTAGGAGTAGAAGATAGGGAACCCATGAATGTGAGTATGAATCTCTATTATATAAAGGAATGGTAGGGGACACCAAAAATAGAAAAAGGAAAAAAACAAAAAATCCAACCCCTAATAGAAATTAAAAAAAGAAATTTAAAGAGAAATATAACTTCCCACTCACCCACTACTTCCCACTCACCCACTATTTTGATGTTGGTTTATTATGCACGAGTATAATTCAGCTTTGCTATATTTTCGCATTCAATTCGAAGGATTTGATGGGGTTTGAATGGTAACTGCTTACAAATACAATGCACCCAGATTTAAAAGGTGAATCTCACGGTTTTCTCCTATTTTTTTTGTTTGTTGAGACTTCAGAGGCTTAAATTGAGGGGAAGAATAGTCTTGGTCTAATTGGTGCAATGATCTTTCACAAAGACCCAGTAGGAACTTTTTTCTCTTCTTCATCCGTAATTGCTTTCATCACATGCATTGATTCTTTATTTTTATATTCATCAATGGCTGAAGTTTGCTCTTTTCTCAGACCCCTTACAGGTTTGTTTTACATTTGCTCATTTCTCGGCGCATTATAATAAACAATCTAACAGATTCTTTAATTATTTGTCCATCTTGCAGATATAGAAGTGTATGATTTCATATTTCATAACGCAATGATTACCAACCTTTTCAACTCGATGATCGGAAAATGTTTGGCAGTTTAGCATTTTTGACAACACCTCCTATCTACTTCATTGTTCTCCTTCTCTCTCTATACTCATACATTTATAATAAGTTTAATTTTCTATTAATACGTTCAATCTTACTTTTGTTATTTCCATGTTTCACTCAGTTGTCGGAAGCAGCGATTGAGAAGGACAACAAACTCTAAGATGGTCATTATGCATTTTGATTTTCTCTTCATAAAATGATACAAAATTTTGATGGGAGAAAAGAGATAGGTGTAATGTATAATTAATTACGTATTAGTTGTTATTACATACCCATATAATATTATTCTTGCTTTTCATTTACCGCTTTGATTTTCGTATCCCAAACCTTTGTACACTATAAGATTCACACAAAATGTCTTCTTTTCAAACTCTTTTGTTGTCATTTTTTATTTATAATGAGGGAAATTAATGTGAGTTTTTTTAGGTGTAATAGTATGGTTGCAACTTTAGTTTTGACCATATTTAATATTAACAAGTTTAAAGGATATCATCAATTATGTTTATCTTGACACCATTTTGCCGCACGCATTGCGTGCATATAAGACTAGTTTGTGAAATGAGAAGGGTAGATGTAGGAATGGCAATGGATCGGACTCGGATCGGACTTACCAAACTCCAAGTCCGCTCCATTTCAATCGGACTTTGATTTTTACACTCCTATTAGGATTTGGACTATATATTCTCCGATTCGGACTCAGACTTTTCCTTCGGATTGTTTCGAACTCGGATCGGATTCGGATTAAATTACCATAATAAATAACC
Source organism: Patellifolia procumbens (assembly GCA_947645195.1). Lineage (NCBI taxonomy): Eukaryota > Viridiplantae > Streptophyta > Magnoliopsida > Caryophyllales > Amaranthaceae > Patellifolia > Patellifolia procumbens. The sequence continues at coordinate 378,209 of CANSGD010000178.1, read as the reverse complement.
ATAACACATCTTTAATATAAAAATTTTAATGTTTTACTTAATTTCTTATAATGTAAATCTATTATTTCTATTAAAATGTACTTTCAATCTATTAGTTGACGATGTAACAAGTAATAATCGGACTCTAGTCGGATTCGGATCGGATCTTACCTATGGTCCAACTCCTATCGGATTTCATTCAGACTTTTATGTTTTCGGATTTGGATCGGACTTTTTCTTTCGAATCGAGTCGGACACGGGTCGAAGTCGGACTGAATTGTCATCCCTAGGTAGATGGCAAAAAAAAAGGGGAGCCCGTGATTATTGATGCTCTAAGGAGTTAGTTACGTCATGCTCGTTTCTTTTGTCCCAAGTCTAATGCTTTTAGAAATAATTTATTTTCATAAAAGAAACAGTCCAATACCTTCATTATCATTGGCTGCCTCCCAAAACATGTGACATACGTGTATAAAAACCATTGGATATTTTACCTTCATCTTCAACCCCACAAAACATACCAATAACCAGACACCCACTACCACTACCCACTGGTTTACTACAGTCATCTTCAACCCCACAAAATGTCACTAACCCCTAACTTAAACCCCAGATATTTCATTCAAATAGTAGTGAAGTCTAAAAATTTCAAAAGATTTTGGAATTGATTTTCATCTCGATTGAAGTCTTGTACTTTTAGACTAGATTAATTGAAAAACATTTCAGTTTTGATTTAGTTCAGTTTCATTAATTTTAGTTGAGTTTAGTTCAGCTTAACTCATTTCTTTTTGGTCTCATACTGTTTATTATAGTTCAGTTTACTTCAGTGAGAGTATTTACCGGTCACTATTCAGCCAGGTGTATCATGAGCATTACTGATCCAAAAATTAAACTTTAAATTAAAAATGAGCAAAAAATAGCGTGTATCATGAACTCGAGAGAATGATACACTCGAGTGTATAATAAAAGTTGTAGTCCATAATAGCCTGCCTGGCCCCACCATATCTGATATCTCTCTGAATTCCCTTCACCTGAACCCCAGTTATCTGATCAAAACCCAGATAACCAGACACCAAACTTACCCTCCTCTTCTTCGTTTACAGGTTGACGACGACGAACATTCCTCGAAAGGTCGGTGCCCCCTTTCTATTTCACCGCCATACTTTCCCCCCTCAGATATTTTCTTCCCATTTCCTTAATCCCCAAGTCACTATGTTCATCTATATATTCCCTCCTCCTCCCTCCATTTTTGGACCTTCTTCAACCCAATCATGGATTCTGATAACAAACTGTTCTTCCCACAAACTTCTTCTTCTTCTACTTCTTCAATCCCAATTGGGTCTTCCTCTTTTGACCCATTTCTTGAACCCATTTACCCATCTGGGTCATCACCATCTTTGAATTATCATACCTTTTCTCCACCAATTCCTCATCTTGTACCTGAGAATGACCCGAACCCGTTAGAGTGTTTACAAGGTACCCCTATTCCTCCATTTTTGTCTAAGACTTATGATCTTGTTGAAGACCCGACACTTGACCCGATTATCTCTTGGGGTTCTCGAGGTGAAAGCTTTGTTGTTTGGGATCCTGTTGACTTTGCTCGTTTTGTTCTTCCCAGGAATTTCAAGCATAATAACTTCTCCAGTTTTGTTCGTCAGCTTAATACTTATGTGGGTACTTTTGTTCAATTCCTTCTTTTTTTTTTATAATTGTGTTTTTGTTTATTGTGTATGATCATGTATCAAGTTGTAATTTTGATTGTAAATTTATATTCTTTGCTGTAAACAAACACAATGCTGACTTTGCTGCTGTATACTACAGTACAAGTATAGTTGTACATATGAACATAGCTATGTAATGGAAAATTCTGTTTTTTGTTTGTATTATATTGTTTCTATATCTATGTAATGGAAAAGGAAATGGTTCTGCGATGATTGTGATACGATCGTAATTGATGGTGCTTTACTCCGCTCACGCCGATAAACCAATCGATTTTCTGAATTTCTGGTGTGATTGTTTGCAAGAATATGGAGTTGCACCATTTTACAAGGTAGAATTTGGGCTTTGATGTTATTTTTCGTTGCTTTTACTTCTGCTTAATATGAAACTTTGTTTTGAGCTTTATGCATATTGCTTGTTTGGGTATATTTAACAAAAGAATGTTAGGATAAGGTGTAGTAAGATTTCAGGTTATAGTAAAAAACCGGCTTGCTGTTGCGAATCAATGTATCAGGTTCTCCTCTACTTGTTTCTTTCATCTCAACTTCTTTTGTACTCCTGTTTTATTGATGAATTCGATGGCTGACAATTGTGAGTGCCTGTTGTTACATTAGATGTTTGCCTTTGGACTATTTGTGAGAGCTATCCTGGTTTAGCATTAATTGTGGATTTATTTTTGTTACTCGATTCAGGGTTTTCGTAAGGTTGATTCTGATAAGTGGGAGTTTGCCAATGAGGGGTTTTTGCGTGGAAGCAGACATTTGTTAAAGAACATTCACAGGCGCAGACCACCGCAATCTCAGCAACTTACTTCATATGAAGGGTCATTTTCTGAACTTGGTTTGGGAAGTGAGATAGAGACGCTGAAGAAAGAGAAGACTGCATTAATGCAAGAGGTTGTCGAACTGCAGAAACAGCAGCGTGGAACTGCAGAAGGCGTAGAGAGGGTGAAGGGTAGGATCCAGGCTTCGGAACAGAGACAGAAGCAGATGGTTTCATTCTTGGCTAAAGTCCTTCAAAACCCAGTATTTGTAGACCGTGTGAAGCAAATGAAAGAACAAAATGCACTTGCTTCTCCAAGATCGAAAAAGAAGTTTCTGAAGCAAAGTCAGCAAGAAGCAGGTAGTTCTGTTACACCTGTGGGACAAATAGTGAGGTACAGACCTGAGTTTGAAGAAATGGGAGATTTTCCATCATCTGAAATTCCGATATCAAGTGCTCAAGATTATCTCTGGCAAGATGTGTTTGGAAAGGTGAGTAGTGCGCAGACTGAGCCTATTCAAATCGAAGATACTTCATTGTATGAATTAAACACAGCACAGAAACATATGGAGATCTCCGCTGGCCCCTCGAGTTCTGGGGTCCAATACCCCTTCTGGAGAGGAAAACAGGTGACAACTCCTGAACAAAATGCTTTTACTGACTGTTTAGACTCATTTCCAGAGGAGTTGGTCACAGAGAAAACTTTTCCCGAATTCTCTCCTGAAATCGGAAGTACCATTAAGCAGGAGGAGGTCTGGAGTATGGGTTTTGATCTTAGCACGGATATCTCAAGTTGTAGCTCTGCATTATGGGGAAGCGTTCCCAGCTATGGTGTTCCAACAGCGGAGTTTTCAGATGTTTTGGACTTAGGATCTCTTCAAGCTGGAGTTGATAGTTGGACTGGTGACGATTCTCACCCTGAGAATCAAGGTTTCAAGTCCAAAGATAATATTCCTAGGAACACTGATTCGTAGGCTGCACTTGCTAGCTTAAAGCAAGCGCTGCCCTATGGGAATTCCTGTCTCAAATTAGTATATACTTAATTGATTAGATGATCGGTTAGATCATTCAGTATATATACATATGTATATATAAGTGTGCTATTGAATTTGAACTAATTTTTTCGGTTTTACTTCTTCTCTCTTTTGAATGTGGGCTAAGTTCCTGTCCTGCTCAATACCGTAAGCTGGTTATTGCATAGTGGATCGCTAACGAATGTTTTACATGCAGGGAGATGTGTTTGCTGGCAACTGAAAAATTTGAGCTCTGAATGTCACAGGTAAGTACCTGCTCTGCAGTACTCTATCCAGGATGCTGCGCGGTGCCACTAACTGAAGGATTTAGCATGACTGGTAAGCTGTTTTTTCTTAATTTCAGCTTATTTCTTGATTTTATTAGCATGATAGGCCTTTGTGTAGTCCTTGTTTGGATCGATGGTCATCAGATGAACTTGGGAGATAGAGAAATGGAGCATCCAATTCCAAGGTATATCTGCTACTTCAAAGGTCATCTAATGATCAATTCCCAGTAGGCAGTGCCACACTGCTACCTATTACTTGGCGCATTAGCTCTCACAAAATAAATCTGGGTACTCAAAGGCAGTTTGGGGAAAGCTCCAAGTTTCAGCTTGCGCTTTCTGATGCTGTTTGTAGTCTGCAAAATCTGCTCCCTTGTTACGTCCTATTTAAGCCCTTGCAGTTCTGTTATAAAAAGTCTGTCGATGACCATAACTGAACTGGAACTGAAAACATTTGGTTTTCTTATAAAATTGAGATTAGCAGCATGAGATGGAGTTACATGAGGTACTACATGAATTATTCCTGATGAGTGATGACAAGCCGGGTTACGATCTCAGATAAGAGTGATTTTATGGGTAAAAATGGTTTTTTTGTTCTTGAATGTGTGAATGTGTTTGTTGGTGGTCTCCCAGGGTATGCGGTATGCCCCTGTTCTTGTAATGTAACTTTGCTGATAACGAATTTACTTACCTTTACAGAGTTTACACCAACACGAAAATAAATAAATATTAATCAAGGTGTAAAAACAATAAAATCGTTTTCTCAAAAGTCATTGTTATACTCTCTACAGGATTACGTTATCTGTCTCTTTGACATTTATGGTAACCAATATCTCATCATCTTCCCTACAGAGTACTCTTTATACACCCAGTAATCAAAGGTTCGATATTAAGAACATTTTTCCGAGCAGTGAGCACAAATCACAAAATAAATCCCTTCAAATGATCCATTTAACTGAATTAATATGATATAACAATGACTTCATATGGGAAGACTTATTCGGATGAGAAGTGAGAATTGAGAAGAGATATATAATTCTAAGTTAACAAGTGATATAACTTCTCACTTCTCATTATAACGTCTTTCTTACGAGAGCTTTGCACTCTATACGTGGAGGCTTAAGAGCATATGAAAGATCCACATAGAATGAAGCTAAACTGGATGCAAATTGCAAAATCTTACCAACCACCATATCATTCACCATAAAATACATAAATTAGTCTCTTTGGAGACAAATAGAGAAGATTGGCATGACCGGATGCTGCTTTGCAAGAATAACAAGCACAAAATGACTTGAGAATACACAAATTCAGAGTAACCCAACAAAAAACAAAGATAACCCAGATAAGATATGAAAAGGGGTACATTAAATCCTTGTACATTGTGAATCAAAATCATGGGAACCCATATAAAAAAATGAAGAAAATGAAATGGGAGAAGATATAAAATAAGGGATTGGATTGGCAACGAAAAGAGCATACCTTCTAGATAAAAGGGAACTTAAAGTTTGTTCTCTTCGCATAAATCTAGCTGAATTAAACTGAACTGAGTTCATCAGAGCTGAATTGAATGTAATAGCAATGTGTCAGAGTATCGTCAAGAGATGAGCTGAGTTGACCTGAAGATAAAGGGAAGAGAACATGCCCTTACACCATGGAAGACGTGCATCATGGATAAACCTGGCAAAGTTGACCCGACCCGAACGACCCGAAATCGATGACCCGAAATCAACCCGAGACCCGAAATGACCCGACCTATACCCGACCCGACCCATATCCGACCCGAAATATGCTGACCCGATATTGACCCGACCCGAGATTAACCCGGCCCGAAAATTGACTCGACCCGAGACTGACCCGAATAATATCTATTCATATTTTTTAAATTTCACGTAAATCCTCGACATAATTTCAAGTAAAGCCAATATGAAGGTGGTGCTCTGATACCAATTCTCCCCTTAAGCCTAGTACGTCCAATTCCTCGATCAACGATCAAGAACTTTGTATCGTTGTTGGGGGCCTGGGGCAACGACTCGAAAATTTACCTAACCCGAAACTAAAAGCGACATACCCGAAACCCGACCCGAAATTGACATACATGAAACCCGACCCGAAATGGAAGGCCCGAAGCAAGCCCGACATGAAAATGACCCAAAGTCAAGCTGACCCGAAAGTGACCCGACCCGAACGACCCGATCGACCCGATTGCCACCTATAATCATGGATAAGCAGTTAAGCACAAAGAGCAAGAAACACGAAGCTAACTATGATAAGCTAAGCATTGTATCACTCATTCAAATGAATGTGGATTTGTGATACTTTGTTCAGTTGTTGAGAAATAGAAGGGACTCAGCAACTTATGTAATAAGAAGAAAGCTTGTGATTCGGTGGATATTGATTCTTTTTGAAGTGAATTTGCTAGAAAACTCAACATAACACTATAACAGGAAACTCTCGACTCTTGTCTTGTTACTAGATTCAATGAAGAGCCTTCAATTTATTAAATACTTGTTCAATTACTTATTCATTGCATATGCTTCTTTTTGTCTTCCTTTTTTTTTAGAATGGTAGGAAGGTTTTGTCCAGTCGGGCCAGGATCCCGTATGGTTCACCCGTTGCTGATTAGCGGGTTAGACACTTTGAGACTAGAGGAAGAATAAGGGAAATTTATGTCTTTAAAGTGTCCATAGTGAGATTAAACCCCTACCCTCACGGTTAAAACACTCACTCCTTATCACTAGTCTCAATTTTGCTTGGTTCATTTCGTATGCTTCTTTAAATGAATTGTTTTGTCCACTTTATTGTATTTATACATGTATATTTTCGTTTTAAGGATTCATTCTATTTGGCTGAAAACTATTAAATTAGATTAATTGGACTACATTGAATGGAGTAATGAAATGTGAGTATAAAAATATTGTGTTGAATTGAAGATGAGGTGAAGAGAATAAAACCTAAATCTTGCTTTGCTAATTCACTATTAAATTTTTTCAATATGCTCTTATATTCAAAAATAATAATAAACATGAATATTAGGAACAAACAACAATATTCTTTGTTGACAAATATTATTAAAAATGTTCCGCATTGCAATTTCCCTTATACAAATAATTTAGTATGAGAAGCAAAATATTGAGAAAAGCAAATTTCGAAACATTGTAGTTCTTAGCTATTTACTTGGGGAAAAATTATTATGGTAAGACGGTATATCAATTGATATTGATATTTGGTAATAAAAAGAAAAAATTGTAGTGCTACGGTAGAGTAAAGACGTTCCAAGTAAGAAGTTATAGGCTCAAAACCTCTTAAATGTATTTTAAATTATTTAAAAAGATTTGGCATGTCAGAAGCAAAACGGCATTACATCAACATATATACCACCAAGTTATAGTATAATAATACAATGTTAGTGTCTGACATGGGAGTGAATATGATGTTGTACAATTCTTGTCCACATGTTTTTTTTGATAAGTAAACGAGATTCTATTACCGAAGCGATAAAATATACAACCTAGTCACCACCACCAACATAAAGATGTGGGAATTATCTTAGCAAGTTTCCCCTTGGTAATTGAAAATTCCCATGATTTGCAAATTTTCGCATGCACAACAAACAAGTTTTGGCAAATCATGAAAAATGCAATGTAAGAAATAATTTCCTATGAATTACAAAAATTCCTATAGTAATTTAATTCCCATGTAGACCAAACAATACCTAAAATATCACTAATTACATCATTAGTCTGTTGATGCCACATTCTAGGAAGGGTCCACCAAAATGACCAAATACTTGCAGGCTGCAGCACCTGTAACGGAACAAGTATCATAGTAAGAGCAAGGGCCAACTCTACAAACCACTCTAAACACTATGTTTTTAACAAGCCTATCCACACACTCCACTTTTCCCTTGGAAAATAGTTTTGTTTCTCTGTAGCAGATAGCATAAATTGTTTCCACAAAACACATAGCTTGTAGTTTCTCTTGCATTTCAAACTCTGTATAAGTCTAGTAATCTGCAACACTGCAAGAAGCTTGGACCAAACCTGCTGAAAAGACTATCAGAGATCTCGCACCACCTGTAGCAAATAACATCAATCATACTTTTCTTAGCAGAGAAAGCTAAGATCATATGTGTAGTTGCCTACTTTTCAATTGAAGTTAGCATTTAAAGCTAAATCATACAAACATTTGGATAAGTACTCCAATCCCAAATCAGAGAGAAAAGGATTTCATAGGCCGGTCTCCTTGTCTAGGACCTTTCTTAGCAGGGAAAGGTTTAGACGAGGATCCATTGATCAAAATGGGATAACTACTAATTGAGGTTACACGAGGCATCATCCACTCACTAAATACATAAGGTTATCCCATAGTCTCAAGCATAGTAGGAAGAAAGCTCTATTCTACTAAGTCATAGGCTTTCTTTAGGTCAATTTCGATCATACACCTAGGTGAAAGAGATTTATTCCCATACCCTTTGAAAAGCTCAATTGCTAATAAAATATTATCAGCTATATATTTCTCAGAATTAAACGCAATCTGAGTGTCATTCTGTTCACTACCTCTCCTTAGTCTCTATGGATACTGCCTTTACTTGCCCTCACTGCTTAATTAGTAAGACTAAGCTAAGTCTTATTTTTAGTAGGCTCGACGACAACCTATCAGTAAGAAGAGGTGGAAACTTTTTGATCTTGATACCAAAGTTATCTTTGTTTCTGAGACATAAATTTTGTTAAGGATATCTTTCCCGTTATTGTTCTTAATTTTGACGTGGAAGTGGACTTTTACTTTTGATGATTATGTGTTGGAGAAAGATACCCCTCTTGTAGCCCAAAAAATGCTCACCTTCTCTTCCACCTACGGCCCAGCTATATACGCCTCAAACAAAGTCACCTCAAACCCAAACACATCCACACCACATAACTTCATCCCAATCTATATCGGCCGAGAAAAACAACCCACAAGCCCAACCGCTTTAAACTCAACAAAACCCACGCGACATTACTTCCACCCAACCCATTCCAGCCCAATCTACTCCTTCCTACAACACTCAGTTAGCACTAGCAGACCCACAGCCATACTCTACACTTGCCACTGTTTCGGCCTAGTCAAAGAGTGATATCACGTATTTATATAGACTTTTCTCCCTTATTTACAAGCTAATTTGTGCGTCATTGGAGCTCTTGGGAGCTATTTTGTGCTAACTATCGTATATAGTTGTGGTTTTGTGTTTTAGTGTTGAATTGCAGGTTTTAGGGAGTTTTCTCCCTATTCCCGAGCCATTTGGAAGCAACCACGGCTTTACGAGATGTTACGAGACACGTAGGATGACTCACGAGCTTTATGGTAGTTTAGGAGGTCCCAAGACCTCTAAACGTGAAGAATTAAGAGCCAAATAGTCAAAAAGGAGGTTTCCGTACTCTGATCGGGCAAAAATGGCCCGATCGGGCGAAGATATTATGATCGGGTAGAGAAGTCGCGGACCCGATCGGGCACCCATGCCCGATCCAATCGGGCGAGCATACATGCCCCAGACCCGATCGGGCATAATGTGCCCGACCCGATCGGGTGGAGCACCAATTATGGTTGCTACTGCTGCTACGCCACAAGACGCCAAAAAGCTGAAATTGCTGGGCACCCGATCCACGACCCGATCGGGTGTGTGATCGGGTGGGGGCTCAGTTCGCCTATTGCTTGCTGCGCTGCTGCTATACTAAGCCCAAGACAAAGTATGTTGAATTGGGTGTGGGCCCGATCGGGTGGTAGTTGGCCCGATCGGGTCCGATGCATTATGTCGCGGATTCGTCTTTTGTTTCCTATTTTAATTAGACTTGAGGGGGTATTATAAATACCTTTTCCTCATTATTTAGAGACATCTTTTTTACTGCTTTAGACTCTAGTTTATTTCTCATAGTTTAGCCTAGTTTAAAACACTTTAGATTAGATTAAAGGTGATTGAACCTATTCAATTTCAATAAAAGTTCATGCGTTCGGTCAATTGGTATTCTTCTTTGCCCTAATCTCTTTCTTTATTCTTTATTGCTTAGTTTATTTATTCAATTATTCATGATGCAATTATTAGGATTTCATATTAGTTTTGTTGTTGTTAATTCGATTATGAGTGAGTAGTTCTCTTTCTAGGGTGTTAGATAGGGAAGCCATGTTTATACCATGATTGTGATTTAGATTTCTATCAATTTCTAGGGCTTGATTAGGGTGATTGTGATGTGGTTTGTTCTTATTGAGTAATTAATGTCAGTGTACAATTTCATTGATTGCTTGTGGTTAATAGTTGTTTGCACAGATTCGTCTTATGACTAGAGGCCTAGGACACGTCAGTAGTTCTGATTACGTTAGTGAACATGCGGCGTATGTTGAACTATGAGCGTTGAGTCTTAACCATAGCTCAACACATGCTCTAATCCCCCGACTCTTGACTTAGGTTTTGATAGTAGTTGACCCTATTTGATTGGTATAAGCATGGTGGACCGACCTAATACCCTAGGTTTTTAGTCCATAGTTAAATCCTCGATTTGATTTGTTTTCTTTAGCTTAATTATTAGTTCAGTTAATTCTTTCCTGATTTCATCTGAAGTAGCTGAATTGATTGAATATTAATTTAGAAACTCTGTCTCCCTGTGGATTCGACCCTGCTTCCATTGACTACCATAGTTAGAGGACTGTAGGTTTATTTTTGATTAGGTGACACGACTAAACCCTATCAAAGAGAAAATCTGAGCATTGTTCAGCCAGCGGAGAAGCCCATTTATTTTGAGCCCACTGAGTTAGGCAAGTCATGAAGGAGAAATTACAATCTGTTTTATTGAAGGATTTTGTTATTCGCGCGATCCCAGAGTCTAGGGGTGCTAATCGAGCGAGACCACTCACAAGCTACTCGAAATTGAACCGGTCAATGCTCTCACTGCTTGACTCGAAATCAAGTTCAACTAGAGAGCCAAACGAGACCGAGTCGAGATACTTGAAGTTGAACTCGAAAAGCTCACGATCAAGTCAATGAATAATTAGTTATTTTATTCCTTCATTCTTGATTACAAAATTATCTATTTCACATAATATTTCAAACTAGAATTTTATTTGCATTCACTTACTTTTGGTGTAGGAAATCTTAATTTTTCCAATACGTTTTTAAATTTTAATAGAGTTCACTTTGTGATCCGTAAGTTACAAATTACATTATTTACAGTTTATTTTTGCCTTTAAATTAGATCAAAGTACAAAATAATGTAGCAAAGAGTGATAAGGGAAGGTTTAGGGTGAACACTCATTTATGAGAAGGTAAAGTATTGTTGTCCCACATCGATGGTAAAAGTGGAAACTCATTATGTAATACCTTTATAAACGTTACTTCAAACTCATGGGTTTTAAATATAGTACCACAAGTGCGAGGTGTCGAATCCAAAAGGAGTAGGGTTTTCATATTTTAAGTTAAATTAAATAACTACTTCAGATGAAATCAAGAAAGAATTAACTAAACTAAAGACTAAGATGAGGAAAGTAAATTATTATGAATATATTAATTAATTAAAAGCTTAGGGCAATAGCTCGGTCTATCATGCTTATAACTTATACCATTCATGAAGTTCAAGTTTTAAATCGCGCAATTAGAACAAGTGTTTGGCCTATTGTCAGGTCCTAACGTTCATAAATCAACATCTGCAGTTCGATCACTCACATAATCCGAATTACTAGTGTGTTCGAAGCCACTAAAAGTAAAATTGGTCAATGCAAACAATTATTAGCCAGATGCGAAACTAAATTGGCCACTAACATAAATCACATATTAAGAAAAAAACACATTATAACGGTGCTAATCACAACTTAAATACTAATAGAAATCAAAACATAATCAAGGCATAAACATGGTTTCCTTGCCTAAAACCCTAGAAAGGAGTTTGCTCACTCCTGGCGATGAAAACAATTACAGATCTAATATAAAAATCCTTAATTTGCATCAACAATAATTAAATATCAATAGCAAACTAATCAAGAATGAAGAAAGCAATAAAAAAAATGAATAGAAAAAAATTATCGAATAAAAGGAAAAGGAACTTTTATTGAATGCGATCAAATCAAAAGTCTGGATCTTGAAAATAAGCTAAGCGTTTAACAATGAGGAAAGCTCTGACAAATACCGAATAAAATCATAGTAAAAGGTCTCTCTAAAATAATATTACTTGCATATTTATAATAAAACTAATAAAGCATTAAAGATAGTGTGGGTTCATGTCCGAAAAAGAAGGGCGGGCCATCCGCTCCATCGGGCTTCGGTCGCCTGATCCCATCGAGCGGATCTTGTTTTCTTTAAAACTGCAGTCAGCATCTTTTGTAAACTCTTCAGATCATATCGGGCCATCTCCTGATTAGGTGTGTGTAGCGACTTTTCGACAAGGCTTTAGTTGCCCGATCGGGCCTGCAACAAACTAATGATTCACATAACTCATGCGCCAAATCGAGCGGTCCTTGCTCGATGGCATCGAAAAGAGCCATGTTTCATCATTATTGGCTTCAGACGCCAAGTGTTCAACATTGCTTCTTACCTAGGGTCCCGGGAAGCAGCCTCAGACCCTTAAATCTCTTCATACGTGCTTCATAATATCACAATTGTGGCAGTCATAAATAGCAAAAATAGCAAAATAATTCCTTATAACTTGCAAATCAACATAAACCACAAAAATCACAACTATATGGAAATAATTAGCACAATTAAGAGCACCAAAGACGCATAATGTAGCTCATAAATAAGGAGAAATTTTTTTATATAAAATCATAATATCACACACCAGTTCAGTAATGATGTTTTGGGCTTGGGGCTATGATGCAACTTAATAGTTTCATAACAGAGGTTCATGTCGAGCACGATTTGAGCTTGAGCCTGGTTTTTGTGATTCGAGCTGGAGTCGAGCTTCAAATTTTGAAGCTTGTGGGTTTTAGAGCTCGAGTTGTGCATCGACTTTTAGATTCAAGTTAGCCAAAACTCTTCTCTACTCGATTTTGTTATCACCGCTCACCTACCAAAGTTAATCGATCCCCACATCTCCACATCATTCCTCATTACTCCTTTTCGTATAGTGCATTATGTAAATTGTGACAATTTATTTTAAATAATCAAACTTTTCTTTTAGCCGTTACTCGGGGAAAGGAGCCTCACGCCTTTTCAGAGGCCTGAAGGATGTTGGTGGGAAGAATTTGTGGCATTAGAGGTCAATAGTACTTGGACTCTAAAAAATCTTCCTATAAAGAAACCTGCCTTGGGCATTCAGCAGGTCTACCGAAGTAAATATTTCTCTAATAGAAATATCGAACGTTTGAAGTTATGGTTGGTGGTTTCCGAGAATCATCAAGAACCTAGAAATGACTATGGAGATGTTTGCTCCTGGTGCAAAAATGACCATTATATGAGCTTTGCTTCTTCTTGTTGCCTCCTTGAATTGGGAACTTCACCAAACGAACGTTCATAATGATTTTTTTACATGGAGATCTTGAGGAAGAAATGTACATGAGACTTCCTCCAGGATTTGAATGTGTTGATCCAACTTTAGTGTGTCATTTCTGCAAGTCTCTCAATGGTCTCAAACAAGTGTTGCGATGCGGGTTGACTAAACTTGTTACTTCTTTGAGAGAGTATGGATTCTCACAATTACCCTCTGACAACTCACCATGTACTTACACTCGAAACAAGGTGCAATTTAACATGCACATCTATGTGTTTTACGCTCCTATTATCTCGGGCAATGACTACTTTATGGGCTATTTCAATTATTGTTTCGAAATGAAAGATTTGAATCCTCTGAAATATTTCCTTAGCATTTAAGTTGCTCGAAGTTCCTTCGATTCGTTCATGTAGCAACGAAAATATACTCTTGATATTATTTGTGAAACTCGTCAGGAGCAAAGCCTTCAGGTTTCCATATTAAGCAAAATCGTCGACTCGTGGGCCATCTGATTTACTTGGAAATTACTCACCAGGGTCTAACATATTCTATAAATAAATTATCTCAGTTCATGAATGCCCTGCGTGTGGAACATTGGGAGGTTGCTTTACAAGTCGTTTGTTATTTGAAAGGTACACCAATCAGGTCAGGGTATTCTCTTACGAGGAGGCACCACTTTGAGATTACAGGGCTGCTGTGATCCTGATTGAATGGTTAAAAGGGTAGTTGCATTCTCCTGTTTCTTGGGCTTTTTTCCCATTTCCTACAGAAACATAAACAACATACAATTCTCGCTCTTCTATGACCGCTATTACTTTCAAGATAAAAGGGTTGTTGTTGAGCTTGGGTGTCCATCACCCCAAAGAGATTCCTCTATTATGTGATAGTTAATTATCCTTTCATATTGCAAAGAATCTCGTGTTTCGTGAGCTAACCAAACACATGGAGGTTGATTGTCATTTTGTTTGTGATGCAATCACAGATGACTGATTACACAATCTTTTGTCTCCATGTCTTCCCAATTGTCCGACCTCTTTACAAAAGCTCTTTGTAAGAAGCAAATTGATTACCTTAGATTGTTTAGGATGACATTTTCTGAAGTTAGAACTCTAGCAAAATGCTATTATATCACCTACACTCCCTCTTCGATCCGAAAATCTTCAAACTCTCTAGCACCTTCCGATCCTACCAAAATGGAAACACATCCTTTGGCGCCTACTCCATGATAGAACGGGAGACAAATAAAACCTTTACAAACGTAACCTAATGTCCCAACTTAACCGTGATGTATGCCCACAATCACCAGAAGATTCAAATCTCATTTTCAGACTCTGCCCTTTTGCCAAGAAAATCATTCGTCATTAAGTCATTTAAACTTACCTTCATCCATAGATACCTCTATTACTCATCAGAACTGGGTATCCAATTGCATCCTACTTGTCAAAAGTAAGGAAGGACTGTGAAGTCCAAGTATTGTAAGATTCATCCGCACCTTGTGGTAACTCGAACCAAATCAACCATATTGAAATCTCAATCCAAGTTCAGAATTACACGATTTGGCAATTCATCAACTCCGGGTCCTTCACCCCCTAGAACAAGCCATGTCTTCACTACCGGTCTTCTCAAACAGACATAGGACTACTGAAGCAAGCACAACCGCAACACACCATCTAATGTGATGCATCATGGAATGACAACAACCATATCATAGGCATCGGCTAGTCACTTGAAACAACCAATAATAACACCTCTGTACAGGGAGGATCTTACGATACCGCTACTAGATCCATCCATGCAGAAGCTCTAGCTTGCCTTGCTACTATAAGTTGGGCTGGCAAATCCCTACTTAACAACATTTTCATCCTTACTGACTCGATCAATGAATTTGATTTACCTATACAAGACTGCATGTCAAACATTAGCACAACTTGAACGGTCCACAACATCAAACAAACGGGCCTACAATTACAAGTCTACCACATCCTAAAGGTCAACCGAACAAGAGTTCAACGGCGCACAACATAGCATGCTCATGTGTTCTTAATTTTTTGTCATCTAAGTAGTTCATGTTTTATGTTTAGCCTCTACCATAAAAATTCCTACTATATTGCTATTTATTGAAACAAATGAATAAAGAAAACACAAGCAATTAACCCAAAATAAATCTCATCCCAAAGAATCATATCCATGATTTATTAATAGTTGTATTTCATTACTCAATGTTTTTAGCCCAATCTTTTATAGCACTAAGCAAAAATCAACTATTTTTTGTTCTTATACATAGAATTTTCAAGAGAGATAAAAAATATTTAAAAATTAAATTGGTAGATATTTCATTATTATTAAATTTACTTATTTTTCAATCCCCAAAACTTTATCAAATTTTCTAAGAGCATCATCATTCATGAACAAAAAAAACACATCATCCCTCTCTTTCTACCACTTTCTCATTCATCTTAAAACTTTTATCATGTTTCATGATCAATTTGATCAAATGCACCCCACTCATGATCAAACAATTACTTATGTACTTGAAAATTAAAAAAATTCAAAAGTATATAAAAGTATAGCAAAGTGGGTGTCTATTTATAGATCTCAACAAAATATAACCATTGGTATTTTTTTATATTTTTTTACTTAGTAGATTTTCAAATATTTTATTTTGAAGTTTTAAACGAAAAACTGACGCCACATGTCACTGTGTGATTGGCCCAGTTTTTGCTTTTCTCATGAACTAGTTGATCACAATGTGATCTACTTTTGGTCATGAGTGTAGTCCATTTTTTTTTTGTTCATGTCTTATGATCTATTCTTATGATCAAATAGATCATGAGTGTAGTTGCTCTAGACCGTCGAAACTTTACCTTCTTCTCCTCTATTGCGCACCCCTATAATAGTTCGTCCCTGCTCCTCTCTCTTTTTTTTAAAAGCAAAACAAGCATCCGGTCTCCACCTTTTTCCGACCGCCAGTATAACCACCTTCTCCGATCGTCTAATCTTCCTCTTCTCAATCTCAATCATCCGTCTGATATTGCCTTCTATCTCTTAAGTTAACCTAAATTAACTCACAATTTCATCTCTTTCTTGAAACCTAACTCAACAATTTTTTTAATGCCATTCTATACGCATACAATTTTAAACGGGCAATATAGTTCTACATGATGGGTGAGTCAAGCTTTTCCCATGTTGGCCATGTATCACCGACAGTGCTATAAAGCCTGACAACTAATGATCAAGAAAGGCCTGATAAGTGAAAGTGAATACACCGTCGGTTATATGATAGTGACAAATTTCCTCTGCATAGCTAGCTGCATTATGATTTATACAACCCTCCTAACTCAACATAACTAGTAGTGAAAATTATTGGAAAAATTATTGCCACTATTACAATGTCCACTCGCTTTGTGTTGTTTATTTAGAATTATCTAAATTCATACTTCTTGCGTTTTTTAATAAGTGATATACTTTATATTTACATATTTCTCAATTTATTAGTCAAAACATTAATATCTATAGTAGTCATGAAGAAAAAATTATAAAAAAGTTGATATTAAAAACATACGAATAGACACGAATTTAACAAGATTCTACATGACTATGTTTTTTCCTCAAAAGTAAATCACCAAAACTAATTAAAGGCTAAAATGTGAATAGTAAACAAATTAAACACTATACAAGTATGTCACTTATTAAAGAAAGGAGGAAGGATAATTTAGTAAAATTTATCTAAAATTCAAAAAATTATTTTATTCCATGTTAGAACTTGTTTTTCTTTTTGAGGGAATTAGAACTTATTAGTCTTATAATTAAAATTAACTATTTTTTTTTGAAATAATATTGAAACTTATCAGAACATATTGTTTTCTTATTTCTTATTTTTAAGGTGAAGGAAAAACACCCAATATCGTAAGTTTGGATTATCTTTGCATATACAAATTTGGTTTATTTATGAATTATCGCAAGCTATAGAACATTTTTCTTTTTGGAAAGATGCACGAAATGCATCTTTAGAGAACCCTTGTCTCAAGGGTGAAGCTAAGTTGATCAAAATAGCATGTAAGAACTTTTTTGAAGTTGAGCAATATGGCCATGGTAACCAATATATAAGATAATACTTCCTTAGCATAGTTGTTTCACTTTAACTTTCACATTTGCTAACGCACGATTATGACAATTTATATCTTTAATTATCAATCAATAAAAAGCTGATATATATATATATATATATATATATATATATATATATATATAAACTAATACAAGAACATATTACATGACTATATTTGTTTCTAGCTATTAGTTGAAAAATAAGTCGAAGTAAATCAGATAGTAAAACTCAAAGTGAAACAACTTTAAAAAAACAGGAATAAGTATCAACAAGCTTAAAATTGATATTGAATATATTTGGAATTAAATACGAGAAGACAACCCATGGAATGAATTGGTGACAATATATCTAAATTATTTTCGTGAACAAACAACATCAACCCCACCTCATAACCATAATTATGTCGGTTAATTATGAGCAGTGAAGAATGTCCATTGCCTCTAAAGGAAAGCAACATCTCAATATCATTTTAATCATAACTCAAGTCATCATCAACAGAACCAACATCAACAAGATTGATAAGTAGTATCCACAATAACTTCAAAAACAAAACAGAATGATAAAAAAATTCATTTCATAAATTTCCTGACTGACACTTAAACTGCAAAAAGAATACCCGTAAAAATGGTACCAAAAAAAAGATGAACAAACAAATAGACTCATAAAACCTAGTGACCCTGAAAAACTACAGTAATTAAAATTTACCTACACCTAAAAACCTTAGGTCTACAAACTTTGTATTTTGCTGATCTCTCAGCTCCTCCCTCCCTTTATCTTAAACTCTCTAATTAAGCTAAATATATGGTCATCTAAAGCTGCTATTTCATCCCATTGCTCCTTTGTACAAAAAAACCAATGAACCAAGATATATGTAGCGGTCGATAATAATAACGATTGAGAAACAATAACGAATGACACTAGAACGCAATGCGGATGGTAGGACGCAACCATTCCAGCAAGGAAATACCGCGGTGATCTCTACCTCAAACATAATCCTTGATCACATATGCGCTGGGAGAAGAGCGGATTTTGGAATAAGCTCAGGCTCCTCGGTGATCTTGGTTCTCATCTCGACAACTTTCTTGTGTGAATTAGAGTGTAAGGACGGAACGAAAGTTGGGCTTGCTGCAGGCCTATACTCTGGGAAAAGACGGCCTGACTTGTATCGGACACCACATGCATTGCAAAGGGTTTTTGGGCCCATTGGCCCAGCCCTCCATTGCGGGGTCTTTGTGATCTCGCAATGCATGCACTTCCTCAACGCTTGTGGCTGCGACGTGACAATTGCATTCGGGTTCTCATTTTGATTCTGGCTTATTCCACCTCCACCTGAGGGAGGTAGAATCTTGATCTTCTTTTTCTTCTTCATGGGACGAGACTCTGCAAAATTATTCTCCGTCTCGGAAAACAAAGCATTAAAGGTGAGCAACCGATGAGGTGGGGGTGAAATCAAGTGAGCGCGAGGGTTGAAAGTAGCAGGGCGCGGTCGCTTACTGCGAGCGCGTTTCTCATGACTGACGGGGAGTGTTTTTCCTTTCGAGCAAGAGCTGCTGCTCTCAAGGACCGAAATAGGGCTTGATGTTTGGAACAGATTGCGGGAGGAGTCCTTCGTGGAGGACGTGCACTGACTTTTGTCAAGCGTTAGTCCTCCACCGGCGAACGAATCTTCCACAAAAGCCGATAGCCACTCCAGCTGCACAATGTCCTCATACTGCACCATAACAACAGGAAGTCAAAAACCATTCTTTACAAAACAGAAACAAACCACACATTCTACCACAATAATTGACTAGAACAAGAAATGTAACTTCTCCTATGCAAACCGATCCCGACTCATTAACTCGAATTGCCAAGCACGATCATAATTCACAAGTCGCAACTAACTACATAATTATTGATACACGACATTTTTTTTTTCTTATTAATAATTTCAATGATCGATCGAGTGATAAATGAAAGAAGTACTTCAAGATTTCAACTGTTTACATGTTACATGTAACATGGTACATGTATCCCCGACCCCACCCACGTCTATTTAGTAATTTCTTGGCGGCAAGGATGGGAGATGGCTTTGTACAAATTATTATTTTATTTTAATGAAAAAAATAATACAAAGTGACAGCTGGCAACATAAGCCTACTAAATCAAAAACAAAACACAACTACTATTGACAGCTAATGCCGTCGGTGGTATAGCATCCTCACATGATGTACTATATTATAATTCCCCAAATATCCTCCTACCACGTGATCATACTAAATACTCTAATTATTGCTCTCCTTTATTATTAATAAACAGTTAACGTAATATTACTCCTTATTATTATACTCATTTTTGCTCAATTTTACATAATAAATAGCATGATCCAAATTATTACTAAAATACCCTTTAGAATCATTCATTGATTCTCATACTCTCGACTCACTAGTACCCGAGTATTCAATTCATCATATACCTGACTAGTTGGATGTACTATACTGTTTTTTCTCATTACGCATTTAGTCGTCTTCAAATAATCGAAAATTAAACATCTAAATAAACAATGAGCAATGAACAAAAACATGCTTTGAGCGAACAATAAAAATTGTACTCATAGTGTACTCAATCTATTTAAAACTATCTACAACTTCCAATACCACATACTACTAATACTATTATCACAATTTTCAGTCTGCACTTGGTTGTACCTTAACGTGTAGTATATTACGCGTTAAATGCATCTACAACATGCACCACCATCATGTACAATGTACGCAGTTATACGGTAGACCAAACAATTCCATTCTTTGTGCTAGGCTATCATACAACAGTAATAACCGAGAAGTTTACTAGAACTTGAAGGTTGCCAACTCTTAGGAACAACGAGAACCAGCCCCGAACTTTAACAATTTCATAATTCGGAAATCCAACCTCGAAATTAAACAACTCCACTATCCATTCCTCACCCGATTCTAGAAAAATAAAAAACTATAGTAACATAACAGTCAAAACTACAGTAACATAAGAGTCAAACATATAATTGTTACGGTACGCCAACGGCACCAATAAGATAATTAAGTTTAAACAACTGAGTAATTAATTAAAGAGAGAGTAATAAGAAGAAACTCACAGGAACAGAGAGTTCAGCAGAGAGGTCGGAAGCGGTGTTACTATTAGCCCCAGAAAATACAGGCGAATTAGGAGCCCAATATAATGGTGGAAAATTATTAAAATCATCATCAACTGTTGTAACTACTCCATTTTCAACTTCATTGAATTCAAGCAAGTCATCAAATTGGTCGAATATGTTACCACAATCTATCTCTTCCATCAACTTTGTCCCACTCATTTTTTGCACTTCTGTTTTTATAATAATATGGAATGGAAATGTTAGTAGTATTAATTTGAATAAATTGGGAAACGGAAATGTCATATTATATGAAATTTAAAAAGGGTGGTAAGTATGAAATATTCTAATGTGCGCCGTGCGCGTTAAACTGTTACAAAAACAATGTGATTGGACGGTGTGACGTATCAAATTATCAATCATTTGACAATTCGTCCACCGTGTCTACTCCCAGTGCCGCACATGACTCCTTGCTGGATTTTTTCTTTTGTTTTTTTCTTTTCTTTTACTTTTCTTTTTTCCTTTATTAGAAATATATAAATACAATCAGTAAAGATAAATACCCAGTTTCAATTTTCGAAAAACTTTTTTTACTAATTATCCGGAAACTGACCTCTCTTGTCCACTTTTCTGTACTTTATCCTTTTACTCTCTCGATTTTAAATTATTTGCTACATTTACAGTTTTTAAGATATATTAATATCTTTATTTTAATTTTTTAACTCTTTAATGACTAATGACATTTAAAATAATTTAAGTATTTACTGAATTTCTAGTACTTTCTCCATTTTTAAATGATACACCTCTTTTTCACGCTTATCAAAGTGATTTAAGGGTGTAAACAATCGAAATTTCGATGAAAGTCTAACATAAGTAATATAGAGTCTTATTCTTGCTTGTATTAAAATTTTATCGAAAAATTTACTGGTTTACATCTTTAAATCGTTTTCTTGATAAACGTGATAACAAGTAACGTAAAAAACGAAGGACATATATATTTATTACTTAAATATTATAATTTTTATATTTTCCTAGCAATAAAATCTTTATTTACCTTGTGATTAGAATTGCTTTTAATACAACGTAATAGTATAAAATTTTATACTACCTAAGTTTTTTAGTTACAACACTTCAACCAAAAACCTCTCAGTTTTAGTCAAAGTGTTGCTACTAAGAAAACGGAGGTAGTAATACAGATTTACAAATCATTATTTACCTGCATTCGAATTTGTTTCTATACCTGGCGTGTAAAGAAGGCTAGTATATCAATATTCAAAGACTAGATAAAAAGCGAATATAACAGGTAATGAAGAGTGGATGGAGTTTTTAGTTAAAACTTACAATCAAGTCAAGTAATTAAAAGAGAAAAAAAGCTAAAAACACTTTAGACAAGAGTGGGTAGTAAAAGAGAAACAAAAGAGTACATATAACGTGAGACAAAAGAAAGAAGATGCAAGCTAAGAGCAAGCTGGTCCCCATGATTACTCTCCAAATGCATATACTTTTTACAATTTTCCTTTTGTTTCTTTGAAAATATTCCACATGGAAATTCAAAACTTTTTTATAAAAAAAAAAACGAAATGGAGAAACCAAACAATTATTTCATGTACATGTACACTATAGAGTATTCAATTTGAAGAAACGAACCTTGTGACAAAGAGCTGAATTGCTGATTTTCCTAGCAAAATTGTAGACCTCACTACGAACAACAATTAAAACTAACTACCTGCAAAATGAGAAAGAATATTAAGCAACAATTACAGCCAAAATTGAGGTCAAAAAATGTTGACATTAACTCGTATGCAAAATTCAAAATGGTAACGCTACCGACAAACTAATGACAAAATGACGAGAGTGAGGGATAACTCAGTTGGCTAGACCATCTCTCCTAATACACGCAAAAAAAAAGTAATGACGATATGGGCGCGAACAGTTTTATAAACTGTGCGCATACAAGTATTGAGAATAATAGTGCATGACTCACCTGAATTAGAGGACTCTGCACTAAGAATGGTGAGATAGGAAGGAGAAATAAATCATAAGACTAAAGTTATGGTGTTGAGGAAAGGAGAGAGGAGAAGGGGGGAATTAAAGGAGTAGTAGTGGAGGAAGTGTAATAAAAGTTAGAAAGAAGAGAGAGGAGAGAAAGAAAGAGGGGTTTCTTAATAAGAAACAAAGAAGGAGAGAGAGATATAGGAGGGTGAAATGGAATGTGCAGTGGGGAAGGGGAAGGTAGGCGTGAGACTTCGTTTCTACTCTATAACCATATCTTTGATAGCTGTATTTATTTTACATTGCAAATAGTAATGAACGCTTTCGGGATGTTAGATAATGGGCCGATTTTTTTCAACTTATTTTCATTTTTAACACAAAAAGGAAGTTCATATAAGTTTAGTTAAGATAGATTAAATAATATAAAATTAGGTTTTATCTAATAAAGTAAAATAAGATGTAATAAGGTCGAAGAAGTCAAATACGGTTTAATATAGTCTAATAAGGTTATATAAGGTGTAATAAGAAAAATAAGTTCAGATAATTTAATATGTGTAAATTTGTTCAAATAAATAAAAATAAATTGAAAAGAACAGACGATAAGGTGGATAAGGGTAAAAATATTTAATTAAAATAAAAAATGTTTATTGAGTTGATCCATGTATACTAAATTAATGGTATTTTACTTAATATGTTAGACGTTATTCCATGCGTCTCATTTTATTTGCTGAGTTGGTCTTATAAGAGACCGACTAATTTTATTTTAAAATTAGGCAACAACCCAAACCCAATAAAAAAGGGAGAATGAAACACCTTTTTGAATAAATTGATAAGCTTAAGTTAGTCTAATTTCAATATAAAGTTAGATCGTCTCTTTTGATAACTTTTTTTTTGCTAAATATGCATTTGAGAACTATTCACATTGCATCTTTGACTGTCTTTAATTTTATATATGAAACGGAGAACATATTTATATAGTACCTTATTTGATTTCATCGTAAACTTTCCAAATATATATTTTTTTTCTTTTACCTATTTTGTGATATTGATTTTTGAAATTATAAACTCGAAAACTATATTAAAAAAATGAACTTAACGAAGCAAGGGAGTAATTAACATCTAAATAAGTTCCTTAACGATATCATTTTGGCAATTGCTATTCTCCTACTACTTTCTCATTGTTGTCTTGATGTTGAAGTCTCTATAATAAGAGTAGTACACCACTTTGTTTAATTAAAAAGAAAAATAATGGGGGTTGAATTGAAACCCAACTCATAAACATTGGACGCAGATCTAGGAGTGGGACCCACTGCCCATGCGAGTTGCGACTATATTTCTCTCTCCTCCACCGCTTTGCTCTATGAATGAATGAATGCTAAAGTATTATTCAAATTGGGGAAGAACAAATTATTGTCACCGTCAAAGGGTTGTGCTTGTAATGGATGTGTACCCTCTTGCCGGAACTAACGTTTTTGTTTATATATGGTCCTATAAATATCTACTTAATTGGGTGGAGTAATTGATGGAGTTTTGATCCCATCTTGCTGATCAACTAACCGACAATTTCTTTGCTCTTCTATCTAATATGCTCTCATTCTTAAATAACTAGTATTAAATGCACGCGATGCATGTGAAATCATAAAAAGTAAAAAGACAAATTCGACAATTTCAAAATGAAAAAGTTAATTATAGGGAGAGATTTGATCTATTTCATTAGGAATTAAAATATATATATATGGATTTTTGGAGCCCCCACCTCTTCACTTATAGAATAGAGATGGTTACTTTTTTTTTTTACACTTGTTAATGTAAATGCTCGAATATTGATATTCTCTAGTTGTGTAAATATGGAAATTATTAATATAGATATTTTTGAATGTGAATATTAAGACAAATCGAATAAGATTACACATGAAATCACAAATAATAGCTACTTGAAATCACAGATCTAGGAAGTGTAATCATTGTTTAGGAACAAAAGTAGTAACTAATATGGGTGTGTTTGAGAGACCATGCACCGTACACTCGAGTGCATCGTGCACCTGGTAGCATAATCGTAATTTTCGCGAACTTCAGCATAAAAGATCTAGTACTATTTCCGCGCAGCATTCTATAATAAAGAAGGTGTAGCACAATGGTTGCACTAGCATTCCATCTTAGTAAATGTGTTCATGAGGTCGCGGGTTCGAGCCCCCTTGAACTCATTTTAATTTTTTATCATTTTTTCCAATTTATTTTTATAACATCCTTTTCCTCTATTTTTTATTCCCCTACTTTTTTTATTTCATCTTTTTTTATTTATCTTTCCCCCTATTTTTCTTGCTTAGGAAATTGCTAATTTGAAAAATTGTTCATTTCAAAACTACTAAAAAAAATTGCTCATTATTTTGTTTTGTCGTCTTCCCTCATTATTTTTCTTGTTCACGCAGTTGCTCATCTAAAACAAAAATTGCTCATTCAAAATGGAATTGATTATTTTAGAAAGATGAACGATTGTTTCATGAAGTGAAAAATAAGAGCTTAGATGAAAAAATATGTGTTTAGAATAAAAAATACCAGCACCTATAACTAGGGATGGCAATGGATCTTGGACCCGATCCCTATCCGTTTAACATGATCTGGATATTCATATTTTGGATCCGTCGGATCTGGATCTGGATCCGGGTCCTTGTTGTGAAAATGGATCTGTATCTGGATCTTGCACTTGAGATCTAGATACGGACCGCAGATCCATTTAAATTTTTCCAAAAAATATAATGATAAATAGTATGTAAATTAGATAATAATATAATAATCTATTGGGTAATGTAAAACTTTGAGAATAAATATTAAGTAAACCACTAAACAATAAAATAAGTAACAATTATAATAAAGTCGTTTCATATAACGATCAAAAATATGGAATATTTTTTGTTTTACCCACGCTAAAATTATGTATATGTATTTTTTGTATAAAATGTACAAATAATTGTCTAAAAAGTATACATTAACTTTTTTTTAAATAATAACAGATTGGATTCGTTCAAGATCCGTAGACCCGTTAGATCTGCGGATCTGGGTCCTTATTTTTTAGAACCGACGGATCCAGGTCGGATCTGCATTTGATAAACGGATCTGGATTTAACAGGATCCGGTCCAGATCCGCCCAATTGTCATTTCTACCTATAACAGTTGCTCATTTCTTAAATAAGTATATTTATTCTAACTCACTCAAGATCAGATTGTAGACTAATCATCCTGTGCAAATAAAGATAGCTCATTTGATCAAATGAGTAAAATAAAACAGCTCATTTTGTGAATGAGCATATTTATTTTAGCTCAAGATTAGAATGTTAACTGATCTTCTTGTGCAAAAAAGATTGCTCATTTGATCAAATGAGTAAAATAAAACATCTAATTTGGTAAATGAGTAGATTTATTTTACCTCTCTCAAGATGAGATTACTGATCTTCCTGTGAAAAAAGATTGTTCATTTGATCAAATGAGTAAAATAAAATTGCTCATTTGATCAAATGAGTAAATAAAACTGCTCATTTTGTGAATGAGCAGGTTTATTTTACCTTACTTGAGATCAGAATGTTTACTTATCTAAACAAAAATGCTCATTTGTCAA
This sequence comes from Patellifolia procumbens, assembly GCA_947645195.1. Classification (NCBI taxonomy): domain Eukaryota; kingdom Viridiplantae; phylum Streptophyta; class Magnoliopsida; order Caryophyllales; family Amaranthaceae; genus Patellifolia; species Patellifolia procumbens. Next base: position 352,187 of record CANSGD010000178.1, on the reverse strand, counting down.
AATGAGCAGATTGATTTCTCTTCAAGACAAAATAAACTGCTCATTTGATCAAAATGAGTAAAATAAAACTGTTCATTTTGTAAATGAGCAGAGTTAATTTAACTCACTCAATATCAAATCATAATGTGAACTATATCAAACATGTTTTTCCATGTTATCCTTTGAAAATCATGTTGCTCATTTCCTTATCTTTTTACTCTCTCCGTCTGTTTTTAATTGTTATAAAATGAGTAATTTATCTTACTTCACTCAAGATCAGAATCTTTACTGATCTTCCTCTGCAAATAGATTGCTCATTTGATCAAATGAGTAAAATAAAATCGCTCAATTGTGATCAGAATGTTTACTGATCATGCTACACAAAAACGATTGCTCATTTGATCAAATGAGTGAAATATATTGTAAGAAATGGAAAAAGTTAGAGAGTGGAGAAGAAAAGAAGAATATAAGATTTTTTTAATAAAAAATTAGAAAATATATTGTAAGAAATGGAAAAAATTAGAGAGTGGAGAAGAAAAGAATAATATTCAAGATTTTTTAAATAAAAAATTAGAAAATATATTGTAACAGAATATGGAAAATATTAAAAAGAAAAAAGGCGTGTTATAATAATTATATATTCTACACGTAAAATAAATTTTTTAGAAATTTAAAAATAACAATTATAGTACAACATCCCTACAAAAAAATTATTATAGTACAACAATATGCAAAATAATTGAAAAAGATAAAATAAAAAAAACCTAAAATAAGAACTAAGACTATGGAAGAAACATGAAAAACCAAAAAAAATTAAACAATGAGATTCAAAGCCAAAGAGGAGGAAAAGACAAACGTAAAAAAAAAATCATAAATGGTTGGTATGGGAGTTGAACCCATGACCAACTACTACTACATGCCAAGCGTATAAACCTTAAGACCAACTGAGCTAAGCTACCTACATGGTAATAGTGGCACGCGTTTAATACTTATGCTGTTGCCCACATTGTATCTGGGTGCACGGTGCACTCAGGTGTACCATCCTATTTGTAGTGTGTTTGACAATAATTTTAAGGTTGTTTTTAAAGGTTAAGATTGATCCAAACTATTATCATAATAATAAGTTGTACTTGGCTAAATATTATTTGAGGTTTTCTCTCCATGATGTATTATTTTTGTTTTATCAAGGTCAAACTTTTCCTTAGCTTTGACCGACAATTTACATTCACATAGAAGGAGAATATTATCATGCAAAATCTTGTAAAATTTCTTATGATATGTAGATTTGCTTCTGACAATTTAAATTCGCATGAAACGTTATAAAACTACTAGATTTATATGCACGCGATGCGTGCGACAACAATTTTATTATAAAATTTTATAATCTACAATAGATAATTTTATGGACAGTCACATATTACCACTTAAACTTTTCATGTTTTTGGAAACTTCCACCTTAATGAATTTTTTTTAAATTCTACCTACCGTTAAGTGGGTCTCACATATACATTTTGTTAACAAAATGGAACTTGAAATAGTTGCAATTCTTTCCAAATAGTTGTAATTCGTTCCACATTTGCTCTAAATTTGTTGAGGATTTGCCCTTAAATTGATGAAATTGACTTTAATTTTAGCTTAAACTAATAATAAAATACATATGTGGGGTCTACTTCACGGTTTTGTTAACGGAATCTAACAAAAATCATTAAATGGTGGGAGTTTCTAATAAAATAGAAAGATAGGTGGAAATTTAAAAGAGAAATTCATTAAGGTGGGAGTTTCTAAAACGTGAAAAATTTAGGTGGTTTTGAACAAAGAATCCTAATTTTATTTGTATACGATGTTTGTTTTGGCTACTGTAACATGGTAAAATGTGAAGATACACAACATATTTTGTTTTCAAGCTAAATTTATTTTGGCTCATTTTTCTTTGAAAACATCTCTTACTCCCCACCATCAACTACAACTTTTGTTATATAGTTATCGGTAAGTATTTTTGCTCATTGTCCAAATGAGAAAAAATTTAAAAGTACTTGAAAATACTTATCATATTTCTCACTCATGCTAAAATACTTTATCATGATTAATTTGATCAAATGTGTATTCACTCATGAACAATCAATTACTCATGTATTTCAAAATAAAAAATTTCAAAAGTATATAAAAGTATAACAAAGTGGGTGTCTATCTATAGATCTCAAGAATATATAATCGTTCATATTTTTTTTAATTGTTTTTACTTTGTAGATTTTTAGATATTTTAGTTAGAAGTTTTGAACATCTTTTATTAAAAATCTGATGGCTAAATTTGAAAATAAAACTTAATTACTTAATAAACTCATTGATTTATTTTATTTATTTTTCTTTTTTCTTTTTGGTGTCCACCCCCACCACTTCACTTATATAATAGAGATAATATATTTTGTTTTTACCCTTACTAAATTTCAGTTGTTGTTGCTTAAATCTAAGAAAGATATTGTACTAATTTTACCATTTACCAATGACTATTATTGTTATTACTATGAGTAAAATTTTAACATGACTCTTTTACCTATTGTAGCATAATTTTCACTCTTTTATCAAATTATGTAAGATCTTACGATTTCACGATCTGACCCTGACGATTATATCCTACTCGCCTTTTCGATCCACAGTTGGATCCGTAGCCTGATAATATTGCATGTATCATCTCCGTGAAAAGGTAAATGGACCAAACAATTAGAGGATGGAACAAATAACGTTTTGTGATCAAAGTACTATCTTTGTCCTAAAATAGTGTATATACTTTCCTTTTTCATCTATCTGAAACAATTTGAACACTTCTATTTGGGGATGGTCCCACTAATATCAAATAGTTCTTTGTTATCCTTTATCATCCCACCATGCCAAACACACACTCTCCCTTTTAATAAAGTAAGACCCCATGTTCTCTCTCCTCCAATAAAAATATCATACTATCATCTATCGTATCAAAAAGCTCGGACAAACACAAACGAGTTAGACGTATAATAGTCCGTCCATTAGCAGCTCAAGTAAGACATGCTAAACATCTAATTAATATAATCCAAACTAATAACCAATTGTTGCCAAGTGCGTTGACCCCTTTTCAAAGAAAGTCAACTTACTTAGATAAATAAATCAAGCTAAATCTTTAAGCAAAAGTTATTGCAAAATCAAAGTTCAAGTATAAGCTTAAAATATGATATCATATCCAAAAAAATTGTCCTCGTCGTCGCATATATCTAATAAGCATTTTCAAATAGCTTCACATATCAATAGGACGATTCCCACCTTCTAATCCTGCAAAATATCGGAATCTTCCCCCATAGGACAAGTTCAAAGAACAAAAATCAACAACGCTGGTACACAAGTTCTTATGGGAAAGAGAAAAAACTGATGGTGGCTGAAAATAGTTTATTAAAGAATTTTACATTCAATTTAATATTATTCCAACTCATGTATGAATACATACGTATAACACAAGATGGTTCTTTAGATGTTTGAAGTTTCACAATCGTATCATAACTCATGTATGGTATTGAAAGCTTGTATTCACTTTTCGAAAATACGCCATTATACATTTACATAAAGGTCTCATTGACCATATATCTTATAAATTTATATAATAAATATGCTTAAGATATTCCAAGATAATACCAAACTTTATCAAATTCACAAAACTCGGGAGAGAACACACATTGGAGTAGTGTTACTACGAGCTCCCACATTGGTGAGTCGTCACCCATACCGTATTGTTTCTGCTTGCAAGATTTTCAAGACATATCCCCACACATTACACAGACACGTCGCAGGTGACTAGTCACCATTGTCACAATCTCCATCGTACCCTTTTTAACACATTTCAAAAGTTGGTATTTCTGTCTTAAATCGATAGTTTTAGATAATTATCAAATATCAGATCACAAATCAAATCATAAGTCCAAATGATCCTTTATGAGTAATTCCAAAATATATACTTAAGATTTTGATCAATTAAACTTTCATAAATGAATAAGCCAACCATAATATCATCATAAGTAATAGTTACAAGTATCATTCGAGTAATGTAACTTAAAGTAAGAGTATATGATCTTTATTAGTGAAATCAATGTAACAAGCTAAAGACTCATACTAAGGAAATACTTTAAAATATAAATATGTACTTATATACATCTCTTATGATCATCATTTCAAGTTAAGTTTAATGAGTATACGAAGGAAAACCTCGGTAATCACAAAAATGAATGGTTGTAATTGTAGTAATATAGTTTTTAAATAATCAAATACTTCAAGACTAAAACCCCTTTATGGACATACCTACTGTCTTTAAGGTCATAGGAAAGTTTATAATTCATAAGCTTGATTTTTATATTTCAAAGTTCTCAATAAACTCATCATTAGTGCTCAAACAACGATTTTGTCAATTCACAAGTAATTAATTTATTTACTTATACAAATTGTAATATAAAAATATTTAGAAATTATATTCTCATTGCTACTGCCTTTTTAATGTTCAAAAAAAATTTAATATGATTTTATCAAAGGTTTTATATAATTTAAAAGTAATTAACATAATAAATGGTCAATTTACCCATAAACATGGAAACACATTTATTGAACTAAAACATACTTATGTCCAAACTTTAAGCTTTAATATATGTAAATACTCAAATTTTCAGAATGTATATTATCATCACAAAGATAGATTAAGTAGATAAACTTCTCAAATTATACACAAGTTCAAAATATGAGAGTTCAAAGTCAGGTAGTCATACTAGTCATGTTCAATCACTTCTCTAAATCATTCTTACTCATGATATCATTGCATTCAATTAATATTAACTCTTTATACTCTCCAAAATCAGATTATAGTCCAAAATAACTTACATGCAAAGCCTCCAATCAAAAGATTAGTGACAAGTTCGTGATTTTCTCAAGTTCTTCAAATTCCTTTTACTAGAGACCGCATCTTGATAGGTTTTAGTCGTATCACCTATTCAAAAATAAACCTACGGTCCTCTAACTAAGGTAGTCAGTGGAAACAGGGTCGAATCCACAGGGAGACAGAGTTTCTAAATCAATATTCAACTAATTCAGCTACTCCAGTGTAAATCAGAGAAGAATTAATTAAACTAATGATTAAGCTAAGAAAGGCGGGAAAAATCGAGGATTTAACTATGGACTAAAACCTAGGGTATTAGGTCGGTCCACCATGCTTATACCAATCAAACAAGGGCAACTACTATCAAAACCTAAATCAAGAGTCGGGGGATTAGAGCCTATGTTGAGCTATGGTTAAGACTCAACGCTCATAGTTCAACATACGCCGCATGTTCACTAACGTAATCAAAACTACTGACCTGTCCTAGGCCTCTAGTCGTAAGACGGATCTATGCAAACAACTATTAACCACAAGCAACCAATGAAACTGCGCAATAACGTTAATTACTCAATAAAGAACAAACCACATCATAATCACCCTAATCAAGCCCTAGAAATCAATAGGAGTCTAAATCACAATCATGGTATAAACATGGCTTTCCTATCTAACACCCTAGAAAGAGAACTACTCACTCATAATCGAATTAACAACGACAAAACTAATTGAAAACCCTAACAATTGCATCATGAACGATTAAATAAATAAACTAAGCAATCAAGAATAACAAAAGAGATTAGGGTAAGAAAGAATACCAATTGACGGAAAGCAGGAACTTTTATTGAAATCGAAATAGGTTTGATCACCTTTAAATTAATCTAAAGTGTTTGAATGAAACTAAGAACAATGAGTAGTAACACTAGTCTAAAGCAGTAAAAAGATGAATAAAAGATGTCTCTAAATAATGAGGAAAACGGTATTTATAATACCCCCTCAAGTTAACTAAAAACGGAAATAAAAAGTCGAAATCCGCGAATAGGTGCGCCAGACCCGATCGGGCCCGAGGCACCCACCCGATCGGGTCAAATACCAAAAGTCATCAGCAAGTGTTTGCGCTTTAGCATAGCAGCGGCGCAACATTTAATTGATTGTTGCAGCCCACCCTATCGCACACCCGATCGGGTCATGGATCGGGTGCACAACACAATTATCACACCCGATCGGGTCTGGCGGTGGGCACCAGATCGGGTCTGGGGACATGCTTCCTCGCCCGATCGGATCGGGCAACCCTCGCCCGATCGGGTCCGCAACATCTATACCCGATCAATATTTCTTCGCCCGATCGGGCCATTTTTGCCCGATCAGAGTACGGAAACCTCCTTTTTGACTCTTTGGCTCTCTAATTTTCACGTTTAGGGGTCTTGGGACCTCCTAAACTACCCATAAAGCTCGTGAGCCATCCTACGTGCCTCGTAACATTTCGTAAAGCCGTGGTTGCTTCCAAATGGCTCGGGAATAGGGAGAAAACTCCCTAAAACCTGCAATTCAACACTAAAACACTAAACCACAACTATATACGATAGTTAGCACAAAATAGCTCCCAAGAGCTCCAATGACGCACAAATTAGCTTGTAAATAAGGGAGAAAACTCTATATAAATACGTGATATCACATCTTCTTGTATACCTTGAATGAGTGATCGAAAAGGCTCCTTAATAATCTTCTCCAAGCTGTAAATTAACCCCTTTAATGTCCCTTAACAATCCTTAAAGTTTAAAAACCAAAATTTTGGTAAGATTGTAGTCTAATTTTAGAGAAGAACCTTAAATAAAAGTTTGTTCGTACTTGTTACCTTGACTGATTTTTGGGGGTGAATTTAACTTTCTTTGAAGTGCTTTATTCTCAATCCAAAGCTTCCCTGGTATGAATTAGGACCCAAGGAATAAAAAATGAGAGTGCATGTTGAAAATAATGGGTGAAAGAATGAGAAAAATGGAGAAGAACCCACCTTGGTGGTGCTGTTGGGACAGGCGAGTGAGAGAAGAGTCTTTGGGGAGTTCTGGGCAGAGTGTTTCCTTTAAGCTTTGAGTGTGAAATTTTTGGAGGTATTTCTCTATATGTCAACTTATATGAGTGTCCTTGAATTTACCTTATCACCCCTCTAAGTAAAGATAATCTAGTCATTTCCAAAGTTGGGTTGGTTAGTCAATTTTTGGGTACCAATTTAGTTGTAGATCTACTTTCTCCCAGTTTGGGTTGCCTATTGACCCAACTCGACCCAATTAGTATTGGGCACATCCCAAGGTTTGATTCTTCACTTGTTTGGCCCAAAAATATGCAATATTCTTTAGTCCACACTCAAATTAGTAAGCTACATAGTTTTTCCAATTTCCTTGTATTTCTCTAAATATGGAAACTTATATAATTGTGTATAAGACCTTAAATCACAATTCTAAGTAAAAGAACACTTGATCACAGATATACTTTCATCAATATACTTGTTCGCGCATAATTTATATACATATATATGTATACATATACTAATTCAAATTATCATGCTTGCTTATATCTTATTCATAACTTCGCATATCTCCATACTTAGTAACTTCTAAGTTACGAACATAATTAACTCATAACACATACTTACATATCTTGTGATATCAAATCACACACGCGCACACATACACATATCATGATTAACTTAATTTATATTATCACGTAATAATCACGACTTAAAGTTTAATAAAAAGTTGGGCTATTACAAGAGGCCCATACCCAACAGACACTGCAAAGTTCAATAGAGCTTAGTAGGCAACTGGGGTGAGTCCGAGGCTAAGCCCGAAAGAAATGCATTGATAGACCTTGGTCGCTACAGTATGGTTCTGCTTTTTCCCTGGCCCCCACTATATCAACATATCCTCCACTACCCTCTCTTCTTCTTTCGCCTTCTCTCCCCAAATTCGATGATTTTCGAGGGTGGTTATTAAGGTTTCGAGGGTGGGGTTAAGATTATAATGATTTTAGGTGGCTATTTGGGTTTTCAAGCAGTTTTGAGGATGAAGGTGAGTTTTTAGTGATAGTCGGGTGATTAGGGTGGTTTTCAATTAGGGGTGGAAGTTCAGCATGGAAAAGGTGGTTCAGGGGAGGTGGCGATGGTTTCTAACGAGAGTGTGATTTTCGAGATGGTGGATCCTTGTGGTGGTGCATGGAATATGATGTGTGGTCGGGGTGAGGTGGGTGGTCATGAAATGAGTGGGTAAGGGTGAAGTAGATGGTCAAGGTGAGTGGTCGAGTTAGGTGGTCAAGGTGAGTGGTCGAGGCTTCCTTTAATCCATCTTATCAAGTTGGGAGAAGGTGTTGATAGGCCGTCGTCGAGTCTAACAAAGATAATCCCATCTCTTTCTCGCTAGCTAAGTAGAGAGAGTAGGGCCGTATCCTCATAGAGGTAAGGACAAACACCAAATCTTTATGGTCGAATAAACTAAGGGTAACCAAAGGGGGGTTAAGATTTGTGTGAATTAAGACTAAATCAACTAAAAAGAGCTGAACTAAGTGAATACAATGAAGAAGCAAAGGGGGTAAAAATGCGATTAAAGAACTAAAATAAGGGCATTTCCACTTATTTTAACCATAGAATGTTTGAACACCAAGAAAGACATCGATTAGGGGAGGAAGTAGATGATCAACTAAAGTTCCCCTAATTACTCTTTCGGGCTAAGAAAGAGTTTTTATGCAAGGTGTTAACTCTTATTTTCATGGCATTAACCCTAGCCTAAGGATCAAGAACAAGTGTCAAGCTTGACTTAAGACTAGAACTTCCTATTTTCATCGCCATTTAATTAGTCAAGTAAAGAAAGGGGAGTCTCATACAACTTCATCTTTTGATTCTTCATTGTAGAGACAAAATACAATCTCTATGGTGATCAGTCACAAAATCATACAATGAAGCACCCCATTTTGTTCAACAATCAACCCCAAACATGAATCTCTAAACCCAAGCATAAACCATGGCCTAAATAAGGGTTTTGGCTCAGACCCTAGAAAAAGGACTACTCACAATTCATACTAATACACATTCCAAGCAACGATTTCATTTCAAAAGTTAAAGAAAAGTAGAAAATAAGCAAAGTCACAGCAATAATAATTGCACAAGAGGGAATCAACACCAAAAGACAAAAGTAGAAGACAAGATGATAAAAAGAACAACTTTGATTGAAATAGAGGCTAGAAATTCCACTTACAAACATCAAACTACCATCAATGAACCTTTAGTTCTTCAAAATCACCAACTAAAAGCAATAAATGAGTTCTCTCCTCTCAAACTAAGCTAGGGTATGTAAAAGCATGCAAAATTTTATGTCGAAAAGTTGGGGAGAGGTATTTATGCCTCCCCTAATTACAAAAAAGAAGGGGGCAAAAAGCCTAGAAAAACAGTCGGAGCGCCTGCTCCCACTAGACTTTGTAGCGCTCGCTCCAGCGATTTTGACATAAATTGATTCCCGGCAGATGACTGGAGCGCCCCCTCCAGGGCAGCTGAGCAAACTGCAGCTCAACTTCGAAACGATCATATCTCTCTCGTCTTTTATTGGAATTGGGTTTATGATCAATCGTTGGAAAGCTCTGGGGACAAGTTTCCATCTGAAAGTAGAATCACTTGAAAATAGTGAGCTGGGATACATGTCCATTTGAAGTTGACCCTTGTGCACAAAAACTTTCAAAACGTGTTATTTTGCTCTAGTTAACTCTTCTATGCTTGGTGTGCGGGATGCAAACCTTCAAGGTCGTATCTAAAACATCAAACACACAAGAAATCAATATTAGACCCTAGAAAGATAATTAAAACAACTACTATTTACAAATGAGCTATAATTTATTCTATTATTCAGATAAACAAAGTAAACAAAAAAATGCAAAAAAGAGGAGAATAAAAGACGCTAAACAATGGGGAAATAAGAGGTTTAAATTAGTATAAGTATCATTCGTCAGGTGCAAAATTTAAATAGAGCAACTTAAAGGTAAAAATCGGAAAAGCGAAAAATAAAAATCTCCATCCAAACATAACATATACTTTAGGATTGTTCTCACCAACTCATTTTTTGTTCAACTATTTACAATTCAGTTCAACTATTTTTAATTTAGTTCAGTTCATTTCAACTTTTCACAATACTTTTACTTTAACATTTCACTATTCTTTTCGATTTAACTCAACAAAAAAGGTCTTTACTTATCACCTTTGTGGTTCTTGTAGACCTTAACCAAGCGCCCCTAGTTGAAATCGAGCTTCATCGTTCCCATTTCAGTAGCTTATCCCTCTCTCTCTTTCATTCTCCACTCTGCCCTCTCTCTTTCGATGGGGCTTCGTCTATCAAGTTGAGGAGAGACCGAAAATAAAAATATAGGAGTTTATGGATAAAAGATGAGAAAGGAAAAAACAAAACCACCAATCTAACATAATACTTTTACTACGTTTCTGTTTCATATCTCTATTCTATTAGAGATTAGGTGGGTGACATCGAAAATCAATATTATTTTTCTTTGTAAAAAAATCAAATTGAATAACCATTTTATTTTTGAAAAGAAAAATAAAATACGCTAACACAAACTATCGATCATTTTCATATCCTTCTAGTTTTTGATAATGTATTGGGCTCTGATCGGACTTACTACACTCCAAGTCCACTCCATTTCAATTGTACTTAGACTTATCCACTTTTATTCGGATTCAAACTCTATATTATCATATTCGAACTTGGATTTTTTCCTTCGAATTATTTCGGACTTGAATTAAATGATCACTTAAGATAACCAAAATATAAAGTACAAAATATATAATGTTTACTTTGCTTCTAATAGTTTAAATTTATTATTATATTGGAATATGCTTTTAATCTATTACTACTAAGTGATAATATAACAAGTGATAATCATATTTTAATCGGATTCAGACCAAATCTTACAAATGTCTAAATCCTATAAAATTTCATTCAAATGTGAAGGTTTTCATATTAGATCAAACTTTTTCTTTCAAACCGAGTGACTCAGGTTGGAGTCGACTAAATTGCCATTCTTTTAGGTTTATTCTATATTAATTTCGTATATGATTTTGCATGCATTGCGTGCCATCAAAACTAGTAGCTCCCCTACCCAAAGGCCCCCTCTTTGAAAAGGGGTGGAAGAAATCGAGCTTCATCGTTCCCATTTTCAGCAGCAAATCCCTTTCTCTCTTTCATTCTCCACTCCGCCTCTCTCTCTCTCTCTCTCCCTTCTCTCCTCTCTTTATCACTTTCATCTTCATTCATGTAACAGATCTGAAGAACACACATGCCCGAAGCTAGATTTTAGGGTTAGGTTTTTTCTTTTTTAATTTTGTTTCTTACTGTAACAATACCTGTTCATATTTGTTTCCAATTTTCTATCTGTTTACATTTCAATTCAATTCTATTGTAATATCGCTTTAATTTTACCAATTTTAACAAAGATTCAATATTGTACTCTGTAATGAAGAGGATTTATACTTGATTTAGGGTTAGGGTTAGGGTTAGGGTTAGGGTTTTGATATCAATTACTACTTAATTATCGTCTTTGTATCATACTGTAAATGGAGATGGAGAGCTCTCGTAGACCACCCTTTGATAGATCCAGAGAATTGATTTCAAAAAAACCTCGATTAACCGAAGACACAACAACTAGGCAATTTCAACAACCGCTGCAAAGATCGGCGATTGGTTCCGGCACAACCCGGTTTCGAGCGATTGAGAGAGATAGAGAACCCGACGATACGGTTCGTGGTGGTGGTGGTGGTTTAATTCAGTCTCAGCAGCATCAGGAGCTAGTTAATCAGTATAAGACTGCTTTAGCTGAGTTAACCTTCAATTCGAAGCCTATTATTACGAATTTGTCGATTATTGCCGGGGAGAATTTGCAGGCTGCCAAGGCTATTGCGGCCACCATTTGTTCTAACATTCTTGAGGTGAATTTGATATTATGGTTTAGCTGCTTTTAGTTATTTTGTATCTGTAATCGTTGTATGTAGATAGTCTTTCGATTACGCGGCATTGATAGGTAGGTTTGATTCGGTTGCACGTTGCGAGGCAATCATGATGAGCAATATATATGTTCTTTTTCCGTTCATTGCCAATTAAATTCAATTCAATCATTGTAAATGAAATAGATGGGATTAATGAATTGGAAGCATTTATGGATTATATGGGATTTCTACATAATTATTACAATGTAGTTATAAGATGCCGATTTACAGATTCAAGGTTCATTTATTCATTTGCCGTAGTATATAGTATTGAGCATAAACGATGGTTTCAGTACTTCAAAGATTGTATCGTGTGTGCGACTTCTGGATGTTATTACACTGTTGGGATTGTGTGTGTGAAACTAACAAACAGTATTATTTTGTTAATATCATTGTCTGAATCCATGAGGAGCCATCCTCTTCAGTGTTGTCCGATCCTTCTCGTTTATCCTTCAGTATATTTCTGAATTCATTGTCACATCAAGTTTTTGTATCTCCCTGTGTGTAAGCAGCTGAATTAGAAATGGCTGATGCCGAGCACTGATACATTTTTGGCAAATCTGATAGAACATTTGCTTTGGTTGCGTAAATCATTATTCAGAGTCAACACGATATCAAAACTTTCTATCTATCTGTTGAATGTTGTTGCATTACAGGATTGAGACTGAAAGATGTTAAACTCTAAATGTGCTATCTAGTGTGTACAGTTGCCCATCTTGTTTGACAGGATAGCAAGAGGGGTCCTACTCTGAGGTAGAGGACGGTGATCTATCTGTTTAAGATTACAGGGCTTGATGTGATTCCTTTCTGTGGTTCTAATGGAGATAATCTAAGCAGCAATTGTGAAACAGAAAAAAAAATGATTATGGAAATCCTTGTATGAAGAGCTCAACACCATCTTGGCAGCATATATCTGAAAGCTGAATTGCAATGCAGAATGTATCATTAACTGTTTTATGTTCATAGGCATTTCTTGATCTCACCAGGACTGAGAGGGTTTTGAATGGATGTCTGAATGAACAGCTAAAATAGAGATTTCATCGTCATGCTGGCTCCTTTGAAATTATAGTTTCTGCCATTTGGATTTTTCATGTCTGTGAAGTGTTAGGACATGTAGTTTGCATATAATGCAATAATTAATTTTAACAGTGACTTATAGTGGTGGGCACATATTGCTGGATATCAAGATTAGGGATTTTAGCTTGGTTGCGTGGATGTGTAGATGAGCTGCATGTTTACTTGGAAGGACCAACATATATAAAAAGAGATGATATGTTCGCTCTCTTTGGAGAGCAGGTAGAAACGGATTTAGAAAAGGAGTGTCATAGTTGCATTCAGTGTAGTGCTTATAGAAAATTATGTTTTGGAAATTTGGAATCATTGTAGTAACTGTGAGAAAGTTGAACTCTTATGAGTTTTATGATGCGCTATCATTGCCAAGAAAGTTGCTTCGGTGTAATGCTTTTTGTTATCATTGTTGAAACATTAAAGGTTTTATGAGTAATGGGGTAGAGGTACTTCAGGAATTCGCGAGCATTTCTTTGACTAGTGGATTTTGAGCTCTTGTATCTCAAGAGCTTGCTTGTTTCAAGATGGCTTTTCCTCTGCCCCTTGGTTGTCATATCTACTTTATTTTTGTTTCTGTTTAGTATTTCCATCTTGATGAATTATGATCTAAAATGATATTGAAATTCATTCCGCAGGTTCCTGTTGAACAGAAGCTGCCCTCACTATATCTACTGGATAGCATTGTGAAGAATATTGGTAGAGATTACATCAAGCATTTTGCAGCAAGATTACCTGAGGTTAGAATATGAATGTTATGATTATTTTCTCACCTTCATGAAGCTTGTGTCTTCCCTGCACCCTCCTAGACCACCTAGTTGAAGAATGTTATGGATGAGATGAGTTGCTACTGCTAATTGTATCTCTCTTTTCATCTGGTTAAATTGTGTGACTGGAGATTATGGATTAACATAATTTTTGGGATTGTGGTGTTGTATTGCATCTTCACGTGTAAGGCCTCAAAAGTGTGCTCATATTTTTAAAGTTGTTTTTGCAATTTTATAAAACAAATTATTTCCTTTCCATCCAGATAAATCTTGTCTCTGGAGTGCTAAGAATGTACATTTCTCTCCACGTTAAAGGCCATTAGCTCCCTTCCTGTGAATAAAGTTTCACCATTCACCAGCTAATTTTTTTCTCATAAAGCAATTAAAACTAAGAACACCACGATCAGGGCTTGTTTGTTATTGTTTTTTTCGATTTTCTGTTTTCATTTTTTTTAAAACTAAAATCAGAAATATGGAAACCACAAGAAGTAGTTTCCAATTTCATGTTCAGTTTTCAGATTGATAGAATATATGTTGCAGTGTGACTAATATTAAGTTCATTATACTATCTGTATCATATGACTTCTAAGTTTGGGTACCGAAAAATGGAAACTGATACTTATGCTGAGGGCCCTCAATCTCATCATGCATTTTTTCATCTTTTTATCATTATTGTTGTCAAATTTTCACCTTTATCATTTCCTCCCCATTGGATTGTCTAGGTGTTTATCAAGGCGTACAGGCAAGTGGATCCTGCAGTACACCCTGGTATGCGACATCTTTTTGGGACTTGGAAAGGTGTTTTCCCTCCTCAGTCGCTGCAGATTATCGAGAAGGAACTTGGATTCCAGACAGTTGTCAATGGTGTGGCGTCTGGAACTACCACATCTAAGTCTGATACACAGTCTCCACGTCCGCCCCATAGTATTCATGTGAATCCCAAGTATTTGGAAGCAAGACAACGTCTTCAGCAGTCTAGTAAGGTAATATCTGTTGCTGGGTCCTGATGACCTTTACGTGTTTCGGTTGCGTTATGTTCATTGTGCTAAGGAGAAATTTTGTTTTTTGTTTAAGTTCAATGCGATCAATGTTGGTGCTAACAGCTATATCCATATGCGATCTATATCAGGATGGTTGAATTTGACTGAGGTGTTGGTTTTGATTGTAATGCACTTCATGTCATGTAACAGAATGATAAGAGTTTTATGATTGATCAAAATTATTGGTAATAGGTATATGCATAATTTGAACTGAACTTGATAAACATAAATGTGGAAGTTACGCGATGTAGTAGGCGAGCTACAAGATACTCACTCCGTTTTTTTTTTAATTGTTCCACTTACTCTTAGGTACGGTGCTTAAGAAATACTTCCTCCGTTCCTTAATAAGTGACACACTTTCCTTATTTGGAAATGTCACAATAAGCGACACTTCTTTGAATGAATAGTTTTAATAGATAAAACTACATAACTGCCCTTACTCAACCATAATTAAACAATACCTAATTACTTTTTTTCCCCTTAACTTAATCTAACCTAATTAAAACCTCCCCACCCCCTCTCTCTCCTCATCCAACCTCAACCCCTATTGAACCACCACCCAACCATCCACCACCCCCTCTTTCTCTCTCTCGCTTCCCAATCTTCTCCGTCGCTGCCCTTCCAATTCTCCGACGACACAACGCCGCCAAATCTCCTCCGACGAAGATAAACTACTTCGTCCGTCTTCATCGACGACGAAGACGAAGATGAACTAATCAACTAACCACGCCGTCACCATCCTCCATCGCACTGAAAAACACCGCCCCTTGATCTACTTCCTTCATCTTCTTCGAGAAGAGAAGAGGTAGTTTCATCTATGAAATCAAACGAAAGAGGAGATGAAGAAAGAAGATCTACTTCCTCCATCTTCGATCTAAGTGAGTGCTCATCGGAGAAGAGGAGAGAGGCGGTTTCGATTGGGATGTGGAGTGGTTTTTCGATGGCTGTGTGGTTGTTTTCATTGGTTGTGGGTTGGTTTGGGTGGCTGTAAACTGGTTTATGGTGGCTGTGGGGTTGGTTCCGGTGGTATTCAGTGGTTGTGGGGTGGTGTGGGGTTGATTTCAGTGCCTTGGGGGTGGTTTTCCGATGATTGCCGTGGTTTGCTGTGGCTTTTGAGTTTTGGGGTTGTTGCGGTGGTTTGCGGTGGCTTCTGGGTGGGTCAGCGGCTGGTGGTGGTGGTGGGGGCAAGTGGTGGGGGTTGTGGTGGGGGTTGTGGTGGGTCATTGGCTGCTTGGGGTCATGGTTGTTAGTTATGTTGTTTAATGTCATGTTTTATGCTAATTAAATTACCCTTTCTTAACTTAATTGTGGTCCCTAACTTTCATGGTTTTCCCTCATTTTCTCTCTGTTCCACTTATTAAGGAACGGAGGAAGTATGATTTAGTTAAAAAATAATAGATGAAAATTGACCCGTAGGATTTCTTATAAGGTAGGAGATACAGAGAACAAAAATCAGGTAGGCTAAGCTGAGATTTTTATAGTAGACCCCATAATTATTGGAGTAAAAGTTACCTTGCAGAGGAAGTGGAACAAGTATTGTTGAATATCCTAAAAAGAATAAGTTAAAAACTGAAGATGAGTGCTGCTTTTGTTTCTACATGTTGATATTTTGCAATTGTTCAAGCAGATTTCCTTCCCATAATTGGGGTTGTCCGTTTTGACAGTGGGCTTTACATGTGTGTATAGGATCGCAACAAAAGTTTAATTTGATGAAACCATGTTCGGCAAAGAGACAAGGTTTTTTTTTTCAGTGGGGAGGCTTCGAAGAGAATTAAAAATGATCTGAGTTTAGTTTTCATGTGAAATTGGATAATTCTGCTTATCTTTTAGATATTGTGAATTTTTATCGAAATTCAAAAGTAGTGTTCTAGATGTATCCATACAAAGATGGATTGTATCTGCATGTTGCAATCAAATCTACATTACAGATACACTCGTGCTTTTGCTTTCTATTTGCTGCTTGTTGTCAGTTGGGGTTGGTTTTCCTTCTGATCAATGTTAATTTTGACTTCACTTATATTATGTCATGATTAGATAGTTCTGGATATTAATTACTACTAAGAAATTTAATCTTCACTCTCGATCTTTGTTTACTTTTGAATGAACATCTTAGGTAAAGATTTAGGAACAAGATAGCTGTAACTGCATCTACTACTATTGCATCTACTATGTTACAGTTGTTGCTCAAGCTCTTAATCTGATGAGCAACTGCCCTTTGCTTCTCCATATTTACAAACCTTTTTTTAAAATTCTGTAGATACAACTTCAAAGCTCTTACATCTGGTGCCTACTGCTTATCTACTTTTCAATGTGTAGATCAAAGGAACAGATATTGGCCTCACAGATGTTGGATCTTCTGAGGACCTGGAGAGGCCAGAGAGAAGTGCTGGTGCTGGAACTGAAAGGCCGTGGATAGATCCTTCAACAAAGACACATGTATGGCTGCTTCTCGTTTGTGTTATTAGGCATCCAATAGTGTTTTATTCATATACTCCCATTTATTTTTTCAATAATCCCTATATTTATCATCGATTATTTCAGAATATACGCCCTCAAAGAGAACCACTTGGAGAATCCAGTCTTCAAAAGCAGGGTGCTGCAGTATATGGAGACTATGACTTTACATCTGGATTTTCAAGACCTTCAAGCACATCAGGTGGTAAACCTAGTGGACAGAGATGGGCTGGTTCTGGCAGAGAGGGAGAAGAGTCAATTTCCGGCGAAAGGAATGGATATGATATTAAGTGTGGGATCCCAAAGTATACAGCTGTCAGACTACCAAGTAGTAGTATTCCCTCAGTTCCGAATCGGCCAAGAAGTACTGCTGAGGTGTCTGGGAGCTGGAAAAATTCCGAAGAAGAGGAGTACATGTGGGATGATTTGAGTTCCAAGGGAATGGATCCTGGTGCTACATCTGCCATAAAGAAAGAAATTTGGTCTGAGGATCTAGAGAAAGCGGTAAGATATCCAAAGCTCAATCACCGCCGTAGCTATATTGTTATGGGTTCTTGCAGAATGACCTTTATGCTTGATTAAAAAAATGAGTGGAGACTAGATGGAAAATGTGATGTTATGTTTTTTTGGATGGGTAAACATCTCTGGTTAATTTGGCGTATCAGATTCCTTTTTTTTTTGGATCCTATGTAATTAGCTTCTATAATTCAATAATGTAGTATAATCTAAGTCTGTATTTTAAAAGTAGTTCTGTGCATGCTTGACTGTGAAGCAGTGGTGTATTTTTCCATATCAATTAGCATGCTTCATATGATATTTCAGATTGAAGGAGCAATGAAAGTAGCATTCTGTTCTATCAGTTCGTCTTGTAAAGAGTGTATTTCATATACATACATTTAGCATTTCCTCTCCCGTTAGCCTTCAGCTGTTTCTTGTTTCAGATATTTGTTTTCACAACCATGTGTTGATCCTTTTAACTCACAGTGGATTATATTCTGCAGGAATTGGGTGGGCACCTTCCTAAATGGCAAAGCCAGACTGAAATTAGGTCTAGCTTTGAGAGAGAACGTTCTGCTGATACTCTTTCTTCCGACTCTAAAGAACAAGTGCCTTTTGGGTACTCGAGGTCTTCCCACTGGAAGATGCAGGAATTTCAGCAGGCTGATAGTTCAAGTTCTTTGTTACAGAAAGCGGGCGTCCACTCTGTAATTGGTCCATCTTCAGTCGGAATCTCTAGTTTTGGTTTCCCAATCACTACTGTTTCTGGATCTGTGGGGCGGCATCCACCTCTTGGCCAATCTGTGACAAACCAGCGTCCACCTTCTCCTTCACTATCTAAAAGAGATCCTCGTCAAAATCTCTTTGAGAAAGATAATTTGAGATCTTATCCCTTGGCCCGTTCTGATCCTAGAGCTGCTTCTTTCTCGGGGCAGTTAAAATCAGGGGTTCGTGATAACAGTTATCAGGACTCTATACCCAGTCGGCATCAGAATCTTAATGTGCCAAAAATGCAAGCGCAAATTGTGCAGAAATCACCCTCTGCGCCTTCTTTTCAACAAAGGCATCATGTTCCATCTTCTGAAAAGCTGTCCAATTCAAAGACCGAACTTTCTGATATTGTCCAGAAAGCTCAGCAGCTGCTTGGTTCCTCGTCATTGAAGAAAGGTACCACATCAGATAGTTTAAATCCCGCTGCTGGTAATGAGCAGGGGAAATCAAATGTGAGTAGTTTATTGGCTGCGGTTATGAAAAGTGGGTTACTCTCTAGTAGTTCTGTTTCTGGTCAGATTGAGGTTCAACCTCCTTTGGCTACTCTCACTCCCCAATCAACTCTTATTAGCGCCAAGGATGGTACGAAGTCATCAGCTCCTCGTGATTCGACTGCTACTGTCTCTCAGAGTACTGCAGAAAAGCCTCCGCTGGTGCCTCCAACTTCTTCATCTCTTATAAGCAGTACATTGGCACAAACTTCGAATGCTGCAGCTGCCAAGTCTAACCCACTTTCGATTTTGAGCACATTGATATCTAAGGGGTTGATATCTGCACCGAAAACTGAAGCAGCTGCTGCTGTTTCTGTGAAATCTGAGGACCAGCTTCAAGGTAAAAACACTACTGTTGCTACTGTAACTACTAGTACAAGTCCATCAGCTCCCAAAGTTTCTGCAGCTCCAGAATCTTCTACTGAAATGATCTCTTCCATGGAACTTGATGGAAAGAGATCTGAGCCAGTTCAAAGCACAAAAGAAGAGGCTGAAGATCTCATAGGATTTGAATTCAGGCCACGTTTGCTCCGGGATTTGCATCCTGCTGTAATTGACAGACTCACTGATAACCTGCCACACAGGTGCACTGCATGTGGTCTTCTTTTTAAGCTGCAAGAAGGGCTTTCCAAACATTCAGAGTGGCATGCCTTCAAAAATTCTGTACAAAACTGCTTAAATAAGCCGTCAAGGAGATGGTATTCAATAACTGCCGACTGGATTGCGGGGAAGGCTGGATTTCCTTTTGGTTATAACTCAACTCGTCTCATGGACGGATCCAGCAGGATGCTAGAAGAAAATGAGAAAATGGTTCCTGCCGATGAAAGTCAATGTGTGTGTCTTCTATGCGGTGAGCTTTTTGAAGATTTCTACAGTCAAGAGAGGGGTGAGTGGATGTTCAAAGGAGCAGTTTACTTGTATACCCCATCTGGAAGGGCTCAGGAAGGAGGATCTTGCAGTGAGAGTGGATTACCAAATTTGATAGTGCATGCAGACTGTATGTCAGGTGATTCAGGTTGTGACTTGGGATCTATCAGGGGCATTAAGGTGGTAAGTCTTGCTCTCTAGACTGCTTTCGTAAATCATTTATGCTCATGAAAAAATAATCATTTTGTACAAACTGGAATTTTGGAGTTCCTCTCTGGAAAAGCTTTGCTTATTTTCATACTAGGTGTAGGCATATATTGATTGGATAACTTTGATATTTTGTTGTCTTGACCGATCTTTGTTTCCCAATCATATTCTTGTTTGGCTACCTCCATTGGCATAAATGTGTCAATGAGATAGGTTTAGTTGTGAGTATTTATCTACTTGCTTTCAGGAGCACTTTGTAAACTTATCTATAAATTGGTTATACTAGTGTTAATCATAAGATTGAAGTTACCTTTG
Organism: Patellifolia procumbens; assembly: GCA_947645195.1. NCBI lineage: Eukaryota > Viridiplantae > Streptophyta > Magnoliopsida > Caryophyllales > Amaranthaceae > Patellifolia > Patellifolia procumbens. The sequence goes on along the minus strand of CANSGD010000178.1, from coordinate 331,827 downwards.
CTCTCTGATTATCTGAAATATTTGTGCTACAGGAAAAGGGTACTTAATTTTGTCGGCAACCATACTGCAGTAACCTTTGAAGGTCTCTCTGGGATGTGTGAGGAAGAAGGGTGGTGTCCCTAATTTTTTGAGGAAGCTGGTGCCAAAGGTAAAGGTATACCATTTGAATAGCTTTGAACAATGTATCTGCTTTCTCTATTATTGCAGAGGAAGCTATGCGATGGGCTGTTGGACTGTGAGAGCTTCTGGCCCCTGATTCTTTTTGGTTTCGATGGTTGCAAAAGTTACATGGAAGAAAATATAATGCTGCAAATGGGTTGCACCTCATCCATAGGGATAATTTGGTATGATCTCCTCAGCACCCAGTGTCCTCTGTCGAGTGCTAGCACAAGAATTAGAAGGTAGTTCATCTGCCGTGAATGGAGCTGCTTTGCATGCAATACTTTGTTTTGTTTGTAGCATGAGCTAAATTTTGCCCGTATGTTCTTTCACCCCGGGTTTTGGGCTTGTTTTTTTTTTTTTTCCTGCCTGGGGGAAGGGGGGGTTCTCATGGTCTGACATCGGCGTGGAAGCACAATGTTTGCTTTCCAACCTTCAGGGACTCTCTTTTGGATTTTGTAGTTTGCACAACCATGTAATGTTTTAGTAAGAGGAAAAAGTAAAAAAAGGAAAAGAAAAAAAAGAAAAAGAAAAAGAAAAGGGATGTTTACTGATGCTTGCTGGTTATTATGTATGTTTTGGTTGTTTTATTGCGTTGCTTTTCTTGCTGAAAGTTATGAAGTGCTAACTTTGTGAACAATATTCCTTACCATTAGGAAATATAGCCGATCATAAGGTATTAACTAGCTTAGTTTCTTGGCGTGACATTTGTGGGTAGGGGAAAGGTAAGGGAGAATCCCCACCTCCAAATGCTCTTGGTGGGATTTGATTCCATGACCTTGAAGTCATGGGGCGAAACATTAAACCATTAGGCTAGGTTTTGCTTAGTTTGCTGATAATCTACTTGCTTGGAAGTACTAATGAATGATTTTAGGGTTGTTTTTAGTACATGTTTTCGTATGCTTTCAACTTTCTGTTTTCGGCTTTGTCCTGTCAATTTACTCCAAAAACTAAATGAAAGGAAAGAATTGCTGCAACAACTAATCCAACGTAGCTCAATATCAAATTGAATGTTGAAAATACAAACTTCCGTATGGGATTGTATTACCTTAACATTTCGGTAAGAAGCCTTTAAAACTTATAATTTACACATAGAACTATGTAATTTTGACACATAATCACATTATATTATTTTTTATCCTCCTTGTGAGGTCTACCGTAAATAATGAATAAAATAGAGATGTTGTTTGCGATTGCATAACTCGATAATCTTCAGGAGTACCTCCTCTTTAAATTAAAAGGATGTTCTCACTCATACAATTCGGCAAGAACTTTAATGAAGAAAAGATGGTTTTTTTTGGCTACAAATAAAATTGAATCCGGTAAGACACTGCTGTGCAAGAAGTCAGTCTTCCTTGTACATACGAAATTGAAAAAATCTAGTAGCATATTACATCTAATACTTCCTCCGTTTAGAATAAGTAATACAATATCATTTTAACGTAGTTTAAGGCAAAAGATTGTAAGCGGATATAGGGGGGTTTTAATTGTTTAATTTCTGTGGTCCCCACCCTTAAAGGGTTTATTTATGTTGCTGATTTTGTGGGACAATTGGGCGCCACTTTTTTGACTGCCAAATTTTATGTTGCCAAAACTTTCCCTCCAAAATTCCATTTTATTTCTTCCCCATATATTCCCCAAATAAAGACCCAGTTACTGCCCTATAAATGGGCTTATAACTCCATTGCAATTGGAGCAATTTCACTTCTGTTAAGGCTTACAACAGCCATGGAATGAAGCAAGTAAAAAAAAATTGTCCCAACAAGAAGCAGTAGCATATAGCAGTAAAAAAAAACCCATATCAACCCAAAAAAATTCCCAACAATCCAAAAAACCTACTATTCAAATCTAAAACAACATCAACTGTAATTACAAAAATGAGAGATGCTTCTGATGGCTTCTTCCATGAGATGGTTGATGAAAAATAATGGGAATCCTACTATGCACAGCTTCAAAATGAGATGGAGCCAAGCTTTGAGTCTCAATCTCCTCCTGAAACACAAGAAACAGAGGCACACGTTAGGGAAAAAAGACCAAATCTGCCAGATGATAAAAGAAGGCAAACAATTGATGAGCTTTTAGCAATGGAGGGTAAAAATCAATTACCATATGGTCCCGTGTCCAAAAGAGCAATCAAGTATGGTGTTTTCAGGGTCACAATGGACAGAATGTGGAGGAGAGTATGTGCACAAAGAGCAAGTAGTGATGTCATTGATGTCAGGATCCAAAAAAAAGGGCAGAGTTGGCAGTAAACCAAATGAATACAGTGAAGAGTTCTTGCAGTCAGTCCCCCTTAATATGAGGACATCTGTAAGATGCTTTGCAGGGGCATTGAGAATCAGCCCCTCAACAATTTACACACTCCTCAAAAAAGGTAGACTAAGAAGTCATGCAAGTAGCAATCATCCTAGTCTAACTGATGCACATAAGCTGGCTATGATGAAATGGGTGTTATTCCACATTGAACCAGGAAGCCAAACACAACCAGCCTATTTCATGAGCTTACAAAACATTATCCACATAGATGAAAAATGATTTTATCTAAGTCCTAAAACTAGAAGGTTCTACTTGCTACCAAGGGAAGATGATCCATATAGGTGCTGCCAATCTAAAAGGTTTAAGATTAAGGCAATGTTCAAAGCAGTCACTTCAGAACCCATTTTTGATGGTGAAGGACAAGTCATACATGATGGGAAATTTGGAATTTTCCCTTTTGTGGATAGGGTACCGGCCAAGAAAAGAAGCAAAAACAGAGAGGCAGACACAATTGAAACCAAAGTAGTTGAAAGAATCACTCAAAAGGTCATCAGGGACATGATAATTCAGCATGTCATCCCTTCAATCATGAGTAAATGGCCTGAAGGAATGTCTAAAGACATTTACATTCAGCAAGATAATGCTAGGCCACACATACAACTTGATGATGAGGAATTCAAAGCAGCAGCAACACAAAATGGATTCAACATCCAACTCATTCAACAACCACCTCAATTCGCTGATTTAAATGTTATAGATTTAGGGTTTTTTAGGGCTATACAAGCTTTGATGTATCAAAATTTTCCAAAAACTATTGATGAGCTTATTGTAAGTGTGAAAGATGCTTATGAAAGATTTGATCCAAATGTTATGAAGTACACATGGCTACAATTACAATATGTGATGGTTGAGATTTTGAAAGTAAAGGGGGGTAACAACTACAAAAGCCCACATCATGGAAAAAGAAGATTACAAAGATTGGGACACCTCTCCAAATCTGTTTTGGTTGATCAAACCATCATTGATGAAAGTGTCAAATACTTAAATGAGCATCTACGATCAAATGAAGAAGAAATGATCTTTTTTGACAATGAGTCAAGTATGACAAATGTTGAAGGTGTTCTTGAAGATTGGAAGACAGAATTTTCAATGCAAAGAAAGAGACAAGAGTTTTTGGAGAAGAAGCTTTACAAGGACAGAATATAAAATGCAAATATGGCAGTCATTTTAGAAGGAAAAAACAGAGTTACAAAAAACAAAGGAAAATGTAAGTAAGCAAACTTTTTTAGGTTAAAAATAGTCTTCTATTTGGTATAGTAAACTGCAGCCCAAACCTGGGATAGCTAGGAAAACTGTTGAAGTTTAAATGACATGTATAGTTTTGAAACTAGGTTTGTATATGCAGTTGCAAAGAAATTATGATTACCAATTGAATGTTATGTTAAATTATGATGAAATGTGTTGTAAGTTTATGAAGTTTGGTTGATTTATTTAGGTTCAAGGGATTGAAGTAGGAGTCAGAGAAAGAAGAACCACATTATGCATCATACAAATATCATTTGACCTTTTAATCCATCAGGGATTGCATATTAACTCATGAAGTTAAGTCAATGTTACCTCAAGGCACACAATGTGCCGAGCAATTCATTGACTTACTTCGAGTTGATTGTGAGTCCCTTCATCATTTGGATTATTGAGTGACATTTAAATAAAAGGAGTTTTTATTCTTTCAACTAAGCTAGGACTCACATTTGTGGTCTACATGAGGACAACCAACATTAATCAGAAATCATTCATGATTCATTTACTATATTCATCATTCATCAAATTGGGCATCAACCACTTATTCTAAGTACTTGTAAACAGAAAACATTAAGGACCAGCACTAGGGTTAAAGTTCAAAACCAACAAAAACCAATAGGCAATTAACAGGGACTCATAAAGCAATCCAACATAATGCATCAACCAATGTCAACAACACCAACACAAGGGTTCCAATATAAAACCATCATAAACCAACAAGCAATTAACAGGGACTCATAAATCAATCCAAGATAATGTATGAACCCATATCAACAGCAACAGCACCAGCTAAAGGATTGAAATAAAATAAAATAAATGCAGGAAGATACAGACCTCCCTTCCTCTTTTTAGCAAAGGAAGTAGCAGCATAGGATGCAATATCCTTAGCAAAGCAGGATCTGAGGTAGGGCTTCCTCCTACCACCAGAAGAGGTGCCACCACCACGAGATCTACCAGCACCAGATCCACCACACTTAGAACCACCAACAAAAATAGAAGGACCACCAGAAGAAGGAATAACACATAATTTACCAGAGGGATCAAAGCAAACAGACATACCCTTTTTTGCATTCTCCTTGTGTAATCATAGAAATCCTCAGGTTCAGGAGCACGGAGGGCACATATTATCTCCCTCACAGATCTAGGGTTTTGAACCCTAGAAATCTGTTTGCCCTTTCTCAAACACATCATATCCTCATCCTTCACATCCTCTTCTTTTTCAACCGCCATCTCAACCTCTTTTCCCTTTTCCTTATTTTCCTCTTCCTTCACAACGAGTTCCTCAGATTCACTTGAAATCTCAATGAAATTGAAAGTGTCAAACTCAGAATCAGAACTGAAACTTTCTTCATCACTCCAAACAACCGGAGTATTGTTTTTCTAGGCTTCCAAAACCTTACCTAAAGCACGACATGCACGGGGACCCATCACCTTCTCTGCATCCCCACTCTCGTATAAACGCCTGGGGCATGGAGATCCATGTTCAAACGACTGAATAACATCATAGATGAACAAAGCTTCATCGTCATCCCTAGATATGAAATGCGCATCAACAAGTGGCTTCAAATCTGGGACATCCGACATTTTTTCGAGAGTAGAGTGCAGATCTGATTTTTTATGTGCAGATTGAGAGTAAAACAGAGGAAAACGAAGATGAAGAAGGATAAACAGAGAGAAATAAGGAGTGAGGAGGAGGGAGATGAAGTGAGAGAAGAGAGAGAATGATGAACGAAGGAGGAGGGAAGGTGAAGAGAGTGAAAGAAAATGAAGAATTGAGAAGGATCGAGAAACTGATGATGAACAAACCTTAGAATCTGATGGGTTGTTCATCATCAGTTAATGTTCATAAATAAGGGGGTTGGGATAATAGTTTTTTTTGGTGGGAATCATTAATGGGGTGGGTAGGTTTAGTATGGATTAATTAGTTTTATGAAATGATGTTAAAGTATGGTTATAATATTAAGTAAGGGTATTTTAATAAATTCACAAGCAAAAGTTTACCATATAAAGAAACTTTACAAAATGTATCACTTATTTAAAAACACCCATTTATAATAACTGTATCACTTATTCTAAAACGGAGGAAGTATTTATTTTACATACTAATTGTATATTTTTCGGCTAAATTAGTAATCCCTCTGTTTCCTAATATGGATATGCTTTTTCGCGGACTAAGGAAAGTACAAACGTAAGAGAGAAAGATGGTAAATGTAAGGGAAAAGTGAAAAAGGTAGAGAGCAGAGAAAAAGTAGAAGATAAGTAATAATTAGGTGAACTAACCTACTATTTATGGTAAAAGATAAAAGTGTTTAAATAAAAGAAATATCCTTAAATGACAGAATATCACTATTAAAAAAACGATGGGAGTACTAGTCAAAAAAACATTGCTACTAATCAAAGATAGAGAAATACCAATATATTATTGAGAAGGTATTGGGCCAAACGTGTTTGACCATAACATTTGGTCAGACGACTTTCAGTTGGTTTCAATTTTTTTTCAGTTGGATGTATTGTGATTTTAGTTGTTCAGTGAATAAGCTTAGTTGAATATGTTTTATGTTCAGTTAGATGTTTTTTAAGTTCTGTTTGACATTTTGTTCATTCAGTTAGATGCATTTTAAGTTCAGTTGATCCTTTATTTTCTTTCAGTCGGATGTCTTTTAAGTTCAATTTGTTATCTTATTGTTTCATTTATATGTTTTATTCTTTCAGTTGGTTTTGTTATTGTTTCATTTAAAAAAAAACTAACTGAAAACGAAACTTAAGTAAATGAAATAAAATAAGTTCTAAATGAAAGCAACATAACTTACCTATATTATTCATATTCATTCATTTGGACCTTCTATTCATTCGTTTGGACCTTCTATTCATTCAGTTGGACCTTCACAAAATTTTACAAAACTCCAAATCTAATAAATTCCCCTAAAATAAAACACTACAAGTGATTCTATATTACAACAAAACCAAACAAAAATTCCACTTTATCGGCTTCGCAGACAGAAATTCCAGTTTTAATAACGGAATCAAACAGAGGGATTACAAGCTTACGATGATGCCGAGGACGCGAAAGCTCCTCACTGATATCAATCTCAACGTCGGAGACACCAATTTCCTTAAATCGGAATCGATTGAGATGGTTGCGATAATGGGGGATGAACTCTTGCTCAGAGGAAGAAGCGATAATAGGGGATGAACTCTTGCTCAGAAGAAGAAGCGATAATGGGGGATGAACTCTTGCTCAGAGGAAGAAGCCATGGCGATTATTGATTCCGTGGTTGGATTGGTTACTTGTGCTGTGATTTTCCGGCAACTTACGAGTAACCGAAAAAGGTGGTGTGGAGAAGCCGATGACATTAGGAGGGAAAAAGATGTGGTTGTGGTTGTTGTTTTTTGGTGTTGGAACGTTTTAATGGTGGTTGGCTGAGGTGGCAGACATGGGAGAAGGAAGAAGGAAGAATGAAGAATGCGTGAAGAAGTAGATGAAGTATTGGGCTCAGCCCGTCTGACCATAAACATGGGTCAGACTAGTGGCGGAACCAGGATTTCAAATTTGGGGGTGCACAATTAAACTGGTACATGCTTGAGATATATCCAAAAAAACGGATGTATATGTACTACTTCATTTCACAAAGATTGTTATATTTATCGTTTGACGCTATTCACGAATCTCGCTTTTTCCATCGTTTTTAATCTATATATAATGAACTATAAGAATATATTATAAATAATGTTAAAATAAGAAAGTGTTATATTATATCCGAAAATACTAAATACAAACGTTAATAACAAAAAAAATCAGAAAAAAAAAGAATGAGAAAGAGAAAGAAGAGAAATTTACTAGAACAATCTCTCTTTTTCCATCGTTTTTAATCTATATATAATGAAATATAAGAATATATTATAAATAATGTTAAAATAAGAAAGTATTATATTATATGCGAAAATACTAAATACAAACGTTAATAACAAAAAAGTCACAAAAAAAAAGAATGAGAAAGAGAAAGAAGAGAACAATCTCGCTTTTTCCATCGGTTTTAATCTATATATAATGAACTATAAGAATATATTATAAATAATGTTAAAATAAGAAAGTATTATATTATATGCGAAAATACTAAATACAAACGTTAACAACAAAAAATTCACAAAAAAAGAATGAGAAAGAGAAAGAAGAGAACAATAAAAGGAAAGAAAGTAGTAGAAACTAGTCAAAGAAATTTTAAAAAGAAAGAATATTATTAAAAGAAACAAAATTAATGACAATAAGAATAGAACTCATGACCTCCCTACACCGCTTTAACTTAAATGCAAACTCACCAACTATACTATCATCTTTTTATGACACAAATAGGAGAATTTAATATTAGTGCACTATTTAATTTTATCTTTTTGCTCAAAACATCCGATTTTTTTTTTGGCACGTGCACCCCCCTAGTTCCGCCCCTGGGTCAGACCGTCTGACCCAATACTTTCACTACATTATTACTAGATTTCTATGCACGCGATGCTTGCGACAATATTTTATTATGAAATTTCATAATCTACAGTTGATAATTTTATGGATAGTCGCATCTTACCATAACTTTTTATGTTTTTAGAAACTCTCATCTTAATGAGTTTTTTTTTAAATTCCACCTACCATTTACAATTCTATTAAAAACTCCCACCACTTAACGGTTTTTGTCAAATTTCATTAACAAAACCGTTAAGTGGGTCCGACATATACATTTTGTTTACAAAATGGAACTTGAAATAATTGCAATTCTTTTCAAATAGTTGTAATTTGGCAAATGTGTTGAGGATTTGTCCATAAATTTATGAATTGACTTCAATTTCAGCGTAAACTGATAATAAAATGCATATGTGGGGCCCAATTTATTGTTTTGTTAACGGAATTTAACAAAAATCATTAAATGGTGGGAGTTTCTAATAAAATTGGGAATGATAGGTGAAAATTTAAAAGAAAATTTTATTAAGGTGAGAGTTTCTAAAAACTTGAAATTTTTATGTGGGTTTGAACAAAAAAAACCTAATTTTATTTGAATACGATGTGTGTTTTGGCTACTGTAACATGATAAAATGTGAAGGTACACGACATATTTTGTTTTCAAGCTAAATTCATTTTGGCTCTTTTTCTTTGAAAACATCCCTTACACCCCCATCAACTACAACTTTTGTTATATAGTACCCGGTAAGGTATTTTTGCTCATTGTCCAAATGAGAAAAAATTTAAAAGTACTTGAAAATACTTTATCATATTTCTCACTCATGCTAAAATACTTTATCATGCTCAATTTGATCAAATGTGCCTTTACTCATGAACAATCAATTACTCGTGTATTTCAAAATAAAAAAATTCAAAAGTATATAAAAGTATAGCAAAGTGGGTGTCTATCTATAAATCTTAAGAAAATATAATCGTTGATATTTTATTAAATTGTTTTTACTTTGTAGGTTTTTAGATATTTTAGTTAGAAGTTTTGAACATCTTTTATTAAAAATCTAATGGCTAAATTTGGAAATAAAACTTAATTACTTAATAAACTCATTGATTTATTTTATTTATTTTTCCTTTTTTTCTTTTTGGTGTCCACCCCCACCTCTTCACTTATATAATAGAGATATATGGTCAACACAATAGTAACATTTCCGGTACATGAGTATTGCAAAAACGCATCAGCTTTGTCTACTCTCTTCTACTTAATTGCTATATACTATGCATGAAGAACCACTCAGTTCCGCTTTTATTTTCCCTTCGTTTTTTTGGCAACAGTAAACACTCATTCAGTTACAACTTACAATTTCATTGTTAATATGTAAATGTAATAACAATGTTAACCTTATTATAATTAAGGTTTGCCAAGTTTTTGGGTGTAAATATAATCTAAATGAGCCTCCGCAAGCAGTTTCCGTTCAGGGGTGCATTCTTCTCCTTTATCTCCACATACTTCATTCTCATCTAATCCCATCAACTGCACCACCACACACGAAAACGAAAAATATTATCAGCCACGCTAAAAAATGCATCCCTACAACTCTAGAAAATCACAAAACATTTGCAAGAATTAAAACCACATTTTGGGACTGTAACGACTTATTTGGTAGATGGTAATCATAATGACGTGATGTGTTTGGTAGATGATAATTATAAATGAGGGTAGTGGTAGTGAATTGTATGCAAACTTGTAAACAAAAGATCCATGCATGCAAATGGTATATAAAAGATGATCTTAAGACGTTTTTTATTTAATATATAAATTTTTATTCTCACCTGGTACAACCTCTAAATCCGTTATACATATAAGAAGATATGAGTATTTGGAGATGGACTAAGCAATATGAAAAAAAAATTCTTTACAAGGTTACTTATAATTATAAATTGGTTACAATTGTTTAACACAAATTATTAAGAGGCGGTCTAATTTTAACATAAAATTAGACCAATCAAAACTCATATTTTATTAACAAGCCCATTTTATCTTATTCTATCCCAATACTATTCCTAGATATTTAGGACACTCTACTTGTTCATTCTTTTCTCCATTCCCTATTTAAATTTGAGTCTCGAAAGGTAACAAGTGATTCCCCGAATGAATAAAACTAGTCACTAAATAGATTAAACTAGTCACTAAATAAATTTAACACTGAATATTGAATGAACTAAACAGGTCACGAAATGAATTAAACTGGTCACAAAATAGATTGAACTGATCCCTATTTTCAGAGGACAGTTTATTGATTTTCTCTTATTATTGGGCCTATTAGGCAGTTGCCTAGTTTTATTTTAAAAGTAGGCGGTCTCTCACAAGATCAACTGATTATTTATTACCCCTCCAAAACAGTCTATTAATTAACAAGATGAAGCGAAAACAAAAAAGGAAAATAGTTGAAATTGGTTTTCATCAACTATAAAAATTTTTGAGTTGTAACTTGTAGTACATTTTCATCAACTTATAAATTTAAAGAAAGGAGTGAGACGGGTCTCACATTGGATACATCCTCGTGGTTTCCACCATTCTTAATCTTCAGTTCCTCGTTACCTGTATCATCATTTCATGAAAATATATAAATATCGTTACACCACGTCCTCTATTCCGGTGCTGTTCAAACACTTGGAATTTTGGTCGAACTCTACAAATTTTGGCCTCATATCTTTACAATTATTTGCGGAAAGAATAGTTATGCGGAATCTTTCACGTGTAATTTCTAAATGTCAAATTTTTATAATTCCTTACTAATGTATAATTAGAGATACTAGGAAAAAAAGAAATATAAAAATCTTGACGAGAGTGTCAAAAACTATATCCAAATTAATAACAATAAAACTACATTTTCTAGTGTGCGTAGAGACAACTACTTTAACATAGCCCCTGGAGATTAAACAGACCAGAGACAAAATTAGGATTTTTCTTAGGATGCCTAGATATAAATAACATTTGACTAAGAAACATTAAGAAACATTATTTACTAGTGCTTTAACCTTCAAGTTGTAATAAATATTGAATTAAGATTGATAATGAATTGGATTGGGTTGGGTCGATTTTATAAACGGATTAATATACTTTCTCCGTTACTTTTTTTTTAAGCATTTCCATGGAGCGATTTAGGGGTGTAAACAACTATATTTTTCGACGAAATTTTAACACAAGCAAGTTTGACATTCTATATTACTTGTTTTAAAATTTCGTTGATTAAATTGTTGATTTACACCCCTATATCACTCCTTTAAAATGCGTGAAAAAAGTGTCACATTTAAAAAAAGAGAAAGTACTAGATATCTAACCCACATTTTTAAATGATTAAACGGGTCACCCTCAACATGACCTCATAATCAGGCCCGTATTTGAGCCAGGGCAACCGGCCCGGCGGCCCTAGGCCCTAGGCCCACGGACAGAGTTCTCTTTTTAGTTCTCCAGTCAGAATTTGTTATAATTTATTTCATGCAAAGTAGCTAGAGGTGAGGAAGTTGGCGCGTTGGTCATGCTTCAATGAGCTGGTACAATATCTCCAGGATCAAATCTCGCCAACACCCTTTTTTTCCTAACTTTTCTAAATTTCTTTTCTCTTTCTCACCCTTCCTATTCCCAGGCCTATGTCTTAGTGTTATTTCCTAAATCCATGTAGCATTGTTTTGCTTCCTTTAACAATTATGGATATGTGTCTAGCTAATTTTTTTATTAGATGTCTTACTATGAAAAGCAATAAGAACTCGGTAGTATGAAACAAGTACCTGTATTAATTTTCATTCTTCCATTCTAGATATAACCACACCTTTATCGGTTATAATTTGAGGTTAGATCTAAGGTATTAAATTTTTGAACGAAATTAGAAATCAATGTAATCACGATGTTACTTTAACTTGATGGACGAGACATTTTTATATACTTCGAGTTATCAATGGTTTTATGTGCTTTTATAAATTCTGTAAATAACATTTTTTTTAACTTTTCTTAGCAAATTACAATTTATTACTTGTGTATTATGTATAGCTGAGATTTTAATTAGATTATATGTTCAGAGTTATAAAGTATACTTAGCTTAGATTAAAAGTATCCCTCCATTCCTTTTTTATCTATACAATTTTTAATCTCTGCAGTTTATAATTTGACACTATTTATTACATATTTTACTTTGACTATTGTTTTTAATTTATATATAAACGGAAAAACATAGTAAGGTAACATCTAGGTCAATTCGGCTCAACATATATATTTCAAACATCAACTTTTTATAAATTTTAATTGTTCATAATTAAAGATGTTAATGGTCAAAAATATGTAAACAAGCGTAAAAGTCAAATTAGATTAAATATTTAGGGCCTCTAATATTATTTCGCCATTAGGCCTCTAAAATCTCAGAAACGGCCCTGCTCATAATTAAACAGGCTACCTAGATCAACCTGAAATTTGATCCATATAGTTTTTTAATCATCTATTATTTGCCTCTTCATTTGGGTATTTAGCATTAGCAAGTGGCAGAATGTATTTAGCTCTATTCTAAATGGATGGGAGAGGCCATGCATACGCCAACCCTCACCCTCTTGGTTTACAACAATGTTTTTTTTTTGACATATATAAACATACTACATAGTTTACAACAATTATAACTTAGGAACTGTATATCTAGAATTAGAGAGAAGAAAAAAAAATTAATTAGGGGGTGAAGAGGAAAACCTTGATCAACTTTTGGTTGTAGAACTCGAGCAGATGAGATATAGGATAAAGCAAGTAAAACAAACAAGAAAAACACAACATGAAGTTGAGAAAATTTCTTCATTGTTATAGGGAGGAGAAATACAATGAGAGAGAGAGAGAAATAGGAGTTTTGTAGTTGATGATGAGAAGGAAGTATTATGGTGGCCTGTGACTATATTGTATAAATAGAATAGAGCTCCAGAAATGACAGATGGTTGGTGCGGTTCATACACTTGGGGGTTGTCATACAAATATGAAACGTCTCTTATTATTAATTTAGGCTGTTACATATTGGTGTAGTGCTACCACTTTTTTTAGTCAAAACTTTTTAACACTTGAAGTGCACACTTAGGAGTAAAGGTTAATTAGTAAGGTTTGACACATATGTTATGAATAATCTCAATTTATTATAAAAGTTTGGGGGTTCGAATTGTGTTAATAAGGGTGTTTTGGGGTACCGAGCCGGCGAGCCCTTTAATAGTGTATTAAGAAGACGTAAAAATCCGAACATTATCATGTAAAGTATCAAACCCACAGCCTCAAATACGGAAGAAAGAGATGGTATCTATATTCTACAATGAAATTATTGGTTCTTTTACCAATATTAATTATGAATATTATATTATTAATAATATGACATATTTTCTTCTTTTTACTAAGATCTTTCCATATCAAATGACGTTAATGTTAAAAGGTAGAAAAGAATATTTTCTTTTTTTACTAAGATCTTTTCAGAATATCTTTACTAATATAGAAAATATTATTTTCTATATTTGTATCATTTACAATCTCTAGAGATTTTTTTATATAAATTTTTAAAAATGACATTACCTATTAGTGGTTAGTATCATAATTTAAGAAGTAGATCGTTGTAGAAAACAATTCAAAAATGTGTAGAATTCAATTTCCTTTTGCTACAAAAAAAGAGATTTTTCTACGGATTTTTTGTGGTTGATAGAAATCCGTAGTAAATTTTGCAAAGGAATTGTATTCCGTTTCAAACTTTGCAACAGAACAAATTTCCGTTGCATACTTTGCTACGATTTTCAATTCCGTAGCAAATTTTGCTACCGAAAATTATATGTGTTGCAAAATTTGCTGCGGATAACTAAATCGTATCAAATATTTGCTAGGGAATACGATTTCATAGCAAAATTTGCTATGGTTGTATTCCGTAGCAAAATTTTGCACCAGAATACGATTCCGTAGTAAAATTTGCTACGGAATACGATTGACAACATAATATTAAGCAGAAATATAAAGAACATAAGCCAACTACAATTATGTGCATCATGTATAGCTCAGTTGGGAACTACTCCACTTTCCATAGCCTTGTCTCAGTTTCGATTCCTACTAATGGCATTTCGATGGGATTTATGGGGGGTTGGGTCAGGATGGGGGGTAGAAAAAAACCGTAGGTAAATTTTGCTATGCAATATGGTTTGCTACAGATTTTCTATGCGTACCAAAACAAAACTGTAGCCAATTTTGCTACGGATCTTCTTCCTCCGTTGCAAAATTCAGTTTGCTATGCCCACTTTTACTATAGAAAATTCCGTAGCAAAATACATTTTTTTTGTAGTGAATATCCTCTTGCCTCTTTTTTGTATATAATATTTTGAGTGACCAAAATGATATTCACATGTTATCTTCTCCTTTTCAATAACAATCGCTTTGAATTTTCATACTTAAGAAATCTGAACATTATCATGAAAAGTTTCAAACCCACAGCCTCAAATACGGAAGAAAGAGAAGGTATCTATATTTTACAATGAAATTATTGGTTCTTTTACCAATATTAATTATGAATATTATATTATGAATAATATGACATATTTTCTTCCTTTTATCTTTCCATATCAAATGATGTTAATGTTAAAAGGTAGAAAAGAATATTTTCTTCTTTTTACTAATATCTTTCCATATCAGAATATCTTTACAAATATAGAAAATATTATTTTCTATATTTGTATCATTTACAATATCTAGAGATTTTTTTTTTAAATAAATTTTTAAAAATGACATTACCTATTATTGGCTAGTATCATAATAGATCGTTGAAGAAAACAATTCAAAAATGTGTAGAATTCAATTTCCTTTTGCTACAAAAAAAGAGTTTTCCCTATGGATTTTTTGTGGTTGATAGACATCCGTAGCAAATTTTGCAAAGGAATTGTATCCTGTTTCAAACTTTTTATATCTGTTGCAAAATTTGTTGCGGATAACTAAATCGTATCAAATATTTGCTACGGGATATGATTTCATAGCAAAATTTTGCAACAGAATACAATTCCATAGCAAAATTTCTACGGAATACGATTGACAACGTAATATTAAGAAGAAATATAAAAAACATAAGCCAACTACGAGTATGTGCATCATGTATAGCTCAGCTGGAAACTACTCCACTTTCCATAGCCTTGTCTCGGTTTTGATTCCCACCAGTGACATTTCGATGGGATTTATGGGGGGAGGGGAGTGGGTCAGGATGGGGGTAGAAAAAACCGTTGCAAAATTTTGCTATGTAATATGGTTTGCTACGGATCTTCTTCCTCCGTTGCAAAATTCAGTTTGCTACGCCCACTTTTGCTACAGAATATTTGCGTTGCAAAAACACACTTTGAAACGGATTTTTGATGTTTGCTACATAATTTTTCCATAGCAAAATACAGTTTTTTTGCCTCTCGCCTCTTTTTCGTATATAATATTTTGAGTGAGCAAGATGATATTCACATGTTATTTTCTCCTTTTCAATAACAATCGCTTTGAATTTTCATACTTAAAAATCCGAACATTATCATGTAAAGTTTCATACCCACGGCCTCAAATACGGAAGAAAGAGATGATATCTATATTCTATAATGAAATTATTGGTTCTTTTACCAATATTAATTATGAATATTATATTATGAATAATATGACATATTTTCTTCTTTTTACTAAGATCTTTCCATATCACATAACGTTAATGTTAAAAAGTAGAAAAGAATATTTCTTCTTTTTATTAAGATCTGTCCATATCACAATATCTTTACTAATATAGAAAATATTCTTTTCTATATTTGTATCATTTACAATCTCTAGAGATTTTTTTAATATAAATTTTAAAAAATGACATTACCTATTATTGGCTAGTATCATAATTTAAGAAGTAGATCGTTGTAGAAAACAATTCAAAAATGTGTAGACTTCAATATCCTTTTCCCGGCCATTGGAACAATGTATACACTCCCGTACAAAGTAGATGAATTTTACTGCAAACCGCATATCCAATTGAAGGCAAAACTACATGAGACACATTATTATGCATGTAAGAAACTTCCTACGGAAATATATGATTGAAACCTCTAGAACAGCCTATGGATTACGTTCCATATCATCTGTGTCTAAGAACACTTTTAAACCTCGTTACAGTTGCTTCTTAGATAAACTTATCCGGGGATCCGTTTTCAGCTTTTCTAAAACTCACAAGACAGATTATACTTGAAAACGTGTATTAACTAGTAGTAGGCGTCATCCTATTCAAAGAGTAAAACCAAGCCTACTCCTCAAATAGATAAAACTGATCTTTTAACAAAGAATCATCTTATTAAAAGATAAGATTTTATTTCTTAAAAACTGATTTTGAAAACCTTTAAATTATCTTTTAAAAAACTGAAATAAGATTTTCTACTTTTAAAAAACCGAAAAATCCTTTTTTAAAAATCTTTTATTGTGAAAACAAATCTTATTATTTAAAGATAAAAGATAAAATATTTTATCCTTATCTAATAAAACCGAATTTTTCAGAACAAAGATTTTTCCAAAACTTTTATGTTCTGTAAAATATTTTCGAAAAAGCTATAACTGATTTTTCTTTTACTAAACGTTTTTTCTTCCTTTTTCGAAAAACAATTGTTTATAAAACCAAATCCCCTTAAAATATGAATTTAATCACGACTCTCTATTTCTTAACACATAAGAATAATTCGTCACCTTAAACTCACATTACGTTAATAGCACATTGTTACATTTAGTTAATTTTAACAAATGAGATATATAACTAATTGTAAGCATCTTTCTTCCGTCACTTGAGCTATCATGAAGTGCGTGCTAGCACTTTGCTTTGAATACTATTACACACATCAAACTGTTATAATACAACGTGCTTATCATCATCAAAATAATATGGATTTAGAGTCCCAACAATGATTTTATTCCCAATGAAATCTTATCTTGTTAGATATCCACTCCTATTTAAACTCAACCACCCAACCACTTAGTAACTAATTTGTATTTTCAAGTCACATGTTTATTCTGCGTTCAACTTCCTCAGATTTGTTTTCTCTTATCAGTTTCCATTTTTATGCTAGTTCCTTTCAACAAGTAAGTTCTTTTGGTCAGTTCCACTAACACAGTTCTTTCGGAACAGTGCCTTTACTCAAGAAACAACTTTACATTTCCTATTCCTTGACTAAAGGAGCAAGTCGAATTCCTTACCATATTCTGATTATCGTTCCTTACATAATAAGAAACCTAATTACCCCTTATGTAACTAAGGTCATTTACTCTTGGAGTTCGAACTCAGGAACTTCCCTTATTATCTTTATAAAGTACCATTATTAATTCATAACCTTGCACACATAAAACTTATAAACCTTGTTATGTATTACTCTAGTTTGTCATCGTTAAAAAATATTGGATCAAACCCACTTTACAACAGACTTGCTTAACTCACTACTTTTGATATTTCACGTTCACTTTGGAAAGGAAAGTTGCCTAAAATGTTCGATGTACTTTAGTATAAGGAATAATGAGGGTCCGTTCTTTTCAACTTATTTTCAGCCCTTATAAGTTCAGATAAGTTCAGATAAGGTCGAATTAAGGTCTAATAAGGTCTAATAAGGTCGAATAAGGTCTAATAAGGTTCTTGTATATTTTTTATGTTACAACATTATTATTATTATTTATTTTATTATATATTATCTAATATATATTATTACTATTTTCATTTGGCTATTATTGTTGCTTGATGTACGCATGAGAATTTTATTCGTCTACATGAATAAGGGATATCGATTTCTAAAGATTGTTTTTTGTAAGTATTCCTATGAACATTAGTATATTGTGGTTGTTGTTCTTGAATCAATTGATATGCATCTTTAAATTTGAATCTGTAGAAATTTATAAATAATAATAACAATAACAACAAATAATGACTTATACACCAATAATAATAATTATAGTTTATAATAATAATATAATAAATTTGAATAATAATAATATAATAACAATAGTAATATCAATTATAATAAAAATTCGAGTTGGTTTACTATAAAACGGTCTTAGGTTAAACCTTAACGTTAGACCAGCCTAATAAGCCTTAAAATTGATTTTTGTAACTTTTCGACCTAAAACCTTAATTTTTGCGTTTTTTAACATTTCAAACTAAAACCTTAACAATTGCGTTTTTTGTCCTTTTGTAGGTTTTCTTCTTCATTTTTCTACTGCATCTTCTTCCTTTTAAAATCAAACCCCTGCAAAACCACCAAGTGCAGAAAACCAAAACTCTGAAAATATATTCATCTTGTTAATTTGAGAGGTTGAGGAAAATAAGAATGTCTTCTACTAACGAAAAGCATGAGGTTTTTCACAAACTAATAATGAAATACATCTACTCTAAGTGTTTAACTTTCTGGAAATAAAACCTAAGATTTATGTCCTAACCCATAACTAATAATGAAAATCCAATGATACAGACCTTTCTAATTTTTAGTGTATAAACCTTAACTTTTTCATAAAAATCCATAACTAATACCATATATGTGAAATTGATATTAACAAATAGGCTAAAAATGTTAACTTTTAAACTTTACAACTTAACTTCGGAGCCTAAAATCTTTAACTTTTGAATATTGACATAAGTTATTTTGATTAGCAAATAGACTTAAAATATCAACTTTTAAACCTTGAAAGTTAATTTTTAAATCCAAACATCAACTTTGGAATATACATATATAATACATAATAAATCTTAACTATTCGACAAAGAATCTTAACTTATAAGCAAAAAGTGTTAAATTTTCACCCTAAAACATTAACTTTAATTAGAAATTGGAAACAAGTTATAATATTAACAAATGGGTTAAAAACCTTAACTTTTGAACCTAAAAGGTCGACTTTTAAAACTGTAAGACGGTGAAGGGCTTTTGTTCAGCGCGTTTAACGGAGGAAGGGAAGCCCCGCGTTCGTGGTCCGTGCTAAATAGGCATTAATGTAAGACCGTCTTGTACAAGAATTTGCCTAAAAATTTAAAAGATAATAAGAAAAATAGTAATAATAATTATATTTATAGAAAAGATAAGAATGATAATAATTATAATGGTAATAGTATAAATAATGATAATAATAACAATAATAAGACTTATCAGAGTGTGTTGTATTACCAGTTGGGTGTTCCTTTGTTCTCTACTTCGGTGTCGTGCTCAGCTTACTCTAGGGTTTTTTTGCTAGGGATGTTTTCGGTGATCATGCGGTGTAGTGTGCTGGTATTGTGGGTATTAAACATCGGTATAATATTGTTCGGGATACCCTTGTTGATATTTCCTATCGGTCTGGGATTTCGGAAAGAAAGGAGATTGACATTGGGTTGTCTGGGGAACGACGAGGCCCTCAGGTCTGCAGATGTGTTTTTTTATTCTTGGGATCGTGGTCGTGATGTGTGTGACGACTTGATAGGCTCTTCTCCCTTGACCCAGTCTAGGTTTTCTGACTTTGTTCTTGGACGTGTTGTTACTGATGCGGCTCATCAAAAGCTGGTCAAGTATGAAACTCGTTGTCGAGCAATTGGGTATGGCTTCCTTCCCCTTTTCTTTTCTTCTCTTGGGGAATTGGATAAGGTGGTTGTTGCGTTGCTGAAGCGAGTTCAGAACTTCTCGAAGACTCAGGACATAGGGGCACGTGCTGCTGCCCATATTTTCACTAGGATAGAGTTTGTTGTACATACAGGAGTGGGTGCCCAGATTGTATCTCGGTTTTCCACTAATTTCTTGCAGGTTGTATGATTTTTGTCCGTTTTTTTCATAATAATAATAATCTATATATAACATTAAAGCAAAATGGTTTTCGCCACGTGTCGTCACTAGATTAATCCAAAGCAAACCTTGATCTCTCATGCAATCTTGCGTTTAAGTCGCCACGTGTCAGCCAAAGATGTTTTACCTTTTTTTAAAAATGCATTAAACCAGTTAAAAAATATACGTGTCAAATTGGTGTTATTTTGCATTTTTTTAATACTAATTCCGTGTAATTAGCCTTTGATTTTCCTTAATTAAAGGAATACAAATTTCCGAAAATAATGCCCTTTATCTATGCCTAAATTAGCGTTTGACTCTTAATATCTTCTTAAATATTAGCTAATTAAGTGTGGCTTTATTTTCAGTAACAATGAAAATTTGATTCGGTTGATTGCTTAAATTAAATGGTACTCAATAAAATAAAATTCAAATCCTTAATCTATTCCTAAATTAGTGGACTTACCAAAACCACATATGGGTTGATTGCTTTAATTAAGGAAAAGATTTGTTTTTCATTATCTTCCTAAATAAAAGCGTCATAAGAGCATCAAGTTCCTAAATAAAATCGGTTGCTTGCTATATGAATTACCCACTTAATCTATTCCTAAATTAGTGGATTTTTCAAAAAAATTAACGAGTTGTTTGCATTCATAATTTTTATGATATATAGATTTCAATTATTATTCCATATGATTATAATATCATTTAATATTACTTACCTAAATTAACATACCTATATTATTTTCGGACATAATATCTATATATTACATTAAATATTGTGGCAATTATTTGGCTTAATTCATTATCGATCTTCCTAAATATTGTGGCAATTATTTGGCTTAATTCATTATCTTCCTAAATATTGTGGCAATTATTTGGCTTAATTTCAGTAAGAATTATTCTTCTCAAATCCCATGAGATTTGGTAATTATATAGCCCACGTATGGGATGATCCAATAAAATCCCTGTGCATTATTTTTAAAAAACGAATTGCATTTATTTTTACTTGATCACTTTTAATATTTCTTCTGACTTCTGCCATAATCTAAGGGCCTGTTTAGATTTACTGAAAACAGCTGAATTGAACTAAACTGAACTGAACTGAACTGAACTGAACTGATTGGAACTGAACTGAACTGAACTGCTTGGTGCTGAACTGAACTAAACTGAACTGAATTGAATAATTGAATTAAATTGAATTTAATAAATTTATAAATGATATTTAAACAATAATAATATGAATATTAAATAATAATTATGATGATAAGTAATAATTATGAATAATTATTAATGAATAATAATAATTGTATTTTGGATATTTTTAAATGATAATTATAAATAAATAATATTCATAATCATAAATTTATAATAATAATGATTAATGATTATAATGATAATTAATAACAATTATTTTATAGTCTTTGTATTAATATATTAATACCCGATGATGATTATATAATAACAAGAATATCTAAGAATTAAATTAATATTAATATTTTAATAATTAGATTTAATTATATATTAATATTTAATAATAAAATAATGATTGGGTCGGACAGTGCAAAATTACATCATAAATCGTTTTGACGTGATTTAATTGGATTATGGGATGAAAACATGGGTTTATTTGTGCCTTTAACCTAAACCATGTTCCTCCCTAATAATAATAATAATAATAATGAATAAAGCTATAATAAAAAAATAATATACAAATAATAATAATAATAATACTTAATAATAATGATATAAAATAAATAATGATAATAATATAATAATAAAAATAATAATAATAACAATAATAATAATAATAATAAGAACAATTAGTAAAATAAATTAGACCAACATAATAATATTTAACAAAATGTTTATAAAAGAATGGAACTGAACTGAACTGAACTGAACTGAACTTATTGGAGCTGAACTGAGCTGAACTGAATTGAACTGATTAGAGCTGAACTGAACTGAACTGAACTTAACTGAACTGAACTTAACTAAACTGAACTGAAATTAAGCTGAAATGAACAGGCCCAAAATTTGTAAAGTATATTGCATTCATAATATTTAAATTATATAGATTTCAATGATTATTCCATAAGCTTATAAGATCAATTAATATTACTTTCCAAAATTAACATTCCTATATTATTTTCTGACATACTATCTATATATTACACTAAAGCAAAATAAAATTAGATCTGCAAAATGAAATTACACTAACATGCCTCATAACGTTTTTTTGTCCACGTGTCAGCATTATAGCTTTATATTTTTTGAATTAGATAGCTTGTTTATTTAGGAAATCATATCTTCAATCATTTTCTAAAAAAGCTTTGATAAAAAATGCCGTAATTGAATAAAATCTGCTAAGAAATCCGGCAATTAAAAAATTCCTAAAAAGTCGTTGATATTAAAAGGGTTAATTGAGATCAATTCGGTATAACTGCCTAAAATTAGGTTCCTTAATCAATTTGCTTAATTACATAATTGCTTAAAATAACAAATAAAAGTTAAGATCTGCTTTCATGTTTTAGGAATTTTCACAAATCAAAATTGAATATATCAATGTTTTTAAATTTAATCTTCATTATAGGAAAGAGTAATTATAGAAAAGAATCATCATAGAATGAAAAGGACCATCGTTTTTTTAAGAAAGTTAGCTCATTGTTTCATAAATATGCCACTATAAATACATACAACAAGATAGCTCATTTCAATCGAAATTAAATCTAGCCTCTCTCATTCTAAATGTTTCTCTTTCAAAATGAAAACATGGCTCCATTCAATAAAATCATTCAAGAATATTGGAATGGTTTGACAAATTTCAATTGAAAGAAGATTGTACATTGTTTTATTTCTCAGATTCGAAGAATATTGGATGAATTCTCCGAATGCGATTGAAGAAAGTTTCATAATCATCATCACAAAACATCACAATGGAGGTTTTGAATATTTTCATGAAAGTATCATCGATCTAATCGGTTTTTTTTGTATTGTTATTTCTTTATGTATTTTATTGTTTGTTAATTCATCAAATGCAATCCTTATCTTTATTGAATAATAATAAATTTATTATTTTTTATTCTTTTGTCGTATTTATATTATAATTCGATTATTCGAATATACATTTTATTTGTTCTTTATGCAATATCAAAGTTATTCTAGATTTTTACCTAATTATTTTTTGAGTATTAGTAAATTGTAGTGTTTTGTTGTAGTAATTTTTAATTTTCTTTGCATTTGTTGAATACAATATCTTGATGTAGCCAACCGATTTATTTTTAATGTAAAGAAATCAGTAGATTAAAATCTCTAACAAAAAATTACGACAAATCTTTTTGGAATTTTTTTTCTTTGGTAAACCATTCAATAACACCTATTTTGTAAAAATTCATTTATCCATTGACATTTTTTCCCTCCCATTTTTT
The DNA here is from genome assembly GCA_947645195.1 of Patellifolia procumbens. Classification (NCBI taxonomy): domain Eukaryota; kingdom Viridiplantae; phylum Streptophyta; class Magnoliopsida; order Caryophyllales; family Amaranthaceae; genus Patellifolia; species Patellifolia procumbens. The sequence goes on along the minus strand of CANSGD010000178.1, from coordinate 308,436 downwards.
ATCTTTTCTGATTTTTGGTTTAAAATCTTTTTAAATTCGGTTATACATTGAAATGAATAGAATAAATTTATACAAAATATCTTAACAAATATTTTCCAAGTTAATTAGATAATATTTTCCTTAACTGATTTCATGTATTTAAATTTGACTAACCCATAAATTTCCTTTTTTTATTGTAAAAGTAGTCAAATTTGACTAACATCTTTTCTTCTTCAAATTTGTATCTTTTCTGTTTTTGTGTTTAAAATATTTTTAAATTCGTTTATGTAAAGAAATCAGTAGATTAAAATCTCTAACAAAAGATTACGAAAAATCTTATTGGGATTTTTTTTTCTATGGTAAACTATTCAATAACGCCTATTTTGTCAAAATCTCCTAATTAATTAGATATTGTTTTCCTTAACTGATTACATTTATTCAAAGTTGACTAACTTTGTAAATTTTCGTTATTATAGCAAAATATCTTAACAAATATTTCCCAAGTTAATTAGATAATATATTCCTTAACTGATTTCATGCATTGAAATTTGACTAACCCATAAATTTAAATGAACGATCTTTACCATTTACAAACGATATTATCTTATCTTTGCCATTTATAAACGATCTTTATAATTTAATTTATAGGAAATTAATTTGGTTTTATAAATGGTAATTATCAATCAATTAAACAACTAAACTTCCTATTCTGATATCAATCATGTTTAAATATTTTAAAATAAAGAAAATTTTAATAGTCTTATAAATGGTCCTGTTTGAGAATAACATAAAACACTTGCCTCTTTTTATATCAATCACGTTTTGAAATATGATATCAATCAATCATTTAGCTTATCCCAATCAATCAATAACCTATCAAATTAGATCAATCACAGACTCATCAATCAAGTATTAGAAATGGTAATTATCATTCAACTAAACAACTAAACTTCCTATCAAGAAATCAATCACGGTTTCAATTAAATCAATCAATTTGATAGGATATTGATTGATTAAATTGAATCAACTAATAAATTGAATCAACTAAAAATTTCATAATTCAATCAAATTATCACATAATCAATAAATTAACAATTGTAATCCTACTCCTATTATAAAAAATGATTACAATATTTTAAATATTGTAATTATAATAATTTAAATTTGTTTTTTAAAACATGTATTAAATTGCCATTAAGAGAGGGATTGACTGCCAATGGATTAATAAGTTGACTAATTACTTAGTTATTATGTATATTTTTTTAAGTAAATATAGTAATGACACCTCATTATATTGATTTAAATTAGATCATATAATATAATCATTTAATATATTATAGTATAACCAATTATAAAATCGTAACTTATTAATAATAATATAATTTAGATACATAATATTTAGTCGTTATCTTGTGATATTCATGCCCATAATATTTTTATTAGGTCAATTAACAATAATCTAAGTTCGTTTTTATCCACTTAATTTCAAATTTTAAATTCAAACCTAAACCTAAGCACTTACAATTTTCCATGGTTGTCTCATATATTATACTTATCTTTACCATTTATAAACGATCTTTAGAGTTTAATTTAAATGAAATTATCAACTTTCTAAACGATAATTATCAATCAAACTAAACTTCCTATTTTTTATCAATCACATTCTTATACTTTAATTTAAAGGAAATTATATATATTTATAGATGATATTTATTAATGCATTAAACAACTAAAATTCCTATTTTGATTTTCAAGCCCACAATCTTTTTATAAGGTGAATTGACTATAATCTATCCACTTATATATATAGATTGATTAGCAACCATGTAGTCTATATAGATTAATTATATAATACTACCTCCATTTTTATAGTAGGGACATTTTTTTCATTTAGGGGTCTTTTTATTCAATTGAGACACTTCTACCTTTTACCATAAATGGTAGGTTGGTTCACTTAATTATACACTTCTCTCCTTCTCTCTACCTTTTTTACTTTTTCCTTACTTTTCCCATCCTTCTCTTTTACTTTTGCACATTTTTCTTGAACCGTGTGGAAAGGCAAACGTCCCTATGAAAAAGACGGAGATAATATGTATAAAGTTGTCATTCAAAATGTGATTGATTATCATAAGATTAATAAGTTTCCTAATCACCTATATTGTTTCAAATCATATCATACAATATAATCATATAATATATTATAGTATAATCAAACATAAAGTCATAACTTATTAATAATAATATTTAACAGTTAGCTTTTGATATTCAAGCCCATAATCTTTTTATTAGGTCAATTAACCATAATAATCCATCTGCTTAAATTTTTTCCTCAAGTATCTTGATTTTATTTAGTTTAATTATGGACGTTATAATTTTATTTAGGTTAACATTTGAAAATAACATATTCTTTAATTCTTCGATAATAACATTTGATACAAAGAATAGAAAAATGTTACTATCAGATGTTGTTTCAAATTTTATTATCAAAGAATAAAAAATATTTTTACACTGAAAGGGAAAATTGAAGCAATTGTATGACCCTCATTAAGTATTTTCCTAAATTTCCAGCATAAACATTACAATGCAACACGCACAAAATAAATATTCTCATAAATTATGTAGTAATAAGATAAATCACCATAAATAATAATTCTAAAAAAACATAAATAAAGATTCCCATACAAAAAATCACTTAAAAAATCACCATATCTGTCAATTTATTATTATACGTTTTAGGATTACCTTATTTCAAGTTTTTTCCTTTACTTATTGAAGATTTTAGGAGTATCCAATAGATTAGGACTATTAAATACAATTAAGATAATCTAACTTTTCACTACTTAATAGTTAATATCCATATTTAACGATTCTCCTACAAAAAAATCACCATAATAATCACCATATTTATCAATACTACATGTCACCTTTTAGGATTTCCTTATTTAAAGTTCTTTCCTTTAATTAAGGAAGATTTTAGGAGTGTCTAATAGATTAAGACTACTAAATGTAATTAAGATAATCTAATTTTTCTAGAAGAACATAATATCCATATTATTTTCTTAAATTTTATACGAACATGCTATCTTTTTTGTTATTTTACTTTTACAAATTTTCGGTAATTTTTCGGATTTCCTTATTTGAAGTTTTTTCCTTTAATTAAGTCACTACCTACTTAATATTATGTATAAATATGATAATATTTTAACAAATTTGTTTTGCATTTTCCCAACTTTACAAGAATCATATTTAAATTCTTTCAAAATAAAACTACAATGGATCGTCTATGTCAAATAACCAGTATAGATGAAATAAGCAAAGAGAAGAAATTTTACACCATAAGGGTTCGAATAATACGTGTATGGGAAAGGAATGACTATGTCACTCCTACTGAAGTGGGAAGTATTGATGACGAGTTAACAAAACGTACAATCAGCATATTACCTATCCTTTTGCCATAAAATCATTGTCTAATGTGTATAATATTCTGTTTGAATATACTACGGTTTTGTTTAAATACAATAATAGTTATCCCTTACTTAAATAGGTGATATATATGTGACAAACATGAGATTTATCGCGCGTTTGTTTATTGTTTGCGAAACGAAGGAGCTTTATAGCCAAGAAGTAAGAAATGATTTTATACCCCGTTCAGTTGGCATTCAAATTTTTGCATACTAGATGATCCCGAAATTAGTTGCCTCAGTGAAATATATGAAATTCAAAGGTATTAGTTAAATTTATGACTTTAAAATTACAAAAAAAAAAAACTAATTAATTGGGAAAGTTATTTGTTTGGCAACTATAGTGAACATTGATTTTTGATTTTGGGTGGTGGTATCAAGCTTGCATAAGATGTGCTACTAAAGTTATTTAAGATGGTAAAGACAAATTTTGTCCAAAAGATAGATACATTGTTAAGAGAACCGATCTTAGTAACTATCTATTTGCACTACTTTTTTGAAACTTTCAATGTACAAAATACTCCTCATAACTTTAGATAATTTTTTTTATCACAAAAGATCTAGGTTGAAGATTATTGTATCTGACGGAACAAAGAATGAGTGTTTTATTTTGTATGACAGGGTAGTTCTTGAGTTGGTTAACAAAACTCCCGAAGAGTTTTTGAATCTGCAAGAAGAGTTATTATTATAATAAACCGACACTGTATTGAAAATAGTTTGTAAAACCGATTGAATTTAATTAATCCTTATTCGACCTTATCTTATACATTGTGAAAAGGTTATATATAATGAACCAAAATTATTGTTTGTGTCTATTTATATTTTTAACTTGATTAATTTTTTTATTAGATCAATTTACATTATTCATCTTCAACTTAGATTGTAATCTTACGATCTCTTAAATAATAACTCAAAATCTATTTACAAAAAAATTTCCCGTGCATTTTTGCATGGGTCTAAAAAAGCTAGTAATAATAATAAGGTCGAATAAAGTCTAATAAAGTCGTATAAAGTCTAATAAAGTCGAATAAGATCGAATAAGTTCGTTTTTTTTTTGAGGTGAAGATCGAATAAGATCTAATAAATTCAAATAAGTTAAAATAAGTTAAGATAAATTCAGAGAAACAAAAATAATTAGAAAATAACTCACCTTGACTAGTTGACTGTTATCAATAAGAGTATAAGACAATTGCCTTGAGTTGATTTATATGCAGTCATGCCGAGATCTTATAGAATTCGGAAGGTATTAACAATTGGCGGAAAGGGTAACTGCACGCCGTCGCCACCTTTAGCTAATTGGCAAATGTTTAATGGCCTCTAGATTATGGTAGTGCCGTAGTGGGGCGTTAAGAGGCTGCTAAGTGCTAACCTTTGAATTTTGGAACTAGTTTTACAACTTCCAAGAACAACTTGATCCTTTAAGAAGGGGCCCAAGCCATCAGTGAGAATGTGAGATATCATTTTAGAAGAGCTAGAATTCTAACCTTTGTCAAGATCTACGGCCCTGGATCCATACATCTCGATTGGAAACGAATTAATAATAATAAAAAAAGAATCGGAATTGGTTGATATATTTTTTTTTTCTCAAAACAAATGAAAGATAAATCATAAATCAACTAAGCCCTCTCGGGAACTGGCTTAAGAATAAGAACGAGGAATCGCACTATAACTAATAGTAATAGAATATTTTGTCTAAAAAATCTTTCCTCGTAGGAATTTATTAAACAAAAGTTTTTGCTTGTACTACGACATTTCATTTGTATGAATTCGAATGGGATTCAACTATTTCTTATTGATTCTTAAAAAAAGGAGTAATTTATTGGGTATTTGTAATAATTAAAATAAATAGAAGTATAAGTAATAGTAGAAATTTTGGCTCTTATTGAAGTATGAGTAAGGCGTAACTTTTCTATTTATCAAGGTACCATTTGATCGGATAAAAAAGTTTTATTGGAAAATATTTTACTTTTTTTTTCTTCTTTTGTTTGGTTTGTAAGTGATAGAAAGTAGTTTTTCTAATTGTGGAAAAAATGGATGAAATCATAGAAAACTCATTTTCCTCCTTCTAATTTACCTTTCTATTTTCTTTTTTCCATCTATTTTCCCATTTCTCCCTACCAACCAAAAGAAAAGTGATTTACAATTGAATTTTCCCTAATTTTTTTTTTCATAACATATGATTCTAGTCCAACCAAAACCTACAAATAAACTAACATATTACCAAAAGTTTATGAATCTTTTACCACTTATGGTGAAAAAAAGTTTCAAAATGAAGCATACGTGAATTAGTGGCTATCCTTCCACTACTAGCACAGTAGCACGGCTCGGAACTTACTTATCACCTTTATACTTTATTATCACCATTTACTTTAGTTTGTGATTTGGTGGGTTGCATGCTATTCACCAATTTGCATAAAAAGCTTAGCTTTAATACTGCTTAAGAGTATATCTTGTACTATAGTATAATGAAATAAGCAGATTTGCTTCCACAAGGATGTCACTTTCTAGTAGTATAAAATGTTGAGTTGACTTAATTACTAGTACGGTTTTGATTGACTACAAATGAAAGTAATTGAGTAATAAGGCTTATAAGTGTTGTGTTTGCATGGTTTAGGAATTAATAATGGTATTTTATAAAGATAATTAGTGAAGTTCTAGAGTTGGAACTACAAGAGATGAAGAGAAGAATGAAGTTCTTTGTTGGGTCTTAGTGTGGAGATGGCCAAGAGCCATGGTCGCGAAGAGAATCCGCCAAGTGAAGAAGGAAAGCTCGCCCAGGTCGCGACCCGCGACGGGTATCGCGGCTAGCGACGGGTATCGCGGCCCGCGACTGGAAGCTGCCAAAACTCTCCCTGTTTTCGTGTTTTGCGGGTGCCGTTTTAATTACGGTGGTGGTATAAATACCCCCCCCCCTTTCCCCATTTGTACATATAACATAATTTCACACATTTTAAGAGACTAGAGAGAATTTCTCGGGTTTTGTGCTAGTGTGTTCTTAGCTTGAAATAACTTGCATCTCTCTCAATCAATCATCAAAGCAATACTATTTCATAGTGCTTGTGGGTTTTTACTCCCAGAGTCTCAGGTCTTCCCACGGTGCCATTACTTAACTCTCTATCTTATTTATTTCTTCATTTATTGTTATTTTGCTTGCTTGCTTGGTTGTTGGCTTCCATTGATTATTGTTGCTGATTGCAAATTAGTTTTCACTTGATTCTATGTCCTCAACATTCTTGAGCGGGAACAAAGAGAAAAATAGCTTCGTTACATAAGGATGTAAATAGGTTTCTTATATATATAAGAAATAAAGATCATCATATGATTAGGTCTGGAGTTGGTCCTTTAGTCAAAGAATAGGGACTACGAAGTTGTTGATTGAGTAGAGGGATTGTTCCTACAAAAGCTGTGCTAGCTAGTGGAACTCATTTAGGGAACATGTATCTTAAAAGGGGAATTGTGTTAGTGGAAGTGATCGAGCTAAGGAACATGTGTCTAAAATAACGAACTAATAAAAGTAACAAAGAACTCAAATCGAATTGGAGTTGTTACTTTGAGAGGAGTTGTTGCTTTGAGAGTAACTGTTCCTTTACGAGGAACATTGCACATATAAGGAAGACATTTGACTAATGAACAAGTAAACAATGACAACTTCGTGCAAATCAGCTATTCAGTTAAACATGTCAAATAAATTTAGGAGTCAAAGACTACGTAATTAACGGTTAGAGTTAAAATAAGGACTCGTAATTTGATCGAAACTTTTGTTTTACTAAATACCTTTTGATGTAGTATATTATTATATAAACTAAAATATTTTTAATCAATATCTTTTAGAGATATTTTATAAATAACTTAGTTAGGGTTTTTAATAGATTAAAAGAGATAAAATAAAAAATGATTATGACATCATGCAATAGTTATTCACACGTTCAATAGTTCAAGGAACTTGCCTTAAGGAACACGTCATGAAAACAACCGAACAAGGCAATAGGATCGAGTCTTAGGAACTTACCTAATGGAATAAATGTCAGTAAGTTTAATAACATGTATTAGTGTGTTCAACAAATTAATAGAGTTAACTAATTAATGAAAATATTTAAAGTCGAATAATATCTTTTATAGTTTGGAATAAAGATGGAAAAAGAGAAAAATTATAGTTTGCCTAGTCGATGAGGTAAGTGATAGGTTAGCCGCATGGGCAACCTCATCCATTCGAAGACAAATGTTTAAAAGCTGGAAAACTTGATTTGGCATCCGCCTGGTCGTCCAAGAAACCCCACCCGATCGGGCGATGAATTAGTTTTTCTTTTTATTCTTTTTCTTGTTGTGGTTTTGATTCCCTTTAAATTTTAACAACTTTTTTCCTCCTTTAATGAACATTTATTTGGGCTTATGACCTTCATGATCCTCGGGAATTTCCAAGCTTTTACAAGGAGGTTTATATCTCTTTTATTCATTAGATCTTATGATCTTCAACAAAGGTTAGATTTGTGCTTACAAACCTTTCCATCCACGAAGATGACTCTTCCCTTATTTACGTCGATATCATGTCACCTACATATACTTGATGTCTTGGAGATTTCATTATTGTTGGGACACATTGTCCATGTGTATTTTGATGATGACAAACACAATTAGTTGATCTAACATGTTTGGTGAAGTTTTGTTGCAGATGCCTAAACGAAGTCTCGAAGAATCAATTGTCAAACGCTTTAGACTAAGGCCAATTTCCAAATATGTAAAAGTGTGTGTTCGTAAATAACGGATCAAAGTGCTAATGTGTAATATTAGAGATTGTAGGTATTTTACTTGAGATAGTAAAATAAATGCAATCTATAATATAACACCTAAATAAAACGATTTGCGAAAACAAAAAAAAAAGGGAAAATCGTTTTTTGAAAAATTGTTTTAAAAATCTGGAATATCTTTTTTTTTGGAAAAGATAAGTTTTTTTGGAATAAAAAGGTTTTAGAAATTTCTGATTTTAAAGAAAAGAATCTGTCTACAAAATCAGTCCTAATACTATTAGGAAACAAATATCTTAAAGAAGATAAAATCTTCTTTAAAGATAATTGCTTGCTTAAGTTTAGGAAACTATCAAGTGGACAATTCTATCTTTGTAAAGCTTAAAAACTGATTTGAAAAACGTGAGCCTTGACAAAGAGTAAAAAGATCAGAAAATATAAAAGATACGTGTTTCCAGAAATTGTTTTAGAGAGCTATTTTCAGAAACATATCTTTAACCTCTCTGAGATCAGCACTGAGATCTGTGACAGAAAAACACATACTTAAGCTCGATAAATACCTCTAAACTGCTTAACCAAGAAGCACACAAAAAGAGGATTCAAATCTTTCTATAATTTCATCTTTTATAGAGAGTGTTAAGTTGAGTTTCTAAGGGAATTAGACTTAATTAGGCAACACTTAGAGTTAAGTGTTGGGGGGCACTACTAGGGTTAGTAGTGAGGGAATCAAGTTGTATCAAGAGTTTGGTATTTTGTGATTCAATTAATAAAAGAAAAGGTAGGGTGGACGTAGATCTCAGAGGTGAGATTGAACCACGGTAAAATTGCTTGTCTCGTCTCTTTATTACTGCCTTTCTATTTAATTAACAATATTCATATACGCAACTCAAAAGCTCAGAGAAGGTCTCTGAGATCTCTAAAGAAAGTTCGATAAAATTCAGAAAATACCACACTCAATTCAAACCCCCCCTTCTTGAGTGTCTCCTTGTGATCCAACAATTATGTAAATTCTCTACTTTATATCTTCTTCCTTCTTTTGAGCATAAATTTTCTCTATGTGACTCCAACTTCTCATCTAAAAGTGCAGTTTGAGAGTGTTGTGTGAACCTTTACAGAATAATTGACATAGAAAAATTCAGAATCTTTGTTGCTCCAAGTATCGTTTTGAAGTCAGTGGTTCTTAATTACCACAACATACCATATTCTTATTTTTGTCTCTTTCTTGTTTACATCTTTCAAATCTAAATTTACAGAAATGTATTACTCATCAAATTTCAGAAACAATGCAAGATATTATGTGTATGCTGATACATTTTTTTTCTACTTATTAAGAGTTTAGTATTCATATTTAAAAAATTAGCTAGGAACTTATTGGTGATGTTGGATAACCAAATTGGTGTCAGGTATAGATAGTTACCAAAGCTGCTTACAACTGTTATCATACATTTGGGTGTATTATAATTTATTAGCACAATACATTTAAGTTTGTTTTCTTACTTATCGGTCATCACTCATTTGAAAAACTTTAAATTAGCAAAAAATAACGTAGAGTTACCTAGTACATTTACAGATAGTTGACGTAACTAATGTTTTCCTAATATAGTTTAGCTCATGTTTGCAAATGTATAGTTTTGGCTTAGCTTTATTTATGCCTTTACCTTTTTTTTTTTTGAGGTTTTATTTATGCCTTTACCTAGATATACATACTGTAATTTCTCAATTAACAAAAGAAAGGAAAATCAATTTCTTGAATCTGTCATGGTATCGGAGCCCTAGCATCTACCACAAAATTGTTTTTCCATGCCGATTTTTATCTTCAGTCCATGATGGCCGTTTTCTTCTCAGATGACTCCTGCAAAGGAGTCGGAGTTTGTGCGCGCCACCATGCCGGATTCCAATGACAAAATCGACCGCTCTTGAGTTTGAACACTTTATATATATGTCAATACCATAGATATTCGTATACAATACAGGGATATTAATAGATATACTCAAAGCTACTTCCTAAGTACTTTAAACACTTTATGTCTCTTTCTTGAGTTTATTTCTCTTCTTTAGTTTTGACTAACAACTTAAAATTTATGAAGCTTAGAAATAGTTAGCTATGTGGTATTTATATTTCTCATCTGCTTTAATCTTCTTATGAGGTGTTCCCATTGTTGACTAGAAAATAGAGCCGAGGCTTCGACATGAATGTCAAACCAACTAAAAACCATATTGGAGTTGAAAATGAAACGAAGTCAGACACCATGAGATGAAGTACGACCTGCTATTCAGTATTCATTATTAAAAAAGAAGTCCATGTTCCCTCGGAAAAAACAAAGTCCATGCCTTACTTATTTTCATTTACTTAGATTGCACAACGTCTCCCAAGGAGGAAATGAAGGTATTTATCAAGACTACGGCCTGTTCTCTCTAACTTATTTTCAGTTCAGTTCAGCTTTAATAAGTTCAGTTCAGTTTAGCTCCGATAAAGTCAATTCAATTCAATTCAGTTCAGCTCTAATAAGTTCAGTTCAGCTCCAATAAGTCAGTTCAGCTCCAATAAGTTCAGTTCAGCTCCAATAAGTCAGTTCAACTCCAATAAGTTCAGTTCAGTTAAGTTGAGCTTCATTCATTATTTAACCATTTTGACTATTATTATTATTATTGGTCTAATTTACTTTACTCATTATTATTGTTATTATTATTATTAATAATTATTTTTATTTCTATTTTTATATAATTTTTGTTATCATATATCTTTACTCATTATTATTACTATTTTATTATGGTTGAGGATGGTTTGGATTGGTAAGCGGTTTAACCAAATTTCATGTCAATACGAGTATTCTAATTTACAATTGTTGTTTTATTTTACCGACTAAATATTTACTATTACATCATACAAATAAGCTACAAAAAGCCACAACATATTAAAAAATAACAAAGTTGCTAATAATACTGGAGTACTATCTAAGGTACAACATCGTCGTTACGTTGAATATTAAAGATATTTTGACGGTTTGTGGTGGGGTTTATACATATTATAGACCAACCCACCACGAATCGTGATTACCACATCTGAAAGGCTAGAAATGAGACAGTATGGAGCTTGAAAGTATACATACCTGCTCTAATTGTCCAGCACATCCAAGAGAAAGTCTACCTGAGGATCAATAATAGATGCCAAGTTCAGACTCAATGACCTTCTAGTGATAGAGATTGGATTTTTAGTCTTTGTACTTAGTTTCTTGTTTTTGTAATTGTCTTATTATTGGCTGCTGGTAGTCAGAGGCGGAGCTAGCATCGAATACGTTGGTGCACGTACACCACCATTATTTTTAGGAAAAAAATAAAATTGATAATAAGACAAATAAGATACTGTGCAAGTTTATGCATAAAGTGAATCAATAGCTGGTTATGCGCCACTTTAGGGCGTCCTCAAGATATGTTTTCAGATACCGCTATACAATTACTTACTTTAACATAAATTAATTTATGAACCACTAAAGGATTTTTTTTTCGAAACCGGTTTTCGTTTTAAGCCTGGCCAATTATCAGCATCATAGTATTTCATACGAAAGATGCTTAGAGCCAGTGTAGCCCTACAACTCCTTGTTGTCAACAAGTCCTGGGTTCAAATCCCACCATACCCATTCCCCCTAGATTTTCTTTCTTTCCCCAAACTTCTTTTTGTTGTTCTCCTTACTCATTCAAATAAGGCCCTTACTTTCAACTTATACTTTTCTTTTTGTAAATGTTTATTAATCATTATATATATACATACCCTTCATTCTTTTTTCCTTAGATTTTCTTTTTTCCCCGGACTCCTTTTTTTGTTCTCCTAGGTACACTATTAGAACAATTACATTCCTCATTCAAATAAGCCCCTTCACTTCAATTTATATATTTCTTTTTGTAAGAATTCATTAATCAATATATATATATATACACCTTATAAATTTTTACAGCATTCTCGTAATTATTGTTGTATACTTTTTTTAAAAATACAATCTTTTTTTTTTTATTGATGAGAACATATGATGGTAAAAAGAAAATCCTCTGCACTAATCTCGCACAAGGTCTCATCTAGAGGTTTATTATATAAGCCAAACTCCCTCACGGTCCCACCATAACCCCCTATCTCCCAAGCAAATTCACATGTCAATATTCCTGAATCCGCCAATGGGAATAAATTACTTAAAAAAAAAAACTTTAAAAAACTTAGGTTCAACGCTTATAAATAATCCATGGTGACCCACCATTGCAAATATTCTAGATCCGCCTCTGCTGGTAGTTGTTTCTATTTTTGCTGTTATAACCCTTGCCTTGTTTGGTCTGTTTGAGTGGCTTATGCCTAAACTCCTGTGTATTATTGCTTTCTTTGGTGATTAATATTTATTCGTTTCAAAATAAGTGACACATTTATATATGGTTTACTATTCACAGTTTACAATTTAATTAACTTTGTTGATTTATATTTTGAGAAAACATAGTCATGTGAGATCTTCTTCTCAATGTGTACTTTTCTAATATCAACTGTTTATAATTTTTACTTATTGATAATTATAGATGTTAATGTTTAAAAATGCATTGGTAAGCATGAAAACATAAAATGTTCCCTTATTTTGAAACAGAGGAATTCAGTATATTGTTGACCTTTCACCAAAATGAAATAAAATTGTATCTGTCTCTCACATATCGGACTATTTGACAATAAAACTCTTGGGTAGGATCTCCCATGAGTATAAAACATAAGGAGAGAGTTAATGTAGAACTATACTCCTGCATTGGCGGAGTATGGCGATATTATTACTTTTTATTTTATCAAAAAATCTTATGGAATTCCAATTGTCAAGATTTTCGAGTGGACTAGGTGTCAGACATAGCATCTATCTGTCGAGATGTTGAGTCTAGAGGCTAACTCTCACCCTCTCACTCATTTCACTAACAAGCGTGTGTTTCTCGAGTCAAGTTAGTTAAATTTCAAAGAACTTTACTTTATTTGTAAGAGGTGTGGTACCTCTTACATAAGGAACAATAGCCCGTATGGCTCCAAGTGCCTGTTCATTGCCGGTATATGAAATAATGAAATTAGTCAGTTCGAGTATATGGTGTCGCATATCGAGTTATAATAAGAGTAAGCCGAAGTTATTGAGCATTGCATGCATTGTTATTTATTACATTAACTTATTAGTGTTATGTACTCATCATTACTAATCAATGTGTTTTCTTTGTTTCTTTTGGTTATTATTTTACCTCAATGACCTTGCAGCGACCCATTTATGAATGTGTTCTTGAGACTACTACATTTTAGAGGATGAACTTCAGATACGTGTTTTGTTGTGCTTGAGAATCATGAGCATCCGGATGGAAATTTTAGTGCATAAACACTTATTTTAAGAAAGTTACTTTGGATTATGTTTTGTTTGAACAAGTGACTAGTATGGGATAGTTCACGAGTTGTTAACTCATTTACTTGATATCATTTTACAGTTCTCTTAAAATATTTCAAGTTCTGTTGTAAAAGACGTTGGCCTTATTCTCTGATTAGCCTTATTAGAATGGAGGAATAACATTTCCGTAGTTTCTCTATCTTATAGAGGTTTATAAATGGAGGAATAACGGGGGTATCACATATTATGTCTTCTAATTACATAACTCTATGTACTCTAAAGTGTACCTAATAATCAGTGAAGAGATACTCCCTGTCTTATTTTTAATGCTACATATTGGCTTTGAACACCATTCTCCTTACAACTTTGACCGTCTTTGACTTTATATACGTAACAAAAAACATACTTATGTGGGATTTTGTTTGATTCATCTCAATGTATACTTTCCAAATATATAATTTTGATAATTTTTTTAAATTTAAGATATTAATTTTTTAAAATAACAGCTCGAACACAATAAAAAACAAATGTAATAAATAAATCGAGACAAAAATATCAACATAACTACTTCAAAAATTAATCAACTAATTATAATTGATATCTACACATATTACACGAGTTGAAAGATTGGTTTTTTTATACTCTATGACCCACCAACAACTTTATTACTTAGAATGAAGTCAAAGATCATCATATACTCTATAATAACTTCATAATACTACTACTTTATACCCCCCATTTTTATAAAGGAAAAGAGATTCAATATTGTACCCACCCCTGCCTAACAAACAACAAAACCACACAATTATATATCATGATCTCACTATCACTTTAACTTCAACAATCTCCTTGATCTATCCTCATATGGCTACCACTTTATCTTCTCATTCCTCTCTGTAAATTCTTCATCACCATGAAAATGAAAACACCCATCACTACTCTTAGTCTTATATCTCCATTATTGTTTCTTATATTCTTTGCAGCATTAGCTGAATCAACAACACCCACTCCTCAACACCTCCTTAGAGGCTTCACAGCAACTCCAGACCCAACAATCACAAGTTTTCAGCCATTACTCAGTGATCCAACTGGGAATTTCTCACTGAGTTTCCTCCGAGTTAATGGCAACCAACTCGCCCTTGCTATAGTTCATGTTCTATCTGGTGAATCCCTATGGCAGGCTAACTCGGACGAGTTGGCTCAGTGGGGCATACATACAAAGCTCATCTTTAATGGTAGTCTTGTAATAAGTGAACATGGTTCAGGGGTGTTATGGTCTAGTAAGACTGATGGGGATCGTGTTATAGTTACTAGTGCACCTAATTTACAAATTTTTAAGGGTGAGAATGAGAAATCTCCCTCTCTTATATGGCAAAGTTTTGACTTTCCATATGATACCCTTGTGGAAAACCAAAATTTCACTTCTAACATGTCACTTGTTTCATCAAATGGGATGTATACGATGCGTTTAGGGTCGGATTTTATTGGGTTGTATGCCAAATTCAAACGTTTAGGTTCGGACCCGAGCCAAATTTATTATAGACACCGAGCCATGAAAGCCAAGGCCGATATAGTAGAAGGGGGTGGTCCGATTTTGGTTCGTATAAGCTCGGATGGTTTTATGGGTATTTACCAAAACGGGTCTACTCCAGCTGATGTACAATCTTTTAATAGCTACCAACGTTCTATACCTACACCTAGACGGGTTCGAATAGAAAATGACGGTAATTTAAAAGGGTATTATTGGTCCGGGTCTAATTGGGTCTTGGACTATCAAGCAATATCCGAAACTTGTGAGCTACCAAGCCCATGTGGGTCATACGGGTTGTGTAGGTCTGGAACTGGTTGTTCGTGTTTAGATAATAACCGAACCCAAAGTCAAACCGGAGAGTGTTACCGAAACGAAGAGATTGGAGATTTTTGTAGAGATAACGGAAATCCGTATTGGGAGCTTCGAAGGACAGGTGTCGATCTCCCCTTTAAAGAACTAATGGCCTACACCGAAACGGCAGCGTATGAAGAGTGTGAGAAATCATGTCAATTGAATTGCACATGTTGGGGAGTATTGTATAACAATGCCTCAGGGTTTTGTTACAATGTTGACTACCCTATACAAACGATCCTAGAGGTAGGACATGAGAGTAAGATGGGTTACTTTAAGGTGTGGGAAGGTGCAAGGAAGAAAGGGGATCATAGATTGGAGATTGGTATTGGATTGCTATGTGGGGCCATTGTTATGGTTGGATTAGTTGTTGGATTTGGAGGCTACAAGATATGGAAAAGGAAGAAAAGGATGAACAATAGGATATTGGAGGAAGAGCATATAAATGCCCCAGGACCCTATAAAGATTTGGGATCCTCTAGTTCTGGATCAATTGAATTAAGCAATAGATGATACAATTTCATTTTCATTCTATTCCTTTAAAAATATCCATACAACTAATAGTAGGTTATTAGAGGAGTCTACATTTTTGGAAGTTGTTTTGTAATTTGTGGTCGACAAGATAAGCTTATTCTATATAAGCTAGCTTAGTTTGTAAAAAATCAAGGTTCTAATGGAACTTAAAAATTATTTTTTTTATATAGCGGTCTATTATATATAAAATTGTTTAAAAGCCACCATCTTCCAACTTGAGATGTACTTATTTTTTTTTGGTACTACTACGAGGAGTTTCCCACCGCCATAGGCGAGTGGACTAATCTCCTGCGGGAGTTTGCATGGGTACCTCGATGGGCAGCATCCCTCCCAGCTGAGATTTTTTCCATTCCCAAGGCTCGATCCCGAGACCTTGGTTAAGGAGCAAGAGGCCCTTAACCACTCATGCTAACCTCAGTTGGTTAACTTGAGATGTACTTATAATTAGACTACAAAAGATGTTTAGTTATAGTAAATCTTAGCATTGTTAGTGACCTTTGAGTACATATACGAAGTTATGGAAACGACTTTTATTAGAGTTCCTTCATTTTTCATCCGAGTTTGAATGCATGAAGTTGCAATTGAATTTTGACTAACCTTGTTCTCCAATCGATCGTGTTTCTCCACAAATCAAACAAATTTGAAAATGAAAAACATGTATACCATATGCATATTATGATACGTAGCAATGAAATTGTATAAATTAATGTTACATTTATAAAAAATATTTTTGAGTATATGGACCAAGGACCTGTTCTTTTGGATGTATTGAACTGAGTGCACTGAATTGAAGTTATTATTATGAGAGGAGACCAACTGAATTGAATTGAGCTAAACTGAACTAAATTGAGCTCAATTATCATTATTTCGATCCGGAGATCAAGCAAAGCCTTAGTGGCAGATAAACGAAAAGTAAAAGTTAAACAATTGAAACGTAGAAGAATCAACCAAAGCTAAAGTCTTTATACTTTTCAATTTTATGTATATTATCTCAATTATTGACTCCAATCCATACCCTCTCATAACCATTTTTTCTATCTTATTCAAAAAAACAAAAAAGAACCAATGATGTATTCTCTCATCCTTGCATTACGAAATTATAATCAAATAAATACAGTGATCTCATTTAACTACACGTTTACTAAAATTTGAAATGGAGTGTGTATTTATCGTTAGTTTCCTTTTTATGTTTCCTCACAAGAGTTGACAATGTGAAGAGTACTTACGCAAAAAGTCTTATCCTATACAACTAGTGGATCTTGTCGTGTAAAAACATACACACACAAATCCATAAAGCAATCCTATAATAAATCATTGACACTACCAAAAAGTTTATCAAATTGACGCAAGGAATGACGACAATTTGGTAGTGTAGTCGAGTGGATTGGGGTTATTTTTATTTAAAAATAGAGCTGATGGGCCTAGAAAATGGATACTCGCTGCCCAACTGCTCATCACGTTGATGTTTCAAGTAGGTATTCAATTCGTACCAACTTGCGTCAACATGATGCTTATATTAATATAGTGAGTATACACACTTAGATTAAGGGCCTAGAAATGTGATGCTAACTTTCAAAAGCAATGTAGTGTATTAATGGCTAGTTATTTGGTGGCGGCTAGACAAAAGGAAGGCTCATAAATCATGCATGCTAGTTTGACTTTTTCTAAGAGAATGCTAATTTGACTTTTGGACAGAAATGTTTTTAAATGAAATGATGTTGAACTTATTTCGAGCCCTATTAGCAATGATTTATCACTAAAGTTTATGGGATGAACTTTACAAAAATCTTATTAACAATGACCTAATGAAAGGTTGATCATAAAAAAATCATGCAAATTGGTTATCTTGTGACCCTTTCTTACAAACTGTCATATTTAACTGTATTAGATTTGTTGTCCCATTCTCATTGATCAGGGAGGAGAGAGAAAGTAATTGGGTTTAAATTATTTAATGACTATTTTCGATGGGGATTCACAGGTTTAGTATCACTATTGGATTGTCTCTTCTTTTTATTCAAGCAATTCACTGTTTACTCGTGTGCAATGTTTTATTCGACATCTTCACAATTTTTGAAAAAAAAAAACGAAATAGTGATTCAAACATGTCCTCCATAGAACTAGGCGTGCGAACCGTTTCAACCATGGGAGTACCGATTCTATTGACGATTTCACATAACTAGTTCTCCCATGGGTGAACCAATCTCATGACTGGTTCTCCTTGGGAGGAACCAGTTTCAATGGTCGATTTACTATTTCGTTTTTTGTCAAAACATTGCGAATATCTCGTGGGGTGCGGCTACGCTTGGTAAAAGGGGGTGGGGGCTCTGCTGGCGAATTGGGGGCTGTGATTTTAAGAATAGGAGAAGGAAAGGAAAAAAGGAAACGAAGTAGGTTATTTTTGTGAAGGGGTAAATTGGTATTTAAAGTTGTGGGCGTTTTTTGTATTTTTGCGGGCATGATTTAACTCTTCAACTTAATTTTGGAATTGTTCTGTTAATATCAGTCATTTACTTAGTATTATCAAATGCATATGTATTGCATACGAAACATATATTATTTATATGTGTAATATAAAGAATAAATACATAAATTCATGCCAAAAGTAGAAACTAAAAAGGCATCCTTGACCACCCGTCCAACCCGAACTCTCTGGATGACGGTCAAGGGTTTGTCAACTCGATACCGAAACTAACTTGACCTGAAGTTGACTCAAACCTTAACTGACTCGATCCAAAACCGACCCGACCGTTTTACCAGATCTACTTGTAATCTACTTGATAATCGATTTAATCAGTTATTTGTATTATATTAATAAAATAAAAATCGGCAGAAAAATACCCACTATATCGATGTGTGAACCCAAAAACCAGTTCTAATCTTTCTAAATAATAAAAGTTTGTATGAGACTTTATCCATGTGTTATACAAATTAATGTTCAACTAGTCTTTTCACTTGCCATTTCTCAAAAACGTCACTCAAACACAAAATTTGTACTGAACTGAACATGTAGTTATAGAGCACAATGCCCTAGAACATAAGTTTTTTTAATGTTCATTCTTATCTATATAAAGTGTAATTTGTAAAAATATCATATTGTTAGAATTCAAATGCCTTTACTTGTATTTTTCTTATTTTATACTTTCGATTGTTTTCTTTATGCTTTTGATACTTCCATAGGCTTTAACTTTCATTATTGAGAGTCCGTGCTTTTCGTCTGATATGATAACTGATCTCATATGTACTTTTCTGATCTGGCCTGAATTTCTTTTAACCGATCTGATTTGATCTAAACGTATTATAGTTGTTTTTTGTTCTTATTATTTTTTGATCTTGTTGTTTATTTAGGAACACTACAAGAGGGGGCGTGAATTGTATCTATGGGAAATGAACGTACTTTTTATGGAATTAAAAAAACAATAAAAGGAACAAGAGAAAGACATACACAAGAGATTTTTACGAGAAAAAACTTCCTGGGCCCAACAGGAAGAAACGACCTCAACCACAAGAGATTTTAAACTCAACTCTTTCACTATAATAGGCCAAACACCTTTGTTACAAACCTATTAACTCTAGGGCCACTACTTGAGTTCCTCTACAAACTCAAGTCTTTCCTCTCGAACTTCAATCGAAGTTACTTTCTCTTTCTTTTGCTTGACTCAAAGCCTCACACTTTATATGAGTTCACTCAAACCTCTTACCCAAACTCAAACTACAAGAGTTTCTCTCAACTCTTTTCTCAACTCGAAATACAGAATAATATAACAGTATTAAACACTAATGGAACAATGAACTCATATGGTAATGG
Source organism: Patellifolia procumbens (assembly GCA_947645195.1). Lineage (NCBI taxonomy): Eukaryota > Viridiplantae > Streptophyta > Magnoliopsida > Caryophyllales > Amaranthaceae > Patellifolia > Patellifolia procumbens. The sequence goes on along the minus strand of CANSGD010000178.1, from coordinate 288,655 downwards.
AACTTGGAACTTGAAACTTGGAACTTTGGTGGTACTGATTCAATATACGTGATACTCAACTAATACCTTTTTAGATTAATTATCACTTTATCAAACACCTTGGAACTTAGTTGGAACAACCCTTTTATAAGAGTCATTTAGAATGAAAATGGTTTTAATCATGGGTTAGTGGAGTAGTGGAGTGAGGCCATATTTGTTCCTTTGCTTAGGGAACAAACAACACTATCCCACTACATGCACGTAATAAATTAAACGTCGGATTAACCATGTGTAACACCCCGCCCAAATCGAACCCCTTTCCATTAAATAGAACTCGTTGGGGGAAAATCCACGAGGGTTCGACTCGGATGGTATGCTATCGCCGCACTTATCTCCTTGGAAATAAATGCAAGGCTAATAGGTAACATCACATTAAATTCAAATTAAATTAAGTTTTACAACAACTAAATTGTTTAAACAAGACACTAATTGATATAGCGTCTCAGAGTCTCAGCGGAAACTAAATTAAAACTAAGTGGATGACAACTCTAAAGGTTCTCTCTTTGTTTCCCCCAGTCGATCACCCACCTGCGCAAATGCATTGAAAAGAAACAAGAGAGACAAGCTCCCAAAAATCAGAAAAACTGAGTAATTCCAACTCCATCCCGTAAAATACTTAAGTTGAAAATACTTTGTGAAAATAACAGGTTAACAGAGTCGAAAGCATAGCACATATACATATATATATACAATTAATAATCACATACATAAATATATAGGATTAATAATCACATAATTTCAATTAATTCAATAATTCAGAATATTTTGATTATTTCAGGAGAGGAAAGAGAACGCCAGTAAGCCAGGGACACCCTGTAACAACTTACTACAATAATGTGAGCCAGGGAAACCTGTAACAACTCACTGTGAGCCAAGGACACCCTGTAACAACTCACTGTAGGCCGGAGAAACTCCTGTAACTACCTACAAATGATATTGGCCGTAATAACAGAGTCCCTAGTGTGCACACCCCTTCTAACTTGGAAACACATCAAGATAGAAGGAAGACAAATAACAGAAAAATCAGCATATTAACAAAAAAACCTGTAGGTGGCCGCTGAACCTCCCATACAGAGCAACCTGTTCATCACTTCCTTCCTTTATTTCACTTTAAGTGATTAATATCTTTTATGAAAGTCATCACTTAAATCATATACACATATACATCATCTCATTTAACCAAGTATGAGTATATTCATTCTAATATCCATATCACAATTCATTCAAGGCTCATCCATAAAGCCCGTTTTCATTCATGTACAAAACCATCATTTGTAAATTTAATATTCCATCATTTTCCAATTTATAACCAATCCATTATCAATTTTCAATTTCAAACTTTTAATAACGATAATAGCATAATAACAATGATAATAATGATAATAATAATAATAATAATAATAACAGTAATAATATTCATAATAATAATAATGAATCTTTAATTAAACAAATGCCGAGAATAAATATTAGATTATTTATCAAGGTCGTCAATAACGTTAGAATAACATATCGTCCATAGTCCATGGTCCATAGTCATTATTCATATCCATAATCCATAGTCATTAGTCATCTTACTAATCATAATCCGCATTTAAGTCAATAGTTATAATTCATAATAATTTTCATAATTATAATTCACATTTCTAATCACATAGTCACGTAATTAAATTATTTTTATACTACGGCATCTATGTTTAGATGGACATCGGAGATTACCTCGTGACGCGTGCCCAAAAGTTAGATTCACGAACTGGTCAAAGTTCCCGATAATCCTCGTCTACGCAATCGAAGTCTACAATGAGATTTAACGAGATCTAAGTTAGTAACCTAAATAACCCCTTTTTTAATTTATAAAATAAACAACTTAAATGATTCAAATAACCTTGAAAAGTTTTCTTAATTATTTCAAAACATTATTAATAATTAGAAATCGCAACATTTTAAAATACTTAAGAAATTGTTTGAATTAATAAAAAGGACTAAATCAATATGATTTAAAACATGTGAACAAAATAACTTTTATAAACATATAATTTCCACAACTTTTATCAATAAAAAAAACTTTTACAAACATAATAACTTATAAGTAAATCAATAATAGAATTAGAATATACATATATATATTATTTATTTAAATAAAAACGAAATAAGAAGGAGGAGGAGGGAAACACTGATTCATTTGAATCAGTTAAACAAAAAAAGGAAAACAGAGGGGAAGGAGGAACAGGGGGGGGGGGCACGCGAAGGAGGAAGGGAGGGTGATGGTGGAGGTGGCTCTGTTTCAGGTGACCGGTTTCAGGCGCAGCGAACAGCAGGGGCTGGCGTGGTGTGTGGTGGTTGCGGAAGAAACAAGCAGTGGTGGTGCGCGGGTCTGCTGTTTCAGCGAGGAGGAGTGGCGAAGGGGTGCGGGGCATGGTGGTCGGAGTGGGTTTTGGGGCGGCGAGGGTGGTGGTTTAAGCTGGCGGTCCGTGGCAGTTTATGGTGGTGATGTGGCGGTTCGTGGTGGTCGGCGGTGGTGGTTTAAATTTTTTTATTATTTATTTATTTATTTTCCAAAACAAAATCAGAGAATCAAAACTTCAGAAATTAAAAGGGAAAAGAAGGAGATTGAAGAGGATAATGAAGCAAACCTTGAAGGTTGGTTTGCTTGAGTTTGTGGGTGGGTTATGGGTAGTATTTATAGGGGAGATTTTATGAAATTTGGGGAGCTTGGTCAAGCTTCCATTGATGGAAGGATATGAAAATTGAATGAGGTAGATTTGCTTTTGACCAATTGGTTCATTTGCTCAGAATTGAGAGCTTGAATTCAACAAAATTCTGACTAAAATTGATGGTTGTGGTTGGGAGATTATTGAAGGTTGAAGAAAGGTTTCATACGGTTGGGAGAAGGAAGAGTTAGAGGATGGAAGATGATGATATGATAAGGGAATTGATAAGTGATAGGTGATAGGTGATAGGTGATAGGTGATAAAGATGGGATAATGGGTGATAAGTGGTATGATAATGGCAATTCTTGTAATTTCAGAGAGCTTATAATGTTTGGTTTTTTTGTGGCTTATAAGAATTTGTACATGTAATGAAAAGTTAGCTAATAATTATGAAATACTTATCTTTAATAATTTATCTAATGTTTTTATAAAATTCAAATAACAACACTAATATTGGAAATAGTTTTATATAATCAAAATAATTAACGTAATTCAAATAATTGGATTTAATTCGAAATAAATATTAAATCTCACATAATTTATATTAACGCCTTTTTAAATCGAAATAAATATTAAAACTCGCATTAAATTCGTATTAATGCATTTTTAGATTAATAAAATACTTTATTAGTTTATCAAAAATTCGGGGTATCACATCTACTCCTCCTTAAAAACAAAGTTCGTCCTCGAACTTTAAAGTTAGATATCGAGACACTAACGAAATATTAGCTCTAGACTTTGTTAGTATTACACCATGTGATAATGGAGTAGTAGAGTTAAGCCATGTTTGTTCTGATGCTTAAGGAACAAGGCAACACTAACCCCACTAAGTCCACTAAACGTTTATACTAGCAAAGGGATTTCCTAAATTCAAGCAATTCCTTTAAGATATTTTTGACTAAGAAAATCACTTATGAATAATTAAAAGCTTATTTAAATCTTTTCCTAACAAATAATATCTTATTAAGATTTTCTTTAATTAAAATATTTTATTTTCGAAAATAATAAATATCTTTTACAAATATCCGGAATATCTTTGAAAATCTTTTTCCTAAATATTCTCCATTGGCAGTTAACTAATCCTAGGCGTGTGATAAGAGGAACAAACAAATTTGCTTGTTCCTACTTTGCATAAAAACATTAAGCGTGACATATGTTTTCTAAAACAAATTTGCTTGTTCCTTTAGATTAAATTATTGCTTGTTCCTTTGTTAAAATCATTGCTTGTTACAAGTCTGTTCCTTTAAAAAGGAACAAACAAACATTCTCTTTTTAGACACTTGTTTCTTTTATAAGTTCCACTAACATAATTCCATAGGAACAATTCCAATTCATTACCATATGACGATCTTTGTTCCTTACATAAGAAACCTAATTACACCCTTATGTATTAAGCTCCTTTTCTCTTGGAGTTCCCACTCAGGAACTTCATCCTTCTGTTGGAGTTCCAACTCAGGAACTTCACTTATTATCTTCATAAAGCACCATTATTAATTCATGAACCTTGCACACATAAAACTTATAAACCTTGTTAGTTATTTCTTTAGTTTGTCATCATCAAAACCACATAGTGGCAACAGATCTGATCTAAACTTTTCTGATCTGATTATTTATGAAATGAGCATTATAGTTCTTACATTAGTTGAAAAAACATAGCCTGAGTTACTATAAATCCAGTGTTCACTGAAAATTTATACTATGTTACAATTAACCCTCCTATGGGGTGATGATGAATGAATGAAAGTTGTGCCTCCTATTAGTTGTTGCCTTATATGTGATATTGTATGTTGTTGTTGGCCAACTTAGAGCTTGTGTCGCCGTATATTGTAAAGTTTCCACCCAAACTTATGTCCACCTTGTGCACACAAGCGCCCCGATCCACCCTCATCTCGCGCTCTTGTCGCCAATAGGAAAGAGTGCCTTTTCAAATTCCGAGTGCTCGTACTTCGACAAGTCTCAAGAATCTGAATTGCGCAAGAAGGCTAGCGCACTTGGCAACAAAAGGCAAAGGCATGCCTAACACATATACTATATAGTGTTTATAAAATTAAAGTTAAACTAGTAAAAGAAGAAAGGAATTACAAATATTATATGGTTCCAACACAAACATTAAATAAGCAAACACAACCACTATAAAACACTATAGGCAATTATTCCCTCTAACTGTTAGAGATTTATACATTTTGTATAAATCAATGTATTCCTTAATGATTATGTAACTAAAGAGTTGTATACTATAAAAGAACCTATAGATTTCATTCCCCCCCTCTAATTAGAGAACATTTTATCTAGAGTTGGGTGTGGGTTGTGCCAGTAGAAGGTTGGGCCGATATGAGGGTTGGCATGACCTGACATGAGTTTGGCCCCCAATACGAGTATGCTACTAGCTCGACGTCAACACCTTGGCTCGGTGGTGGGCCGTGGGCCATTTATGGTCATCATTTCTAAATTTTGTCCCTAGGTCTACAAACTAACTACTTACCTACTGATATTCAACCATAAAAGGCAAACAAATATACTTTTAAAGGGTGGCTCGCCGACAAGGCATGATACTACTCGACTCAGCGAAACGCTTGGGACGAACTGTGCTTGACCATTCCTTTTTTTTTGAATAGGTAAGGAAGAATATATAACTCAAGCAAGGATTACAAACTAAGATTTCCTTGATTAGAACAAATCATCTAGGATGGACACTTCTCCACAAGGAAACCAGAACCAGACTATCTCATACAAATCATATCCCACCAATCTCTATCAGAGCTAGACATATAATACTTAGGTAAACATGAATTAAGTCTACTATTTACCACTTTGCAAAGTACTGAACACAGTTTCATGTCTATGAACTTTGGCATTCCACACTACGTCATTTCTCACTCTTCAAATGTTGTACAAAGCAGCATTCATACCAGCAACCTTCACCATCTTCTGGAATTTATAGCCTTGTTTCCTTATAATCCATTTGTACCAGACATCCATTTTTCTATCAGTCCATCTAACACTGAGACTGTGAAATAAAGAGATATGGCTCAAAGTTGTGTTTTGCATTACTCCCTCAAGGCTTATATATACAATTCAACGTGATAAACGAAAATCTATCTAAAACTATCTACCTAGAATTAAGGCCCAAGATAAGCCAAGATATTTGACAAGATAAATTCAAAGATAATATTTGCCTAATATGATATATTTTATGTACACAATAATATCCCAACAAGATAAATTCAAAGATAATATTTGCCTAATAATATGATTGGAGATGAGGGGGGACTGGGCTGGGCAGTCGTGTGGGCTGGGGGAAAAGAAAGGTGAGAAGGGGAAGGCTGGGCCGTATGAGGAGAGAGGGAGAGAGAAGTGGGCTGGGCCACGGAGGGAGAGGAAGAGGATGTAGGCACGTGGGCCGCTGGGGTAAGAGGATCAGTAGAATATGGGTTTGTGGTGGGGAGTATGAGTGGGCTGGAATTTATGTGGGAAGGAGAAGGGGGGTTAATTTGTGAAATGGGAGAAGTGGGCTCAAGGATGGGTTGATTTGTGGAGATAGGGTCTGCGAAATCAAAGTGAACGTCGTCCATTGACGGGTTCAAGTGAGCAGGGAGTTCATGAGGAAAATTATGAGAAGTGGAAAAGGGAAAGATTTCTTCAAAAAATTTGACATCACGTGAGACAAAAAATTCACGTTTCTCAAGATCAAACAAGCGCCATCCCTTCTTCCCAAAGGGATACCCCACAAATACACATTTTCTACTACGAGGTGCAAATTTATTTCCATGGGTATTATGATTGTGAGCATAGCATAGACAACCAAAAGTACGAATAGCATCATACGAAGGAATGGCATCATAGATAATTTGATATGGAGATTTGTTATCAAGAAGAGGAGATGGGGTACGATTGATGCGATGTGCGGCGGTTAAGACACTTTCCCCCCAAAAGTAAATAGGTAAGTGAGCTTAAAAAGTAAAGCACGTCCTACATTCAAGAGATGTTTGTGTTTACGCTCAACTCGCCCGTTTTGTTGTGGAGTTTTGACACATGAAGTTTGAAAAATGATACCATTGGCATTGAAATAATCATGAAGGCAATTAAATTCGGTACCATTATCACTTTGTACTACCTTTATGGTTTGAGAAAATTGACGGTCAACTAAAGCAACAAAGGACATGAACATTCGAAAAACTTCAGTTTTGTCCATCAATAAGTAAACCCAAACAGCACGAGAATAGTCATCAACAATAGTCAAAAAATAACGTGCTCCACAAGAAGATTCATGTCTATAGGCACCCCACAAATCACAGTGTATTTTCTCAAAAATGCGACTAGCACGACTATTACTTAAAGGAAATTTGTCTCTAGAGTGTTTAGAACGAAAACAAATATCACATGCTTTAGTCAAACTACCCTTAGCACCACACAAAGAGGGAAGCAACTTCACCGCACGTTCAGAGGGGTGTCCCATCCTCTTATGCCAAAGCTCCAAGTAAGAAGACGCACCATGAACGGTGACATTGGTGACCAAGGTACTTCCACTAAAATAGTATAGTCCATCCCGCTTACGACCCGTCCCAATCAGCTTCCTCAAAGGGTCCTGTATAGCACACATAGAAGAAGTAAATTGTACAGTACATGACAAATCATGGGTGAGCTGTGAAATCGAAAGTAAATTGCAACTAAAGTTTGGAACATAAAGTACATCGGTAAGAATAATAAGATCGGATAACCAAACAGATCCTCTATGAGTAGCAACCACATTGGCACCATTAGGAAGACCAACGGGACAAGAAACAATATCAACAATATCTCTCATCCAAGACTTCTCACCAGTGGCATGATGGGTAGCACCCGTATCAATAATCCAAGAATCAAAATGAAACTCACCATTCAACCTATCATCGGAAAGTTTTGTGTTACCAATCATTCCCGCAAGGACGCGCCACTGCTCCGCGGTGAAGAGGCTGCCCGCGGACGCAGCAGCGTGAGGAGCAGCAACAGACATGTGGGTAGCAGCAGACGGGGCAGTAGACGGCCCAGCAGCAGCGTTGGCCTTAGCTGGCGGCCTGCTGCGCTGTGCGGGTGGGTGGGACTGACGGAAAGAATTGCTGTCCGGTTTTGACGCAACCTTCCAGCCTTCCGGGTACCCCACTAACTCATAACAAGAAGAGACATCATGACCGTGTTTCTTGCAATGAGAACATGCTACAAGAGAAAAACATTTGGCGGCCTCATGGCCCACCTTACGACAATGACTACAAACCGGACGGTCACCCTTGCCACGGCTACGCGGTACGTGCACGGCAAAACCAAGCGCATCAGCCGGTTTGTCTATGACGGTGCCGCTAGCCAACCTAACACGTTCATCTTGCACAACCAATTGATAAGCCCGATCAAGAGTGGGTAAATGATCGGTGGATAAAATATTGGTGCGCAAGTGACGATAATACTCCGAGTCTAAACCCATTAAAAAATCATGTAATTGCTGATTCTCCCTCCTTTTGGCATGAAGAGAACCCGCATTACATTTTGAACAACAATGACAATCTATTAAAGGTTCATGATTAAACAGTTCCTCCCACAAGCAATTTAATTTGCCATAGTATTGAGAAACAGACATATATTTGGTTTGTGCACACTTGGCAATGGCCGTTCGCAATTGTTGAATACGAGGGCCATTAACAAGGACAAAACGAGTTTTAAGATGGTCCCAAAGGCGAGATGCATCACGGAATTTAGATAGAGACAATTTTACCTCGGGATCAATAGTGTTAGTGATCCAAGAAACGAGCATAGCATTAATTTGTCTCCAATCGGATGAAGTATATGGTGGTTCGGCCTCGGTGATTGTGCCATCTAAAAATCCAAATTTCCGTCTCGCTTCAAGAGCCATCTGAATATCGGCCGCCCAATCATCATAGTTATCATGACGAAGGCGGGTGGGAGTGATATAATCTCCCGGTTTGTCACCGGTACTAAGATAAAAAGGTGAATTTGGGGTGTAAGTGGGCGGTGGGGGTGGCGTGGCCTCGCCAGCCGTGACAAAGAGAAAAAAATTTGGTGCGCCGGTGAGAGAAAAGAAAAAAAAAATTTATATTTTAACCTTAGGCTCCGATACCATGTGAAATAAAGAGATATGGCTCAAAGTTGTGTTTTGCATTACTCCCTCAAGGCTTATATATACAATTCAACGTGATAAACGAAAATCTATCTAAAACTATCTACCTAGAATTAAGGCCCAAGATAAGCCAAGATATTTGACAAGATAAATTCAAAGATAATATTTGCCTAATATGATATATTTTATGTACTCAATAATATCCCAACAATATCTCTCAACAGAGACCAATTCAAAACAAGCTGCGACAATATGTTACTAAAACAACATTGGAAGAAAAGATGATTATGTGATTCAATACGACTGTCACAAATGTGCAAATGCTAGTACTACTCACACCCCAGCTAGCCAGTCTCTCTAAGATGTATAACCTTCCTTAAATTCCAAGCCAGCAAATATATCCGTGCTTTGGGATAGCCAACCTTTTTTTATTTGTTGGTACAAATTGCTCGTTCCAGGCATTACTAAATATAACATGAGATTTGTTGGTTCGGGAGGTGGTCTAACAGGGCTCGTTATGTGTTGAGCCCTAATTGTTACATATAGAAAAATGTTATTCATAGAGGAAGAGAGAGAATACTATTAGTCTCCACTTCAAATCGTAATTTCCAAGCCAACCTCTCTCTATGTTTAGTAGAAAATAATTATCTAACATGCTGTTTGGTAAGGTGGATTAGGGGTTAGGGATATAGAGGGAGGGGTTAAAGCAATCCTTTGTTTGTTTAAAAGGATACAAATAATAGAGGGGCTTGGGATATGGATGGATAAAATAGGTAGTTATCCCCTAAAATAATATGGAGGAAGGGTTAAAGCAATCCTTTGTTTGACTATAAGGATGGGTTATTAGAGTGGATTTTGATAGGGATAAAGTTATCCCCTCTAAAAGAATACTAGGGATAGGTTGGTATAAGGCATGGGCATAGGGATAGAAATAAGGATTAAAAGACAATCATTCCTTAATGAAAGGGAGGAAGAAGGAGGGAAAGCGAAAATTAGTAAGGATACTTATGAAATCTAAATCTTTCAAAACTAAAGTTTCTAGCATTATTTAAAGACAATTTCTAGATCATCAACTAATACAATTTAAAGCATTATGTCAAATAAAACACAAGAGTAGGACTAACTAGAAAGACACCTCTTTAATTTGATATTTCAATGAATGAACAACACATATGGCATATGGCATATGGCATATGGCATATGGCATATGGCAATTACATATTCATAGATGAGCAGCTTGTAGAGCTCTCGACATTCCATCAATCTTCTTAGCTTTGTGCTTCTTTTGATTCCTAGTTAATGGCCTTTGGTTCATGAGTACCCTTTGAAGTATATCCCTCACATCTTTGCTACCATAGTTCTTTACTCCCTTCACACCTAAATCATCAAAGAAAGCCGCATGAACAGCCCTCAACTTATCCAAAGCTCTTGCTAAAACACCATTTTCCTCACTTTCATCTCCATCCAATTGAGACCAAGATCCTCGTGGGGGCGAGGCATCATGAACTTTATCTTCCGGACTAAAATACGAAAAGAAATTATAAGGAATTACTTTGAACACATTCGTCTTATAATCTTCCCAAACAGTTTCATTATCATCCATTACCACTGTTACACGCTCGTGCTCCAAAATAACATCCAAAAACTTCTTATGCTTATCTAACACAGCGCAATCCTCCCTCGAAACCACCCTCCACTTGTCAAAATAAACCCCCTCCGGATCAAGTAATTTCGCGACATTCCATGCATACAATTTACACCCTAGAGTATATATCGTCATGTCAAACATTGTACTCGCCTCACGTAGAAAATCTCGTACGTACGGTCGTAACTTCGTCCACCCATCACCTATCTTAAACAATGTACCTAACTCTCCGGACAAATTATGATCGATTCCATACTTCTTCGTTCGAAGAAATTGCCTATCTTCAGGAGTTAATTTATAGAATTTTCGTGTATGAACAAGTGTATGATCCAAATCAAGAACTAAATGAAGCCTTTTTCGGGCTAATAGGGTATGTAAATTGACATCTCGAATGCGATCAACTTCGTTAAAACGAAGACTTAAATCAGGGTATACGTACCAAAAGGGTATAGTAGAAGTCGTACAGCTGTTTTGTTTGCCACATTTTGTGCATATGTTTTTGATTAAAACTGGATGCGGGCAGATTTTGGTATGATCTTCAACAGTTGTGGTTTGATTTAGAATTACTGCAGCAATTTGTTGGCCCAATTGTGCAAGTATTGAGAATAATGATTGGCTACCTGTTTAGGTTGCCTGGCATGTTATATATATAGGGAGATAAAATATCTTTACAAAACCCTAATAAGAGTCTAATTACCAAATTACCCTAATACACCCCCACAATCTTTACGGGGAGGAATCACGGATAGATTGGAACGATGTTTACAAAACAACTCAGAAGAAAGACCCTTAGTAAAAATATCAGCAACCTGCAACTGTGTCGGAACGTGCTTGACCTGAAGTCCACCTTTAGCAACCATCTCACGAACAAAATGATAATCAACATCAATATGCTTACTACGATCATGATGAACAGGATTGGCAGTAAGATACATAGCAGAAACATTGTCACAATAGAGAATGGTAGGCCGACGATGAAAATACCCTAAATCAGCTAACAATTGACGAATCCAAATTGTTTCAGCTGCAGTGTAGGCAACAGAACGATACTCAGCTTCAGTAGAAGACTTCGAAACAGTAGGTTGCTTCTTAGAACGCCAGGAGATCAAATTCTTCCCTAGGAAGACAGCATAGCCAGTAGTAGAACGCCTAGTGTCAGGACATCCGGCCCAATCAGCATCAGAATAGGCAACAGTCACAGTAGGAGAGCCAGTACTATGAAGAAATAGCCCATAATCAGAAGTTCCCTGCAGATACCTGAAAATTCTTTTCTCAGCATGAAGGTGAGTAGTACGAGGCGCATGCATAAATTGAGAAACCGAATTAACAGCATAGGCAATATCAGGACGAGTCATAGTCAAATATTGCAAAGCACCAACCATACTACGATAATCTGTGGGATCAGCAAGAAGTTCACCATCTAAAAGAGAAAGAGTGACACGAGAGACAACAGGAGTACGTACGGGTTTGACAGTATGAAGATGAAATTTCTGAAGAAGATCAACTACATATTTGTTTTGAGACAAAAGCAAACCCTGAGGAGTACGTAAAACCTGAATGCCTAAGAAGTAATGCAAATCACCCAAATCCTTCATAGCAAATTGAGCAGAGAGAACACTGATAAATTTCTGAAGCAAAGAGGAACTACTACCTGTAAGCACAATATCATCAACATATAGCAAGAGAATGATATATGACTACTGTGTTTGAGAGTGAACATAGAGGTGTCACAACTGCTGCACTTGAAACCAATAGAGAGAAGAAAATTGCTGAAACGAGAGAACCAAGCTCGAGGAGCTTGCTTCAAACCATAAATGGATTTTCGTAACCGACAAACATAATGTGGTTGAGAAGGGTGTTCAAAACCAGGAGGCTGACGCATATAGACTTCCTCATTGAGGAAACCATGAAGGAAAGCATTTTTGACATCGAGTTGACGAATAGGCCATTTAAAAGTAGCAGCAAGAGTAAGAACTAAGCGAACAGTAGTAGGCTTAATTACAGGACTAAAGGTTTCAAAGTAGTCAATACCTGCCTGCTGATGATTACCAAAAACAACAAGCCTGGCCTTAAACCGCTCCACAGAACCGTCAGAATTATATTTAATCTTATACACCCACTTACAACCAAGAGCGTTTCTATTGTTGTTGTGAGGCACAAGTTCCCATGTATCATTCTTAATTAATGCTTCATACTCATCACGCATGGCTTGTTGCCAACGTGAATCTTTAGACGCTTGCTTAAAATTAGACGGTTCAGACTCAACAACATCGGTTTTTAAATCCAATAAATTCCTAGTTGAAATGATTCCGTATTTTAGACGCGTGGTCATGGTATGAACATTAGTAGGATCGACACACCTAGACGACTTTCTAGGACGCCTAGGGGGAGGGACGATAGGAGACGGGGATGACTCATGTGGGACGACTTGGGGAGGAGTAAAAGGCGAGGGTGGGGAAGATCCCGCGGGCGCGGGATGGTGCTGCGGGCTGGCAGCAGTTGCTTGTGGGGAAGGGGAAGACGTTGCGGGCGCGGGGCAAGCCTGCAAGCAGGCAGCAGATTGTGAGGGAGGGTTGGGGCTGGCTGCGGGTGCTGGGCGCACCTGCGGGCAGGCAGCAGGGCTGCTGGGATGTGGGTCACCCTCGGGCGTGCATGCACCCAGTGGGCAGGCAGCGGGTTGCTGCACGTGCTCCCGTGGTGCTGCGGGCTCGGGGGATGGGTCACTAGACAAAGGAAGACTCGGGAACCAGCCTAAGGGGTCAAGAGACTCAGTCATAGACGAACCAATGGGTGTGCTAGACACAAGAGAACGATAGGAAAATTTACGTTCACTAAACAACACATGACGACTTGTATAAACTTTGCCAGAAAGAGGATCAAGACATCGATAACCCTTATAATTTGAAGCATAGCCAATAAAAACGCATTGAATCGACTTAGCCTGTAATTTATTGATTTTAGGATCTAAAAACAACGGAAAACAGGCACAACCAAAACATTTCAAAAACTCATAAGAGGGGGGACGATGAAAAAGTTTAGCAAATGGGGATGAACCCCGTAACGCCGAACTGGGAAGACGGTTTATCGTATAAACCGCCGTATAACACGCATCAACCCAATATCGAGGTGGCAACTCAGATTGAACAAGCATAGTGCGGGCCATCTCGATAATGGTTCGATGTTTCCTTTCTGCAACACCATTCTGCGCTTGAGTCCGAGCACAAGACTTTCGAAAATAAATTCCCGAATCACAGAAATGTTGTAGTAAAGGAGTGTTATCAAATTCACGTCCACCATCACTTTGGAAAAATTTAATTTTTGAATTAAACAAGTTCTCAACAAGTTTTTGAAAAGCGATGAAGGTCGAAAAGACATCAGATTTCAGTTTAAGTGGATAAAGCCAAGAAAAACGTGAATAATCATCAACAAAAACCACATAATACTGAAAAAACTGATTAGATTAACGGGCGATTGCCAAAGATCACTATGTATCAAATATAAGGGATAGGGGGCACGATGAGTCACAGACTCAAAAGGCAAACGATGTATCTTTCCTAATTTGCAATGAACACAATCGTCATGAAACTTAGAATTACATGAAATTAAGTTCTGTGAACGTAAACTTCCTAAAACTCTAGCAGAAGGATGACCAAGGCGAGTATGCCAAACATCTCCAGACTCCTTAGTGGCTAAGAGGACAGGAACAAACGAATCTGGGCAGACTCGGAAGACTCTGAACGAACTCTGGAAGACGACTCTGACTCTAGGATATGAGGCTGAATAGGGTAGACACCATTCCTACTGATTCCCCGCAACAGAACTGCCCCCGTGGTCTTGTCCCTAACACAAACAGAAGATTCATCAAAACAGACTATGCAAGAATTATCCTGACATAACTTTTAAACAGACAGCAGATTATGTTTTAACTGGGGAACATGACACACCTTCGTAAGGCGAAGGGGGCGGCTAGGGGAAGACAGAATCAGATTACCAAGTTTATTAATGGGAAGTCGTGTGCCATCACCAACAACAACAGAACTCGAACCAGTGTAAGGAAGAGCATTAGAGAGCTTACCATCCTGTGAGGTCATGTGGGAGGCGGCTCCAGAATCTGGATACCAAACGGAGTCATTTGTTTCACCACCAACAGACAATGCAGCTAGGGCACGTGTGACACCATCAGGAGAGGAAGGCACAAAGCTATGATTGAAGCGTTGAGGACAATAGGCTGTTTGGTGACCTGGATACCAACAAAGACCACAAGTATCTGAAGAAGGAGTGGTGGCGAAATTGCCGTTAGATGAATTACTTCCTGCTGAAGACAAATCATTAGCAACATAGTTGGCACAATAATATTTAACATATGAAACATCAAAAAAATTACCCATACCATTAGCGCGGCCTGCATTGCCACGACCACCCTGTCCTCCATTGCCACGACCACCATTGTTGCCTTTACCACCCTTGTTTCTGTTGTTGTTGCGATTTTTGTTTTTACCACCCCCTTGACCCTTAGCATTCGAACCACCCTGAGAAGAGGAGTGTGATCCAGAAGCACCTGACTGAACAGCGACTAAGGCGGGATGCGCAGGAGACGTATCCTCATACGCACGCATGGCCTTAATGCGCTGCTCGTGCTGAAGTAGCTTAGGGCGAAGGTCATCAAAAGTCAAAGACGTTTGAAATTGGGATAAAATAGTAACAAGGGCATCATAGTCACGATCTTGATCCAAGGCAGTCAAGGTATACTGAATTAAATCATTTCGAGAAACAGGACATTGAATAGCAGCTAGAGAATCAACAATAATCTTAATATCACGTAAAAACACTTCCATAGACTGCTGGTCAGATATCTTCATACGACTAAGTCTACCTTTCAACTCCATCGATCGAGCCATACTAGCATGCAAAAAACGAGACTGTAACCTATTCCAAATCTCTACGGCAGTACGTAACTCATGGACATCCATCATAACATCACGGGAAATCGATGCGTATAACCACAACTTAATTTGCTGATCAATTCTCATATACTCATAAAATTGTGGATTAGGCAAAGATTGACCTAGATTATCAACATAAGTAGGAGAAGGAACCGTAATTGTACCTTCAACAATACCTAATAACTGATGTGTGGAAAGAAAACATGTCACCTGAGTTTTCCACATGAGATAATCTTCGGGTGATGTGAGTTTGATGGTGACAAACCGAGTAATATCTTGATGAACAAGAGAGGAGGCTGCCGGAAGAAGAGATGGTGGAAAAGATGAGTACTGGGCCCCGGAACGGATACCGTTGCCGTTAAAATTAGGGCCAAAACCAGGAGGGAAACCCGCTGGAGATCGAGCAACCATGGGGCTGCCGGAAAAGGCGCCGGAAACCGGCGGTGGATGGTGGACAGTGGCGGCCTGAAAAGGCGAGAAACCACCGGCCACCACTGAAGGCTCCGTTGTGGCGGAGGAATGGCTGGCGGAGAGGCCAGCAAAACTGCCGAAGGGCAGCGTCGGCAGGGAGGCCGGAGGCAGCAGCGCACGAGTGGTGTGGACCGGAGTGAGGGGGCTGCCGTCGGCGTGGTTGCCGGAGGAAGGGACGGCGGAAGACATGGAGGAAAGTCGCCGGAAACCGTCGTGAAAAAGAGAGAAAAAAAAACGGAAACCCTAGGGTTAAAAAAAAAAACGGTGGGTTAAAATTGGATGCGGAAATTTTTTTTAACCTGGGCTCTTGATACCATGTGCAAGTATTGAGAATAATGATTGGCTACCTGTTTAGGTATCCTGGCATGTTATATATATAGGGAGATAAAATATCTTTACAAAACCCTAATAAGAGTCTAATTACCAAATTACCCTAATACACCCCCACAATCTTTACGGGGAGGAATCACGGATAGATTGGAACGATGTTTACAAAACCCTAATAAGAGTCTAATTACCAAATTACCCTAATACCAATAATGATGATACCAAATCCAATCGGAAATCTTTGCCTGTTTCTTCTTCATCTAGTTGCAGCTCCATATTTTTTTTGTGGTGGTTGATGATTGTAGAAGATGATTATGAATTGGAATTGATGGGGTTCATTGTTTAGGTTAGTGAAAGTGTAGAATTGCAGATTAGAAGACGAACCGTTTGTATATGGATGTGGAGTACTGGAGCTTGATCCATGATCCCCAAGGCAAAAGGTGACCTTGACCTTTTCATTTTTCGATTGAAGTACGAGATTTTCTTTTAAAAGAAGGCAAAAGAATATTCCTTTTGAATTCTCATGAGACCTTGATCACCACGGCAAGCGTGCTTATAAGCTACTAGTCTCTCTCATATGTACCTAGGGGTGTTAATGAGCCGAGCCGAGCCGAGCCCGAGCTTGGGGTCGCTCAAGCTTGGCTCGTTATACTTTGCTCGAGCTCGAGCCAAATCTCGAGCTTTTTCGAGCTTAGATTATCAAGTCCAAGTTACACAAAACTTGATTTGAGTTCAAAAATTATAACAAAATAAAGTATATTTAGAAGATATAATATATTATAACTAAGTTTATTTATTTTTCCTAGACTTATTAAAAATATTCTACTAATATTGAGGTCACTATGTTAAAAAATATAATTTTAAAAAATATTTCGAGTCTGTTCACGAACTTCTCGAGCCGAACATGACAATGCTCAGTTTGTGAAAATTTCGATCCGAACTCGAGCAGCTCGCGAACAAGCTAAGCTTATTAACACCCCTATATGTACCCTTAGACCTTGATCATTAATAAGTAAAATGATTAATTATCTAGTTATTAAACTGATTAAATTTTTTTGGTGTCCACCACCTATTCCCTTATATAATAAAATAAATTACTAAATGTGTACAAAAAACGAGTTGGGTCCAGTGTAAATAGACCAGGCAAAGATGATCAGACCCGAATGACCTATCTCGACTCTCGAGATCCGAAATCGACAATCCAGGACTCGAAATGACCCGATCCAGACCCGATCCCAAATATACTCACCTGGAATAGACCTGAAATTAACATCGTCCAATACTGACCCGAATAATATTTATCCTTAATTTATTTTCTAATTAATTTCATAGTTATATACTCTTTCCATTTTCAATATTATTGTTATTTTTTTATAGTAAATTATAAATTTAATACTACTTGTGTACTAGAACACTAAAATAAACTCATATGAACTCGGTGCACACTAATCAGTATATCACATGAGTTTTCATTATTACAATCAACTTTCAACCACTCTATGTGAGATATAATGTATTTTTTATTGGTAAGAAGAAGTGGCCCGTATCCCTCTCGGCTACTAATGGGCCAGCCACTTTGGGAGATGGGGAGTGATAAGGGAAATCCTACTCTTAAAGTGCCCATAGTGGGGATGGAACCCCAACTTCAAGGTTGGAATACTCTCACCTTTTCACTAGACCAAGCTTTGCTTGCTGTGTGATATAGTGTACCTATGTGTGATACATTATAAGTATTTTGTGTTTCTGTATACGTAACATTTTCACTCACTCACTCTACGTAATGATTGCAACTTTCACTCACTCACTCTACGTAATGATTATAACTTTCATTCACTCACTCTCTACAATATTTTCTTTATATGCTAGTGTGTTTCGGTTTGATATAGTGTATCTATTCATGTTATAGTGTATGAATTTTTTATATAGTGTATTCGTGTACTATGTATTTGTGTTTCTTAGTGTACGTAAATTTTTTATATTCTATAGTGTCTTTCTGTGTAATATAGTGTATTTATTTATGGTATAGTGTATGTAGTATACATTTTCATACGTGATATTTTCTCTATATGCTACATTGTGTTTCTGTCTCATATAGTGTATCTATTTATCATATAATGCATGGATTTGTGATATAGATGACTTTGAAGTAATAGTGTTTGTGGGATCACGTGCCTAGCCTGATGCACAATATTTTTAATGTGCATCGTGTTCACGCAAGTCGGATTGCTAGAACACTCTGAACAGTTTTCTATTCTGTTTGTATCGAGAAAAAGGGTAGATCAAACATTTTGTTTTAAGGGTACAAGACCCAAATCACATGATATACGAAAAAAAGACAGTCACTAGAAATGAACCGCAAGTACATAATGTTTCATTAAAGGAAATAATACAATTGCAACGCATTTGGGAGGGAATTTTTATTTTTGTATACCTTTGTCTCAAATATATTGACCGGATTTAGACATGACAAAACAACAAACCTGACCCAACGTTCGCATACTTGAAACCGAATAGCTCGATTCTGACCCGACCCAGGCCCGACCTGAACAATCTAATTACCACCTCTAGTATAAATAGCTAATATGGGCTTTTTAGATGAAGCTGGACCAATTTTTGGATCAGTAGTGTACCAAACACTAAAAAATGGGTTGATCGGGCCTACAAATTAGATTGTTTCGATGAGCTCTATGCCTCTATTATATAAGAATGACAACAGGTACTTTGTTATGCTTGGATACTATCATGTTTTAACTTTTATGGATAGAGTTTATTGGTTATGAATGCTATGTGTTAGAGCTTCATTATTAATTAATATCTATAAAACATGCTAAAATTTTTAATCCAAATCCTTCACAGTTTGCACAAGTAAGTTCTTATGTACAAGTCATCAAGGTCTACCATAATTTTATTTTTTTGCGAATAGGGTGTTTGACAATTGAATGGTGACCTTTTGTGGTGCTTGGTTTGATAAATTGTTTTTATTGGTTAGTTGAGTGGTTGTCTAATTATTGGACGTTTGTAAAAGTTTTTTTTAATAGAACCGGTTGTTAATTTTGGTTGTTTAATATAAATGGAAGCAAAGTCAAAAGTTAACCTCTAAAGCTGACCAAAAGAAAAAGTCAAAGCCAAAAGTTAATGAAAAAGCCACGCATATATCATTTTTCAAACACCATCGAAATATGCTTTTTCTTTCTTTTGTTGAAACTAGCTTTTTATTAGAATCACTATGTTACGACTAAAAATTGGTTGAATTGAAATCAGGAATGGCAATGGGTAGGGCCTGGGTCGGGTCTGACCAGACCGAGACCCAGACCCATTAATTTTTTCTAGACCTAGACCCGACCCAGACCCATTGGGTCTGGAATTTTCAGACCCAAACCCAGATCCTTTTGGTCTGAAGGGTCTAGGGTCCTTACAGGGTCCTTAGTGGGTCCTTTTGAATTTCAAGTTTAATAGTATTTTTTAATCTAATAAATTTATTTTGCATATTTTATAGGTTTGTACGACCATGGTTAAGGCTTGTATCGAAACAATTAACATAATGTAGCTCATAAAATCTTAAAATTGTTTAAACTTACAGTATTACATGTCTTAAAATGGAGCCACAAATTACAACTCTATTATTTTTTTGAATTTTTTAATATAAATGGGTCTGTGGGTAGGGTCTGGACCGGGTCTGGGTCTGATATAGTTAGACCCAGACCCAGACCCGCCGGATAACCTCTGGACCCAGACCCATTGGGTCGAAAAAAGTTGGACCCAGACCATTATAAATGGGTCTATGGGTCTGGGTCTGGGTCGTGTCCAAGACCCATTGCCATCCCTAATTGAAATTGTGACAACAAGCTAGAGAAGTTATTTTGAACTCGTTTTTTATCATGTTAAATAGGAGGACCATTAGTTTAAGGACTAAGGTGCTTCCATATGTAAGATATCCATAAAGTTAAGTATATGTAAGTACTGTTTCTCTTCAAAAGTTCAAAGGTTATGTTAGGGGGAAGTCTAAAGCAATTTTAGGGCCAAGTTTAAAACAATTTTAGGGCAAGCCTAACCAATCAGGCTTAAAAAGGGTGAACTATTGCTCATTATTAAATTTATCTAAATAATTAAACAGAATGTGAATATATATGTAATTTTAAAAAGAATGTGAAGTTGGACAACATGACTACAACAAATAATGAATATCGAAGTTTGGGACCCTTTTAGAATCACCACGGTAGGTTCAAGCGTTGAACTGAAATTGTGACAACAAGTTAGAGAAGTTATTTTGAACTCGTTTTCTATCATGTTAAACAGGGAAGGACCATTATTTTAAGGACTAAGGTGCTTCCATGTGTAAGATATCCATATAATTAAGTATGTGAAGTACTATTTCTCTTCAAAAGTTCAAAGGCTATGTTAAGGGGAAGTCTAAACAATTTTAGGGCCAAGGCTAACCAATCAGGGCTATATTGCATAGGTTGGTGAACTGTTTCTAATCATTAAATTTAACTAAATAATTAAACAGAATGGGAATATATATATATATGTAATTTTAAAAAGAATGTGAATTTGGACAACATGACTTAAACAAATAATGAATATCGAATTTTGGGACCCTTTTTATATAAGGGGTCCTATATTGTAGGTCACTTTGCACGTCCTCATAGATGGAAGATGGCGTGGCTAATCACATCTATATACACCCATATCAAATTGCCTTTGTACATGACTGCTCAAGGATGAATTGCAGCCAATCATTTTCAACATAGATATATAGGGAAAGTCAGTACAATGAACAAAAATTGAAAGAAACTAACATCTTATGGTGTGATTTGCTTTATAAAACTTATCAAAATGATCAAAGATGACACAGAGTTTCATGGTATTCATGCACTAGAAACTCATTTATATATAAGGTAGGATCAGTATCAGGAGAATGAATAGGGATTATGGCAATTCTCTTTGAAGAACTTGTCATAGGATTGTAGCAAAAAATGTCAACAGAAGTGGAGAACACAAGCTGTATATCATCATCTTCATTACTACCACTCCGACTGCCTACTATAGCTACCAACATAGAACCGTAGATTCCCATATCGATATCGAAAGTGGGAAACTCGAATGACAAGTCGATCAAGTCAATAACATAGTTCAAGATCCAACCTGAGTAATCCTCAGCCATCTGATAAAGCTCAAGATTGGAAAATCGCGTCACTGCTAAGTATAGGTGGCCATTAGCCTGACCAAAGTACTTATACCAGCATGATACAAACTGTCTTTCATCTGGAGGCTCGGGGGTTGATTTCATACATTCGTTATCAATATCGAAATAAGTACAACTACATGATGCATAATCTAGCCAGTGAATGGCGCCATTACAGAACAATCCTTGTTCATCAATCTCCGTGTCTTCATCAAAAGGCGTACCTGAGGTTTTCCATTGGCTAGTCGTCGAGGAGTAAACCTCTATCTGGAACCTGAATTGTTCCTTGTATAGCCTCCTAATACATACAACTTTGTAATGGGTTGATTTCTTGGGGTCAAAAGCCAAATTGAGTGAAAAATAATAAGGAATTAGAACTCCCTTAGGAAGAGGCAATTGTTTCCTTTGCAAGGTTGTGGGATTACATATAAAGTATGAACTATGAGAAGTATGACAAATTAAGAGACCATTACAAGATTGTAAGATCTCGAGGCCTGTGGAATTTAAGGCAGCAATAAATTTACGAGGGGGATGAGCTTCACCAGTGGGCTCCAAAACAATGTAGTTGTGGGATAACAAGGGTGGCATCCAGGCGCGGTAAAGGAATAGGCCAGAGATAGATGGAGGATGCTGAAGGGTGTGCTTGCTAGTAAAATTTGGTGTAGTGGATGCCGTATGCCATTGCTTTGATACGAGCTGAAAACTATTGACAATTGAGCTTGGTGGTGAACGGAGGAGGATTTCGGTTATAAGGTCAGTGCTGTTAGCTATGAGTTCTCCCATTGCTATTAGAGATCAATGATGGACTTTTGATGGTTGTCTGAGACATGTAGAGCACAATGTGGGGAACCAACTATACACAATATTGAATATGTCCTAATGAAGGAGAAATTGTATTGTAGTTTTTAATTTTGGAGCCAATTAGATATGGTCTGTCACCAAGATAGACAAGTGCAACAACATTTTATTATATGCAGTTGAAGATTATACTATATGATATTGGATATTGATGGTTAACTTCATGGCATATGTGTAAGGTTCGGCTTTTGTTTCTGCTGATATTTAGTCCTTTGCCTGCTTTCAGTGTCTTGACCAATTGAATCATAGCCCAGCCAATGATACTTAGGAAAATTTTAATTTCGGGCTGGCTCGTAGCTAGTACTTTTCTAAATGCATTTTCGGATCTTGGAGCAGGAGGTCAACAGCCGGCCTAGGATATCGTAAGAGCGCAAGAAAATATGGCTGCTCTGAAAAATGGGAATAATGTGTACGATGCTGAAAAGTCAATTGAAGGATATATTACCTCCCCACCTTCCACTCTAAAGGTGAAGGATATATTCTTTCTAGATAAGAGAAAACCAATTATCCCAAAGAATTGAATTTTTGAACACCCACTCAGATAAGAATATGAACTGGTCCTACCATTAATTTTCGAATCCACTAAATCACCTTTATATATATATATATATATACATCTACATGCTACATGAGACATGACCATGCTAACGGATTGCATATATGAACAGGTAGAGCACAAATATTGTACTAGTATTTAAGTTGTTAAGTGTTCTCTTCTTATATTTAGTACTGCAAATATACACTAGTACTTTATAATAAAGTTTATCTTTGAGTGGGTTTGAACACAATGTAATTGTGGGATAAAAAGGGTGGCGTCCAGGTACGATAAGGGAATAGGCCAGAGATAGATGAAGGATGTTGAAGGGTGTGCTTGCTAGTGAAATTTGGTGTAGTGGATGCCGTCTGCCATTGCTTCGATACGAGCTTCAAATTATTGATAATTAAGCTTGCTGGTGAACGGAGGAGGATTTCGATTACAAGGTCAGTGCTGCAAGCTATGAGTTCTCCCATTGCTGTTAAAGATTGATGAGGGACTTTGGATGCTTTACTCTGCCTTACATTGGTGAGAACCAACTAGGCAATGTTGAATAAGACCATATGGAAGGTGAAATAGTCCTGTAATATATAACTAGTTTTTGTGGCCCGTGCAAAAATGCACAGGGAAGTAAAGTGGGCCAAATAAATTAATAATGATTCAAGTAAATAATATCAATATTATTAATATTATCTTCTTTAAAGTTAATAAGAAATAATAAATTATCGATTTTGGAAAATATAAACAACGCAACTTAATTTAAGTTTGAAAAGATTTTATCAGTGTGCCCATTAATTAAATAATAAGAAATTCAATTTATTTCATTTACGAAAATATAAACAAAGGTTAAGGTTAATAAATTGGAAACAAAGTTTCATAATTTGAAACTGGTAACACAAACTCTAACAAAATAAGGATGGGTAAGAGTTAAAAAGCTCGGTTTTGATTTCATGAAATTCCTCTAAAACCTTTTTTCAAAAATACATTGCCCTTTTTTATATATATTGCTAGATTGTAGGTCAATGAAATTATACATACATAAGCATAAACTTGCCTTATGGTGAAACGACAACCATCAAATGTAGTATCTATTTAATATTATTATAAGCATATAGGTAATTTCAAGTGGAAGAACTGCCAAAAATTTTTATTAAGATTTCTTCATGGTTTTGGCAATGTTGATTGATTATTTATATATATCTGTACTATTGGTATGGTACTATGGTATTTGTTTGTTTGCTTTAGAGTGTTTTTGTTCAAATTAATGGATAGTGATGTGAAGGAGTGTGTATGCTGAATGATGGTGATGAGTGAGGAGAGAGAGCGATTTTTGAATGGTAGTCTAATTAGGTATGATTGTAAACTTATTTAGGCCTTTAAGAACATAGTAAGTGTATACACAATGTATACGTTATTAGGGATATCGCTATTATTGGTAATAATTGTACTATATTTGGTCCGTTTAGAGTTTATATTAGGCGTTTTAATACTAAATAAGTGTTTAAATAAGACTACATACATTATGCTAGATGTCAAGAAAAGATTCATATAAGTTTGCTAGCCTCAGATATCTACTAAATACGAAATATGGTACAACACAGTCGACTTCTTCATTTTTCTCCCTTAAATTAGATAGTGTTTTTATGTGTTCATAAACACTTTTGAAAAAACTAATTTTATACCAAACTCCCAATACTTTTGTTTTAGATTTTTCAAGGTTTTGGCAAGGTTGACTTATTATTTATATATATCCATAGTATTCGTATTGAAAGGTTATATTTGTTTGTTTGGTTAAGCGTGTTTTTGTTCTATTCAAAGGATGCAGATGTGAATGAGTGGGTATGTTATTATATTTAATCATAATCCTAAAGAAAATAAACCTACATTATGAACACCCTCTATAACAGATTAATGCACAAATCCATATTTAGAATACCACGTAAACAAATATTTTAGAATATAAGGAGTCGTAAATTCCTAAACCTTAACTGATCAACGGTCGTGTAAACATTGGGATATTAGCGGCAAAATATAAAGCACTTTTGAAATTATAATAGATTATCGATTTGGGAATTTTTGAATAGAAATAGTTTGCAGTTTATTAAATCTGGGCCTATTTTGACATCTTCTGAAACATATACCTACACTTGTCCACCAACTTAATCACCAAAGTTTTTTTTTAAACATAGAAGATAAGGTTTTTAAAATTAAATTATTTATAGCACTATATAAATACTTTTTCGTGAAATAAGGCTTACATACTAATCACAGTAATTATTTTTGCACCGTACCAACAATCTATTTTATATAATAACTTTTTAACCAATTACATATATATTAAAATTACCTACCACTATAAAGTTAAAAAATAAAGTCCTTTTACACAGGTTTTAGGAAAATGGTTTTTTGGTGTTTAGCACAGATATTAGCCTAATTCAGATTTTTATAATAGATACTAAAATGGGTTATTAGCAGTTTTCATTTTCTGGATAAATATCATTTGCGTTAGGAATTTGCGTTTCACAAACATATTCTATTTTATATATGTAACATTGGGATATTGGGCAAAATATAAATGATTTTGTAACGAATCAAAATTTAGAATTGGAATTTTTTGAAAAAACAAATCTCAATTTTAATAAATCTTGGCCTTTTTTGGTATCTTATGCATTGTATACTTGAACTTGTGCACCAAGTCAATCACATCAATTTTTTTTTACATAGAAGATATGGATTTATAAAGTATATTATTTATAACACTATATAAATATTTGTTCGTGAAATAAGGCTTAAATAATATGAACATATATTTTAGCATCAATTCCATTAAACTGTAAAGTGGCCTCTAATTAAGGATCAACACAATTGGTGGTAAGTGAAAATGGGGTTGAAATATGTTGTGAATGGGGCTAAAATATGCTTGATTTTATACTGTCATGAATAGATAACTAAATGGTAAGTACTTTTATTATGAAATATATAATTATTTGTGAGTAGAAAAATATCTTTATGTTATCTAAATATTTAGGAAACAATTGGTGGCTAAATATAAGAAGCCTATTTATAAGCTATAGAGATATTAAAGGAAGTAAAACATTATATGTATAAAGATTGAAATAATCTATATGTAACATATATACTTCGTATTAAGTAATAACTATAAATATGGTCATCAAATATATTCCATTTATGTTATTTTTATTAAGATTAACCTAAGCTGTCATTTAGGTGAAAGTAACAGGGATATCATATCTTTGACTTATCAATTAAAGGTATTAGACTTTTAGGAAAAGTCACAATATAGAGTGAAAACAAATCATCCCTAAATTAAAGCTATGTCACGATATGTATGGGTTTTATTGTGGATAAATCATCCATAGGTAGGGAATATTGTAGTTGGAAAATCTTTTCCTTAATTGGAGTGTTTTTCCTAAAAATATTATAATTAACATGATTATAGTGTAGTGTCAAATAATCTAAACCCATAAATATCTCAATCGGATTTTGAGATTTTTTTCCAATAATCATTATAGCTCAACCGAATAAATGATCTCCAAATGGGGTTGAAATATATTATTTTTATATGTATTTAGTAGATAACTATATGGTATGTGCTTTTTTTATGAAAAAAATCTTTATTTTATCTGAATACTAAATAATGATTGTTGACTAAATATATAACACAAAAAATTATAAGGTATATAGATATTAAAGGAAGTAATTCAAAAATTGAAATATCATATATATAATATATATATTTCCTATTAGGTAATAACTATAAATATGGTCATCAAATATACTCCATATATGTTATTTTTATTACGATTAGGTTCAGCTATAATTTAGGGACAACTAACAGGATACTATATATTTTTCTTAATACATTATAATTATAATACACGTGAAAAAAAGATCTTTTGCTTAATTAAAGGTATTATATCTTTAGGAAGTCTTTAACTTAATTAAAGGTATTAACTAACAAATCTTTTCCTTGATTAACTCCCGTAGTTTTTTTAGGAAAAGTCACAATATAAAGTGAAAAAACAAATCTTCCCTTAATTAAAAATATGTCACGATATTTAAGGGTTTTATTTTGGAAAAACCATCCATAGATACTTAACATATTCATATTCTTTTAAATAAATATAAATCTGACATAATATTGTGAAGAACGATTTGTGCTAATTTACTCAATAAAATCTATATTATATATAAACTTAACAAACGATTTAACTTAGACAAAAAAATTTATATAATGATTGTCAAGTTCACACAACACATTATTTGTGGTGATTATTTGACAACAAAATCGCTAAAATTATTTTGCATTTATTGAATTATAAATGTAATTCATTAGCATATATTGAATAAAATTAACATCATCAAGCACTAACAATTGAACTGAAAAATCACAAACTATCAATTTTGTATTAAAATCAATGATGTCTTAACAACAATTTGTTAAATTAAATACAATCCAAAAACATCAATTTTGAAACTAATAAGGCTTCTTATTCTATATTCTTCTTGGATTGTGCATGAATTTATCAGCATAAAATTGTTGGAGGTCCTCAATTGCTACTATATCATAGAAACTTTCTTCTCTTGTATTGAATGATATTTTGGCCTCCTTCTATGTTGGATGGAAACTTCTCTATCTACAAAAAAAACTCCTTTACATTAACACAATAGGAAAGTATTTTCCTTTTCACATATTTATCTATAAAAAATTAAACGAAGTCACATTGTAAACCATAACTCATTACCTCTATCATTTTATCCATATTTAGATGCATGGCCGGTATTTCTTCTTTTTTTAATTTTTCCTCCTATAGTATGAATGTATTAGAATGGCTAACAATAATTACAATAATATTATTTTAATTAGCTCCTTAAAAATAATATTTAAAAATACATAGCTCACCTGTATCCGTTGATATAATCTCACCCATTTGTTAATGGTACAATGGTCTGTTGTATGCTTTATCACCAAGTAATCTTCATGAATAGTTAAATTCCTTTCAAACACTTGAACTTTAAAAGCTCATCTTTTGCCAATCATATCCATCAACTCTTTAGAAAATTGTTTCTTGTTAAAGCACTACAACAAATATAAATATTTGATCAATATTTGTTTAATAACTTCCGATTGATACCAATAAAATACTAAAGTACTTATTTAAATTTTTTAATGGCATAATTAGCTTTTTACATATCAATTTGAAATGCAAAAAAAATAATATAAGTAAGCATTCTAATACCTTCTCTTGATGTTTTAATACATCCATACAAGATTTATTTAACAACTTGCGAACCTCTTGGTTGTGCATCAAAAATGATACACTTTCAGTTTCATCTGACACAATAATCCGCAACCTAAACCTGTAAATAAGAAGTCAAATACTTTATAGATAAAAATGGTTTATAGAAATAATTTAGGTAATTTCATATTTACAAAATGGTTGATATATGAAAATAAATCCATTTTTTTATACGCAAGAAGATCGAATCAAATTCTACTACTTTCATTTTTTTAACCAACTTATATTATATAAATTATTATATCTAACATCGAATAATTTGAATTTTTACTACTTGTTTAATATTTGTATATTTCACATCTGATCGAACCTTGCCAAATATATTAAATTATTTAAAATAAGTTCAATTATAAAATGCAATTCATTATAATTTTTGTACTTCAATAACATCACTACCTCGACTTTTTATTTATTAATATCAAATAAAAATAAATACAATATTAAAATGACTCACATAAATAAGATAGAAAATAAAAAAGACTGAATACGATGATTTATAGAGTGATAACCAATATTTGTCTCCAAAAAAAACATTCAAAATGCACCAAAAGTATCTCAAATTTCCACAAAAATATCAAATATAGAATCCACCTTATTAGAAATGAAATATTAAATATACGATAATTTAAAACTGATTATTCAACAATGCAGTTTTTTTTGGTGGCCTTCTCATCCTTTATTCCAGTTGCATCTTCCTTTTCAGATTCGTCTTCAAGAACACGTTTCCGTACTGAATTAACACGAAGATTGTCCATGATATCTACCTTTGCTTGTTTCGCATCGTACACAAATTTATAACACATTTAAAAATCGTATATGAAAATATATTATTATAAGTAAGCTACACTATATTTCAGCTAATACTAATAAAAACACTTAATAATAGATAATCATTATGAATTTATAAAACATAACTTCGAAACTTACCAAAATGGTTTTGTAATGTCGCATCCATAAATCAATAGATACTTCATTATTGGTCAAACTTGAAACCATAAATTCAGCTTTCTTCCTCAATTTATTCATTGCTAAGAATTCCGCCTTAAAAAGAAATAACTTTTTCTTCAACAAAGTCAACACTCTAGGCATCTCATAAATATCACCTTCCTAAGAAAATGATATAGAAAGTCAACTCTTTAGGCATCTCATATATATCAACTATTGAAAATTTGTGTTTATAATAAAATGTATGTATAGCCTAATTATACGTGTCATACCTGTTCTTGCGCATCAAGGTAATCCTGAGCAGTCTTCTTAAGCAATCCTTGAACAGCCTTATCATAAAGAACGAAAATTGCTTTGTCTGTATCATCAGATACGTTTATCTTCACCCTAAATCTATTGTTTGTCCAAAATAATAATAAATCAGTTTTTGAGATGGATTATTGGTTAATTAATAACAGGTAAGACGTGGCGACACTTACCTAGGTTGAGTTTTCTTCAGAACATATCTGTCTATCGGACAAACCATATTTTCACCCACTTTAACCACCTTAACACCACACCTAATGCACCCTTCGTAGTAATAGCCGAAATTCTCGTCAATGTCATCTATGTTCACCAAACAAATAACTTCTACATCCTACATTTAAAAACACGAACAATATGGTGTAATTAATATCATCCAAGAGGAATCAAAAAAATTAAATAATATAAATCATTTTACTATCCATAAAAACATAATAAATCTCACAAAATAACCTTGTGCATTTCAGTAGCATCGCGTAGACAACAGATTTCTGAACGATCTATTTTGGACACACTTTTAATATCCACTGGACGGGCAATAAAATCATTTCTTCCATCTTGTGATTGGAACTCATTAATTTGACAGTCAATGAGCAATCGAGTTGCAAATCTAACAATTGTCACATACTTTGCACCTATATATAACAAAGATAGTATTAGATAAAATAATATGATTTAATCTATATACGTAAAAAGTAGTTGACAAAGGTAGGCAAAATATGTGATTCCATCAAAAAAGTATTAGGTTCATACTCATAAAAATAAGACCGTATGAAAATTAAATTGTATAAAATAATTATATTACACTCTATAATATTTCCCAATCCCACTTATAATTATCTATATAATTTTCATACTAATAAAATACATTTAGTTATATGAAAAATTTAATAAAATAAAGTACATCAAATATCAAATTTCAATAAACTACTTTTTACGTGTATAATATATGAACTTCAAGTCTATATTATATTAAGTATATATGTTCCATCAAATAGTGTTAAAAACTCAAAAAATATGCATCTATATTTTAATTAAGATGATTTATTCACAACTACTTTTAGTATATGAAATTATACTAAACATTATAATCAAACTATTATGTGCAGTAATTTAATATAAGCACAGATTAAAAAAAAGTAGTTACTTAGATCACTTTTAAACAATATTCTTCTAAGAGTATGAATAAAATAACACAATTCTAAATTAGTGGAAATAGTTAATTATATTTAATTATTTAATTAAAATTCACAAAAAAGAGGAAAGTTGGCAATATAACTTCACATCTATTTAAAATGACTATTCACATTGGGAAGATTTTATTATATCTTTTATATTAACTGCATTTTTGCATTGACATTAATACTTGAATATTCTCCATTTTTATTGAATAAGATGCTTAAAACTTTACCTTAATTATTATCTTTATGGGAATGTTATTTTAGGGATTAGTATAATTTAAATTCAATCTTCCACATTAAAGGGATATATTCCAATTTTTCCCCCTTTTATTGTTAGATATTTCTATTAATAAATCATAAATAAAAACTTCCATTAACAACAAATGCATAACTGCTTCCATACCATCAACTATTATTCCATATTATAAGTCTCCCAAATGGCAACGTTTTAGGAGGAAATAAACACTGTAAATATATAGTTGACTATAAATATGATCTTGCCGTTTATTAAATAAAACTAAGGGTCTTAACATACCAAATTTAATATCCATAACGGAAGCAATAAAATAAAATAATATGATATCCTTGCGGTTTTTGTTTTTAAAAAATAAGGGTCTTTTATTCGTAGTCATAAAAAATTTATGAATATTTAGTTATCGTCTCAAACTACTAAATTTTATCAATCATCAAAGAAAAATATAAATAATAGTTCAATATGCTCCTCTTTTCTTCAATAAGATGTGCAAAGATTTACCACAATTATTATCAATTTCTTAACGTTATTTTTGGGATTGGTTGCAAATGAGGAGCAACCTTTCATATTAAACGAATATAATTTAGGTTCCTATAATTTAGGTTCTACGGTTTATGGCTACTATAATTAGCAATTCTTTTTTATATAATTCCAGTAGTTTAGTGTAAAATATTTGTGCTCTTATAACAAAATCATTGATATAAAATTTCACTAAAATACTTTTCAAAGTAATGTACTTTTAATATCAAATTTAACTAAACTACTTTTTACGTGTATAATATATGAACTTTAAGTCTATATTATATTAAGTATATATGTTCCATCAAATAGTGTTAAAAACACATAAAATATGCATCTATATTTTACTTATGATAATTTATGAAACAAATACTTTTCGCAGATGAAATTATACTAAATATCATAATCCTACTATTATGTGCAGTAATTTAATATAGGCACAGATCCAAAACAAAATAGTTACTTAGATCACTCTCAAACAATATTCTTTTATGAGTATGAATAATTTTCGAGCTCATTTATTTCAATTAGTCCCTTATATCTGTTTTTTTTCCAGTCGAATTGAATTAAAACTACTTTCAAAAGTACATTCACTTACCTTTGTGGTTGTAAGAAATTTTGCAACCTTGGAGAATTATATAGAGGTCGTTCAATGGGT
This sequence comes from Patellifolia procumbens, assembly GCA_947645195.1. Classification (NCBI taxonomy): domain Eukaryota; kingdom Viridiplantae; phylum Streptophyta; class Magnoliopsida; order Caryophyllales; family Amaranthaceae; genus Patellifolia; species Patellifolia procumbens. Next base: position 256,658 of record CANSGD010000178.1, on the reverse strand, counting down.
GCCTATTAACCATATTGTTATATAATATTTCAGCATATTGTCCTTCTAGATAACAATCCATGCGAGTGTACCTTCAAATAAAATCAAATATATTAAAATTGTAACTATAATCTAGTACTCGACTATATAAATAAATTTGAAACGTTATAAAATTATATGAGAGATAGACTTACTGAAAGTCCATAATTGCAAAATTTATAATAAAGTAGCTAGGATGTGGAGTATATTTTTGGACAGTGTATGGCAAAACCCTTCCAAACACATCTGAAAAAAAATATTAACATTAAACTTTTTAGTTCAACTTCAACCTAGATAAATTATTAGATGATAATTTATATTGCAAAATAACAAATCTATACCTAGTAAATACGTTTATAGAAATCACTTGAAAGCATAAGGGGATATGAATAAAAGAAGAATCTATAATAGGGCAAATCCCCAGATTTCATGTTCTCAACAACGGTTGACTCGTTGAAGATTATTCTATAAACGAATGTAGTTGGTTTGACACCATCGTCTTGCTCACGAATAGTAAAATTCCGAATCCTATTAATTTGCCCTTCTTTAAGCAAAGGACCTAATGTAAGTATTAGCTCCTTAGGTAAAGTGGCTCCAATCTTCTCTCCCTACAAAATTCAAAGAAAACAATCGTTACAAAACGTACAAAAATAAAATAAAATTGATAGATACAATTACAAAGGACTATGGGCAATCCAAATTATAAGGGATATATTCCGAAAGCCTTCCAAAAAATAATATTCCGAAATCAATCAATATTACAAATAAATAGACACTATAAATATTACATTCTCATCAACCAAAATCATTTCTACGGTACGGATCTCCACTAAATTCGATAGCAATTGTTCTTCCCAAAGCCTTATTATCCTAACTAAAATAGTAGATGATGAAGATTCAAGTGTCAAAGAGTTGATCCGAACAACTTCTGGGATCATGATGTTTAGTGTGGTTGCCATAAACTTGGAGAGGAAAATATTGAAAAATTGAATTCTTGAGACAATGTTGTGGTGAATGTTTGAATCAAAGGTTAAAATCTATTGAATTTATATGATAAATATTGTGTTCGAAAATATTATAGGAATCATAAAAGCGGCAAGTAATAATTATTGATATTACAATTATATCTTATTGAATTTATATGATAAATATTGTGTTCGAAAATATTGTAGGAATCATAAAAGCGGCAAGTAATAATTATTGATATTATAATTATATCTTAAAGCAAGTAATATTCACGTTTTAGGGAGAAAAATCAAGGAATAGATTAAGTGGGTAACTCTTAAAGCAATCAACCGAATTAAATCTTTTAATTCTTTTATGGCACTTTTATTTAGGAATATGATGCTTTTATGACACTTTTATTTAGGAATAAAATGACAAAACAAATCTATTCCTTAATTAAAGCAATCAACCCATACGTGATTTTGGTAAGTTGATAGGTTTTAGTCGTGTCACCTAATCAAAAATAAACCTACGGACCTCTAACTAGGTAGTCAGTGGAAGCAGGATCGAATCCACAGGGAGACAGAGTTTCTAAATTAATATTCAACCGATTCAGCTACTCCAGATGAAATCAGGGAAGAAATAATTAAACTAATGAATAGACTACAGAAGACGGAATAAATTGAGGATTAAACTATGGAATAAAAACCTAGGGTATTAGGTCGGTCCACCATGCTTATACCAATCAAATAGGGTCAACTAATACCAAAACCTAAGTCAAGAGTCGGGGGATTAGAGCCTATGTTGAGCTATGGTTAAGACTCAACGCTCATAGTTCAACATACGCCGCATATTCACTAACGTAATCAGAACTACTGACGTGTCCTAGGCCTCTAGTCGTAAGACGGATCTGTGCAAACAACTATTAACCACAAGCAACCAACGAAACTGCAATAACGTTAATTACTCAATAAAGAACAAACCACACCACAATCACCCTAATCAAGCCCTAGAAATTGATAGAAATCTAAATCGCAATCATGGTATAAACATGGCTTTCCTATCTAACACCCTAGAAAGAGACTACTCAGACATGATCGAATTAACAATAATAAAACTAAAATGAAACCCTAACAATTGCATCATGAACGATTAAATAAATAAACTAAGCAATCAAAGTAATTAAAGAGATAAAGAGTAGAGAAGAGTACCAATTGACGGAAAGCAGGAACTTTTATTGAAATCGAAATAGGTTTGATCACCTCTAAATTAATCTAAAGTGTTTGAATTAAACTAAGAACAATGAAGAATAAAACTAGTCTAAAACCTAATGAAAGATGAATAAAAGATAGATGAAAGATAGATGTCCCTAAATAATGAGGAAAAGGTATTTATAATACCCCTCAAGTTCACTAAAAACGGGAACAAAAAGTGAAAAAGCGCGATAAAGAGCGCCAGACCCGATCGGGCCCGAGTCATCCACCCGATCGGGTCGACGTACAATGTCACCAATCTGCGCTCCTGGGCCTTCGTATAGTAGCAGCGAAGCAGCAATCTAAGAATTACGGCCCACCCGATCAGGCCGTGGGCAGCCACCCGATCGGGCCAGGCGACAAACGAGCTCAGCAGCTTCTTAGCGTCCGCAGCTTCACAATGGGACCTAGCAGCACCCTACCCGATCGGGTCGGGCACACTACGCCCGATCGGGTCTGGTGCATTGATGTTCGCCCGATCTAATCGGGCACTCCTTGCCCGATCGGGTCCGCAACTTTCATACCCGATCATAAATACTTCGCCCGATCGGGCCATTTCTGCCCGATCAAAGCACGGAAACCTCCTTTTTGACTCTTTGGCTCTCTAATCTTCACGTTTAGGGGTCTTGGGACCTCCTAAACTATTCATAGAGCTCGTGAGCCATCCTACGTGCCTCGTAACATCTCGTAAAGCCGTGGTTGCTTCCAAAAGGCTCGGAAATAAGGAGAAAACTCCATAAAACCTGCAATTCAATACTAAAACACGAAACCACAACTACATACGATAGTTAGCACAAAATAGCTCCCAAGAGCTCCAATGAAGCACAAATTAGCTTGTAAATAAGGGAGAAAACTCTATATAAATACGTGATATCATAAGTCCACTAATTTAGGAATAGATTAAGGATTTGAATTTTATTTGTTTGAATGTGTTTTAATTAAAGCAATCAACCGAATTAAATAGGTCATCCTTACTGAAAATAAGCCACAATTAATTAGCTAATATTTAGGAATATAATAAGAGTCAAACGCTAATTTAGGAATAGATAAAGGAATTTATTTCGGAATATTTTATTCCTCTAATTAAGGAATCAAAGGTTAATAAAACGGAAATACAATTAAAAAAAAACAAAAAAATCTGGGGGTGACACGTGTCTTGTCCAAACGCTAGATTGCATGAGGGTTCAAGGTTTGCTTTGGTTTAATCTGGTGACGACACATGGCGAAAACCATTTTGCTTTAATGTTATATATAGATTTTGGAGCCAATTAGATATGGTCTGTCACCAATACTTACAAGTGCAACAGCAATTTATAATAGGAAAAATTGCCTAGAATAATGCAACCTTTTGACGATTCGCAAATAATAATGCAACCTTTTGATTATTCTGGAATAATGCAACCTTTATACCACATTTATTTTAAATGAGGTAAAACCGGATCTAACCTAAAGAATAGGTTAAATGAGACACGTGTCAATTAGTTATTGGTTATCATAAACTATTTTAAAAATAAAAATAAAACAAAAAGATTTAAAAAAAAAAAAAAAAAATCCCTCCCTCCCTCTTAAATACTACTACCGGAAGAAACCACCCCACCCCTCCTCCCTTCCCCCAGCCACAACACCACCCATAACGGCGTCGCTGACGAACCACCCCACACATACGACGCCGACAACGAGCCACCCCACCAGACGCCGCCGACGACAACCAACAACCAATCACCTCGCATTGCCCTCTGTCTACGCACAAAACCACCCTTTCACTGCCGACGACAAACGAGCCACCCCACCAGACGCTGCCACTGACGAGCCTAACGCGGGGTGGGGGCTGACAGTAGCGGGGGTGGGGGTTGGGATGAAGCAGCGGGGGGGTAGGGGTGGGGGTCTACTATAGCGGGGGGTGGGGGTGGGGTGGGTTGACAGTAGAGGGGGTTGGGGCTGGGGAGGGGGAGTTTAATTTTTTTTTAAAAGTTTATTTTAATATATTAATTATAATTTAAAGTTTTAAATAAAAATTACCAATTGTTCAGGTAACCGGTCATTTGTCCTATTTAAAATAAATGGGGTATAAAGGTTGCATTATTTCAGAATAATCGAAAGGTTGCATTATTATTTGCGAATCGTCAAAAGGTTGCATTATTCTAGACAATTTTTCCTTTATAATATGGTGTTGATGATTAGACATGATCTTGGTTCTGCTGATTGAGTAAATAGTCCTTTGCCTGCCTCCAGTGTCTTCACCAATTGAACCATAGGTCATAGCCCATCCAATGATATCTTGGAAAATTTGAATCCGCCTACACGGAAAGTCATGGGCACAGTCTAAAAAATGGGAAAGTTGTGATCCTCGTGGAAAAGTCAATAGAATGATATGTTCTTTATTACTTCCTAACCAATCCAAAGGAGAATGATATATTCTTTCCAGATAAAAGAGAAAATCAATTATCCTAAAGAATCGAATTATTGGAAACCACTCAGATAAGAATATGATTGTGGTCCTACCATCATGCTTCGAATCCACTAAATCACCTATATATATATTGGGGGGTACATAACCGTGCTAACTAGTTGCATATGTACACATAGACAGTAGACCGCACAACAAATTGTACTTAAGTTGTTAAGTGCACTCTTTTTGCTCATGTTAGTTCTCCAAATATATTTATAAGTATTTCTTTGGGAATTCTTTAATGAAACTTGTCGATTAAGTGTAATGTAATATGTCAACCAAAGTAATTGCTGACTTAGCTCATTTCGTGCATATTGTTAGCTCTACAAATTCATCAATCTCCTCCCAAAGTCACCAGTTAAGTTTGAGAGAAAAAATTACAGGCCAAAAGCAAGTTCAGCACAAAGCTGACTGGCTGCACGCTAACAGAACACCACAGCTTGTATAGTTGGTGTGCTTTACTAGTGAAAATTGGTGAAGTGTATGCGGTATGCCATTGCTTCGATACTGAGTATCAAATTATTGACAATAAATCTCGGTAGTAAACGGAGAAGGATTTCGGTTATAATAAGGTCAGGGCTGTTAGCTATGAGTTCTCCCATTGCTGTTACTCTGCCTCACATTGTAGGGAACCAGCTTCTACAATATTGAATAAAACCATGTAGAAGGTGCAACGGTCTTGTAATTTTATTATTATTTTGAGCCAATCAGTCAATTAGATATGGTCTGTCACAAAGATAGACAAGTTCAACAACAATTTATTACATTGAGCTGAAGATTATATATGATATGGGATAGTGACGGTTAACTTCATCACATGTATGTAAGCTTCAGCTTAGGTTCCGCTTAGTATTTAGTCCTTTGCCTGCATTCAGTGTCTTGACCAATTGAACCATAGCCTAACCGATAATATATGATTGCTGGGGCTGGTTCGTAGCTACTTTTCTACCCCACTCTAAAGGAGAAGGATATATTCTTTCAAGATAAAAGAGAAAACCAATTATCCCAAAGAATTGAATTCTTGGAGACCCACTCAAAAAAGAATATGAATGTGGTCCTAACATTAAGATTCGAATTCACTAAACCAGCTTTATATATATACGTTACACGGCCATGCTAACGGGTTGCATATGAACAAGTAGAGCTCAAATATTGTATTTTTAAGTTTTTAAAGGCTCTCTTCTTATCTTAGTGCTGCAAGATATTGTTAGGGAAAGAGAAGAGGGTGGTAGACAACTTCAAGTGATTAAGCAACAATAAACAATAGAGGAAACAAGCAACAACACAAGAAACCAACTAAAGCAAGGAAACAACGAGAAAGACAAGGATTACCGGTGGAAACCCGAGCTCCGGGTGAAAAACCCACCACTATGCACTTTGTATTTCGATGGAGGATGATGAACACAAGCACTTGCATCAATGGCATACCATTGCAATGCATACACACAATCTCACAAACCCTAACTTTACTAGGATTACAAATTGTGAATCTAGCAATCAATGGATGACATAAACAACCTCACAAATTGCTCTCAAGCTCTAAACAACACTCTTAGAACTTACAATTTAGGGATAAGTGCTCAATAATACGCTCTCTCACTTTGGGGAAAAAACGGGCTCTATTTATAGCCCCGCAAAACGCAATCGTGGAAATAACAGGAAAAGGGGCAGGCGCTGGTCGCGACCCGCGACAGGTATCGCGACCCGCGACAGGTATCACGACCCGCGACCAGCCCGTCGAGACCCGCGAGCTGAAGCTGCCGTCCCCCTTCTTCCCTATCTCCACACTATACCCCACAATCTCCCACTTGGAGATAGGTCTAGGAACATGCGACCAACACCCCAAACAACCAAGTGCTCCTACATCATCCGTCCTCCATCACACCTCCTACTCAACAAGGAAGTAACACCGAGGTTTCTTCCAACCTCGAATCAAACACAACACCACTCTCAAGGGACTTTGCCTTAGTTCTTGGGCAAGCAATCCTCCCATGCTCCCACTTGAACTCAACACCCTTAGTGATACGACCCAAGCTTTGGGACTTTGCACATGTTCTCCTAGCACTCTTCCCATGCTCTCCCTCGAACATCACACCCTTAGCTTGCGCCACACACACAACACCCTTGTGTGCCACCTTCACCTTGTGCGTTTCTTTGCCCATCTTCATCATTGAAAACCCGACTTATCAACACGGTTCTATTCCAATGATCCACTATCGATAGTTTTTTGGCCAAACGACACCCTCCGTGAAGAACCACATCCCAAACCACTCGCCACCTTTGTGCTCCCCGAGGTGTACAAGGTACCATGTTTTGTCCCACGAGCTTCAACACGAGCCCTTTGACAACCCTCCATGAACCTCCCTCAAACACAACTTTGTAGCCGGCATTGTCAAGTTGACCAACCGATATCAAGTTCTTCTTCAACTTTGGGATATACTTGACATCCTTCAACTCCAACTTGCCACCATTCGTGATCTTCACACTCACATCACCACTCCCCAACACCTCCACGTTTTCACCATTAGCAAGGTGAACATACGAAAGCTTTCCGGAGTCAAGCCTCCGAAACCACTCCTTGTTCGGTGTAGAGTGAAACGAAGAACCGGAATCAAGGACCGAAGACTCCATGGAGCAACTCGAGCTTACACACAAAGCATCGGAATCATACTCCGACACGGATGAAGCTTCACCATCCCCATCCTCAACTTGGCCCTTTCCATTCGCCTTCTTCTTCAACGGACACTCTCTCCTCATGTGCCCCTTCTCACCGCAATTCCAACACAACATGTTTGCACCATTCGATTTCCCCGGCCCTCTACTCTTCGATCTCCCATGATGACTAGAGCTCCCACCTTGTTGCCTTCCTCTTCCCCTTCCATCACACGCGTGTGCCTCACCAAATGATTCCCCGGATTCTTTCCTTCGAGTGCCCTCACTCAAGATCAAATCCCTCACATCATCACACTTTAGCTTCTCTTTGCCACAAGAGTTGCTAATCGCGGCCACCACCATTTCCCATGACAAAGGCAATGAGGACAACAAGATCAACGCCTTTACCTCATCATCAAACTTAATATCCACCGAAGACAATTGGCCCAATATCGAATTGAACTCATTCATGTGTTCCGCGGCCGAGCTACCATCATCCATCCTCAACTCAAACAACCGGCGCATCAAGTAAACCTTATTCACCGCCGAGGGCTTCTCATACATACTTGATAGTGTTTTCATCAAACCCGCCGTTGTTTTCTCATCCTTGACATTAAACGCCACACTCCGGGCTAATGTCAACCTCCCAACACCAAGTGCCTTCCTATCCAACACTTTCCACTCCTCATCCTTCATAGTACTCGGTTTCTTCTCATCAAGAGGTTCATAAAGGTCCTTTTGATACAAATAATCCTCTATTTGCATTTTCCAAAAGCCAAAATCCTTTCCATCAAACCTCTCAATCCTTGTTTTACCCTCTTCCATTGTTTAAATCAACCACAAAGTTCAAGACTAACAAATTTCAATAACAAACAATTGAAATCCTCAACAAACACTCAAACTTTGAACAAACACCAAAAAATTGAAACCCTAACACCAAAGATTCAATTTTTGGACTTTCCAATCACAAATAACCAAGTTTTACCACACAACCAATTCCAAATAACACCACAACAATCGTGGCTCTGATACCAATTGTTAGGGAAAGAGAAGAGGGTGGTAGACAACTTCAAGTGATTAAGCAACAATAAACAATAGAGGAAACAAGCAACAACACAAGAAACCAACTAAAGCAAGGAAACAACGAGAAAGACAAGGATTACCGGTGGAAACCCGAGCTCCGGGTGAAAAACCCACCACTATGCACTTTGTATTTCGATGGAGGATGATGAACACAAGCACTTGCATCAATGGCATACCATTGCAATGCATACACACAATCTCACAAACCCTAACTTTACTAGGATTACAAATTGTGAATCTAGCAATCAATGGATGACATAAACAACCCTCACAAATTGCTCTCAAGCTCTATACAACACTCTTAGAACTTACAATTTAGGGATAAGTGCTCAATAATACGCTCTCTCACTTTGGGGAAAAAACGGGCTCTATTTATAGCCCCGCAAAACGCAATCGTGGAAATAACAGGAAAAGGGGCAGGCGCTGGTCGCGACCCGCGACCGTGCTCGCGACCCGCCAACGTGCTCGCGACCCGCGTGCTGAAGCTGCCGTCCCTTTTCTTCCCTATCTCCACACTATACCCCACATATATATACTTTATGCTTAAAAGTTTGTCTTTAAGAATATTGTTGATGAAACTAACATGAGTAGTTTCCAAACAATGTAATTGTTGGATAACATGGGTGGCATGACTGGATCCAAGCACGGTAAGGCTAATGCTGTTAGCTATGAGTTATCCCATTGCTGTTATAGATTGATGGACTTTAGATGCTTGACTCTGCCTCATATTTTGGGGGAGCAACTCGTATACAATATTGAATAAGACCTATATAAGTTGAAACGGTCTTGTGTTTTTGATATGTTGGAGCCAAACAGCCAATTAGCTAGGGTCTGTCACCAAGACTAACAAGTGCAGCAAGAATTTATAATATGGAGATGATGATTAGACATGATCTTGGATTGTGATGGTTAACTTCATCACTTATGTTTAACCTTTGGCTTTGGTTCAACTGATTGACTTTGCCTGCCTCCATGAGTCTTGATCAATTGACCCATAGGCCAGCCGATGATATCTTCGAAAATTTGAAATATCCTACATGAATCAACAAGGGTACGCTCTAAAAAATGGGGAAGGTATAAACCTTGCGGAAAAGTCAATAGAACGAAAAGTTCTTTATTACTTCCTACCACTCCCAACCCTAAAGGAGAAGGATATATTCTTTCCCAATAAAAGTGAAAACCAATTTTCCTAAAGAATCGAATTGTTGGAGACCCACTCAAATAAGAAAATGAAACTAGTCCTACCAAGCAGTACATAATCGTGCTAAGTAGTTGCATGTGAACACATGATTTTCGATAGTTATAGTTAACTTCATTACTTGTGTGTAAGCTTTGGCTTTGGTTCTGCTTATTGAGTATAAAGTCCTTTGCCTGCCTCCTTAGTCTTGACCAATTGAACCATAGCCCAGCCAATGATAACTTCGAAATTTTGAAATAACCTACATGGAAAAACATGAGCGTCACGCTCTAAAAATGGGGAAGGTGTGAACCTAGTGGAAAATTCAATAGAAGGAAATGTTCTTTATTAATTCCTACCCCACCTCCAACCCCAAAGGAGAAAGATATATTCTTTCCCAATAAAAGTGAAAACCAACTATCCTAAAGAATTGAATTCTTGGAGACCCACTCAAATAAGAATGTGTAAGTGGTCCTATCATTATGTTTCAAATACATTAAATCGCTTCTATGTATCGTGGTATATAATCTTGCTGACTAGTTGCATTTGAACACATAGACCGCACAACGAATTGTACTAAGTTGTTAAGTGCACTCTTCTTGCTCATGATATGATGATAGTACTCCAAATATAAGTTTTTCTTTGAGAATTCTTTGATTATACTGGTCGTTTAATGTTATTTATATGTTAAGAAAAGTAATTGCTGACTTAGCTCATTTCGTGCATATTGTTAGCTCTGCAAATTCATCTATCTCCTCCCAAAGTCACCAATTAAGTTTGAGAGAAAACATTACAAGCCAAAAGCAAGTTCAGCACAAAGCTGACTGGTTGCACGCTAACAGAACACCACAGCTTGTAAATTTGGTGTGCTTCCTAGTGAAATTTGGTGTACTGGATGCCGTATGCCATTTCTTCGATACGAGTTTCAAATCATTACAATTAATCTCGGTGGTGAACGGAGAAGGATTTCGGTTATGGGTTCTCCCGTTGCTGTTACTCTGCCTCACATTGTAGGGAACCAGCTCCTACAATATTGAATAAAACCATGTAGAAGGTGAAATGGTCTTGTAATTTTATTATTATTTTGGAGCTAATTAGATATGGTCTGTCACCAAGGCACACAGGTTCAACAACAATTTATTACATTGAGCTAAAGATTATATATGATATGGGATAGTGATGGTTAACTTGATCACATGTATGTAAGCTTTGGCTTTGGTTCCACGATTAGTCCTTTGCCTGCATTCAGGCTATGTTCTTTTCAACTTATTTAAGCACTCTAGTGCTTATTTCAAAAATGATCAGATCAGATCAGAAAATTTCATATTAGATCAGAAAAAATCAGATCAGATCTGAAAAGTTCAGATCAGATCAGATCAGATCAGATCTGAAAAGTTCAGATCAGATCAGATCAGATCAGAAAAGTTCAGATCAGATCTGAAAAGAATAAGAACAAAAAACAACTATAATAAGTTCAGTTCAGATCAGATCAGAAAAATTCAGACCAGATCTGAAAAGTTCAAATCAGATCAGAAAAGTTCAGATCAGAATAATTCAGACGAAGAGAACGAACCCTCAATGTCTTGACCAATTGAACCATCGCCTAGCCGATGATATCTTAGAAAATATGATGGTTGGGGCTGGTTCGCGGCTACTTAAGCTTCTGATATTGGGACAGGAGGGAAACAACCTGCCTAGGACTTCGTCAGAGCCCATAAGAAAAACATGTGCACGCTCCGACAATTGGGCAAAGTTGGGTACCTTACGGAAAAGTCAATTGAAAGATATAATCTTTATTATTTCTTCCTATGCCCACTCTAAAAGAGAAGGATATATTCTTTCAAGATAAAAGAGAAACCAATTCTCCAAAAGAATTGAATTCTTGGAGACCTACTCAATTAGAATATGAATTTGGTCCTACCATTATTTTTGGATTCATCTACATCATCTTTATATATATATATATATATATATATAAATATATATATATATATATGCTACATGACCATGCTAATGGGTAGCATATGAACAAGTAGAGCACAAATATTGTATTTAAGTTGTTAAGTGCTCTCTTCTTACCTTAGTATTGCAAATATATACTTTTTATCTATAAGCTTATCTTTGAGAATTCTATTGATAAAACGAACATGAGTGAGTTCGAACACAACGTTATTGTGTGATAACAAGGGTGGCATCCAGGCACGGTAAGAGAATAGGCTAGATATAGATGGAGGACAGTGTAGAGTGTGCTTGCTAATAAAATTTAGCTCTAGGACTCCGTATGACATGCTTCGAAACGAGTTGCAAATTATTCACAATTGAGCTTGCTGGTGAACAGTGGAGGATTTCGGTTATAAGGCAGCGCTGCTAGCTATGAGTTCTCCCATTGCTGTAATAGATTGATGGACATTTGATGCCTGACTCCGCCTCACATCTTGGGCGAGCAACTCATATACAACATTGAATAAGACCATATAGAAGGTTAAATTGTTTGTTACCAACATTGAATAGCCTACGCGAAAAAACATGGGGCACACTCTAAAAAATGGGGGAAGTTGTAAACCTCGCGGAAAAGTCAATAGAAGGACGTGTTCCTTATTACTTCCTACCCCACCCCCAACCCCAAAGGAGAAGGATATATTCTTTCCCAATAAAAGTGAAAACCAATTATCCTAAAGAATCGAATTGTTGGACACTCAAGCAAATAAGAATATGAATCTGGTCCTACCAATATGTTTGGAATCCACTAAATCGCCTCTATGTATTGTGGTATATATGCATGTGAACTCGTACACCGCACAACGAATTGTACTTAAGGTTGTTGAGTGCACTCTTCTTGCTCATAATTATACTCCAAAGTCCAAATATGCACATAGTTTCCTATAATTAACTCTAACAAAGCCAAAAGCAATTTCTGCCTAAAGTTGACTGGCTGCACGCTAAATCAACACCACAGCTTGTTAGCTAATGGTCCTAATAAAGTATACTTATTACACTTTCTTGTCTGTGAAGTAGTTCCACTTTTGTGTCCTGGACCTTTCTTGCGGTTTTCAGTTGTTGAATCAGCATACCTGACTTTCTAAAATGGAACAACTATTTACAAATAGAGTGAGTAATACATGTTTCCTCGAATAAGAGCCTAACAAAGTTGGCGTTGCCATAATTGCAAAAATCGAATTGACGTTTCATTCAAATTATCATAATGAATACATCTTACTCCACAAGCAAATACATGAATGGACACGAATTGTACTTTATCGTGCTAAAATTCCTAATCTAATTCAATTTTAACAAAAGAAGTATGAAATTTACAAGTACCTTACTTGTAATGTTTGTCCTGCTCTTTAAGCATATAAACAATGCAACCAAATAAGGAAAGAATCGTTGTGAATAATTCAAAGTAGAGAAAGAATGAAATCAAAGACGAAAACGCCATAGAAACTGAAACATTCCTACAAAAGAGTATGTGTATAAATGCTCAACACTTTGGGAGATCAGCAGGTGGAGGTGGCAATTTCTGGTTCTTCCTTTTTCCGTCCATTACAATCCATGCCATCTTCAACCCCCAACTTGTGTGTACTTCCAAGTGACAGTGCATAAACCATGCCCCTAATCACAAACATAAGTTAATAACTCTAAGAATTAAGTAAATTAAACTTATGTCACATTATGTTCATTGGTAAATATTGGAATAAAATGTATGCTTTTGCTTCATTTGGACTTACGTTCATTGCTGGACCTGTTCTTTTGGACTTATTTTCAGTATAGCTTATTTAAATTTAGTTCAGTTACGTTCAGTGACTCTAAATTCACATATTTGATTAACTTTGGTTCAGATTCATTATGTCCGATGAACATGGACTTATTAATTATTCATGTACCTGGATTATCTGCTTGAAATCTGATAGCAACCCATCCACCAGACGGTACACCAACTGTGTTTCTCTCAATAGGATCGACGAGATTAAACTTTGTAGGATCTTTCTTCGAATCAAAGTTTCCGAACCCTTCACCTACGATGAAGAAGTTGAAGCCATGAAGGTGAAGAGGATGACTTTCAGCCCCGATAATACTTGTATCCTGCAACACTACCTCAACACTTGCATTGAATGGTAATACAACCACTTTAGTCCCTTTACTAAGCATAATATTTTTAGGAGGAGTGCCAGTGTAATTAAATTTAGAGGGTGGTTTTGTTGGGAAATTTGTGGTATAAACACCATTTGATTGGCTAAAAAAATGGGACTGAAGCAAAGCAATGTTGGGTAGCACGAACGAGATATTATTGATAGCCGCGCCTACCATGGTGTTGTTTGGGCCTGAGCAATTTTGATTCTTTGAGCATTGGAGTAGTCCAAGTCCAACAGTAAAGAAGAAATGCCTATCAATCTTTTTGGGTACATTTGCTGGGAATTTAGAGTTTGCAAGGCTTTTTAACTTGCTAGTAAACTTAGCTGCAAATGATGTATCATTGAAAATTGGAAGTTTAGGTTTGATTAGAGGAAGTTTAGTAACATTGGGCTTTTGAGAAGGGTCACGAGCATACTCAAGGATGGCCGAAGTAGTTGTATTGTCGAAAGTGGCAGGTCCTGTGGCATAGGGTCTCGCTGCCATGAGGAACGATGCATTTGGATGGTGCTTCTTGGCCTTAAGTAGTACATTAGTGGTTTGGCCAGGGGTTATGAGAATGGTGTTAGTTTTGAATGGTTTTGTATAGATGGCATCTACTTCGACGACTGTCAGTGTGTGGTTGGCAATGCTGAAGAAAAGCTCGTCATTGAGTGCAGCGTTGATGAGACGAAGAAGGTATGTCTTTCCTGGCTTCACCTTGAGTTTGAATGAATCTACAAAATTTATTAGTGCACTTAAGTACATAGGAAAGTCATATACTAATTAGGATAATGTATTCTTTAATTGAGGTATATTTTGTACCTTTTCCTGAGCAATTGTATTTGTATAAGGGTCCAGGAAAGCCATTGATAGTGAAGGCATCAGAAAGATTAGGGGCTGATCCTGTTTTCATTGCTTGGTTGATCGCCACCTCTGTATCTGCTTTCCACCATTCCCCTGTTTATGTTTGGATTAGTATTTACTCCTTTTTTTTTTGGAAGGTAAAGTGGTGGACCCTGGCCAGATCTCAACTAGCACAGTTTCTTGATCTGTTGTTTGCGGGGCCCGACATTTGAGAGCAGGGGGAATGGTAAGGGGATTCCCATCCCATGACCTTCAAGTCATGAAATCAAACCTTTACCACTAGACCAAGCCAAGCTTGGTGGATTAGTATTTACTCCTACCAAATAGTTATCAATTCTATGTATATTTTTAATCAAATAATCAATTCTACATTAGTAGTAATGTAGCAAAGCACTACTATATCAACAAACATCTATTTTGATCAACAATTGATGTCTAATAGCCTAATACTTCCTCAGTTTTTAATACTTGCATCATTTTCTTTTTTTTGAAGTTGCAACTCACTTGCATCATTACCTTTTAGATGAAAATTTCTCTTTGCCTCTCTTTTCACATGGTCGGGTCCATTTTTTAGCCTCTTTCTGTCTCTCTCCTCTCCTTAAAGCTTGTGCAATAATGCAAGAATTAAAAAATAGAGGAAATAGTATGCATTTTTGGGTGAGTAAAACATTAGTGAATAAACAAAAATCAATCGAGATGGTTCGAAGTGGAGCTCTACTGCGACCCTAGGAAGCCCAAGCTCCTCACTGTTACTAAAAATTTATTTTAACAAGTAAACAAAGATCTAAATACTAGAAAGCCCTTAGGGTGTGTTTGGTTCACAAACTAGTATGAATTTGGAACGAGGAATGAAACAAAGGTGATATAGGTTTGGAACTTAATACCTAATACCTGGTGTTTGGTTATTATCTGGAAATCAATTCTTCCTTTTAGTTTATATGTAGAGGTAATGATACGAGCGAAACCCACCTTCCCCTCAAGGTTTCCAAACCTTATACCTTAGAGGTTTAAGGTATAGGTTTTGATTTTGCATATATTTAAACTAAATGGGTTTTAGTCATTTTATACGCATACCTCTTACCTGGATTTCTAGAACCAAACACCCTTATACTTTGCAATATCATTTTGAGATAGGGCTTGTTCGTTTCCGCCTTTTAAGTATTTTCTGATTTTATGGAAAATTAAAATCCGATAATTTATAAAAACGGCAAAAAAGTTATAATATTAGTTTTTAGAATTGACTAGTATGTGTTCACTTTGGTTAATCTAAGGAAAGCAAATATGACTATATATAGTTCTCTATAATTATGATTCTATATGCTAATGAAGCCAAATTAAGTTTCTTGTAGAGAATTCATAATTACCAAAAATAATTGGAACTTCCTTAAAAGGGTGAAGAAATGGATATGGAACGCCAAGCTTTGGTAAAATGACAATAGGACCATAAAGAGTGGTCCTAAGCCAAGAGATGTGAGCATGCCAAAATAAGGTTCCTCTTTGTCCTTTGATTGTGAAGTTGTAAACATAGCTTTGTCCAGTTTGAATTGGGCATTGTGTGACATAAGCAGGTCCATCTGCCCATCCACTTCTAAGTTGTCTAATTCCATGCCTATGCCACAATAAATAATGATTAGATAAATCTAAATGTTGATTTAATGAAATAAAGATAATAGTTTGAAAGTATAGCCCTCACCAATGAATAGTTACATTGTTTTTTACATGGTTAACCACCTTAATTTCAAGTCTGTCACCTTCTCTTGTAATGATTCTAGGCCCGGGGAACTGTCCGTTTACTGTTATAATACTCTTTGTTTGGCATAATCTTGTCACATTCTGCATCTTGATCTGCATATTAAAATAACCAGGAACCCAAATTATAACTTTAAATGTTAACACGAGTTATTGGGAAAATAAAAGAAAATTCCAAATAGTGTCCTTATCAATGGCGGACCCAGAATTTTTCGTGGGCAGCAAGATAATTTTAATGCTTCTTTTAGGCCACATAGCATCTTTGTAAAACATTAGAATCTAAGTTTTTTAGTTATCAAAAATTTCATGGACCCTATCTTAGTTTAAGTTTTGTAACCATACACAGTTATCATTCAACATTCTCTTCCTAATACCCTTTAGAGTTTTGGTTTTTGTTTTTCCAATCATGAAAGGCCACCACGAAAATATTAATGTGACAAGAGGATTTAAATATCGTGATAATGAAATATCGAATTGCCTATTTAATTAAGTTTGAGAGATTTTGAATGTGTTGGAAAGGTTTAAGTAATGAAAACTAGTCAATCTTTTCTAGCAAGAAAGATCCTTGTGTAAATTATTATAAAGCCTACAAAGACATAACTCGTTATATGATTCGCTAGATAAAGGAATGCAAACATAGATTTGGACGTATGTTTCGAAAAGAAAATAGAGATCTCGGATGTGTACCTCAAACTTGTAACGTCTAGTCACGCCCGAATGTTTAGCTGATACAAGTTGAGGGCCAGCCCAAAAAGCACCAAGTAGTAGTATTAGCATACAATGTAGGGAAGCTTGTGAATAATAGAAGTGATTGAACACCATTTTGTTTCTTTATGTTTTTCTCACAAAAGATTTCCCAAGTAGTCAATGTAAAAAAATGTTTTGTAAGATTGAGTGATGAAAGAGAGAGCAAATAGAATGGGTTTATATAACAATTATTAAGAATGAGAAACTTAGAAGTTGGTGAATTGGAAGAGAAATTAATTAAGTGGACTTCTGTTTGGTGATGAAATAAAACATGTTTAAGCTATAGATTACTACATCCGACCAAATTAACCGTTAAAAATCACCAGCTTTTTGGTTAGAGTTTTATAGTTTAGTGGAATGTCAAACTCAATCTGTCTTAAGGTTTTGAGTTTGATCTCTGAATTTCGAAGGAAACAATAAGTATCTACCGGGTACAAGTGATTAGATTTACTATCTGTTATTCACTTTTGCAAATTCAAAGTTTCTTACAAAATGCTTCATGCTAGATTAAAGAACCAAACAAGTCACTCATGTTAGATGAACATGTTTAAATTTTATTGATTTCATAAATTTGTCCATCAAAATAATGGTAGTTTTTAGCATTATGATACTTAGGCCCCGTTTGGTTCACATGGTGGTATGGGTTTGAAATGAAGGAATCAAACCAGGATGGTGTGGGGTTGGAACTTGATTCCTAATACCATGTGTTTGGTTCAATTTTAGAATAAAAATGATACATTCACTACTTATTTGGTTTAAAACATTTTAAAACCAGAAATCAAATAAAATACATTTTACATAAATATATTTCCCCCCTCTACTTTGTATATTATCTTATAATATTTACATATGTAAGGGTGACTTTTGGCTATATTTTTCCAAGACCAACAAATTACGAACCATGCTACAAAATAATATTACAGATTCGCACAATCTTAGAAAATAAAAGAAAATTAAAAAAAAAAACTGTTGTAAGATATATCATATGTATTCAATGGTTGGTGATCAGCAAAATGAGAAAAAAAATTATATAAATACGGTTCTTGGTGATTAGAAAATTGAGAAAAAATAAATCATATAAACATGGTTTTTGGTGATTAGCAAATTGATAAAATTAATATTTATATATGAATATACTTGTGGTGTGGCTAATTGAAAAGAAAAAAAGATCATCATATGATGAATATGGTTCGTGAAGAAAAAATCGAAAAAAAAAATAGATAGGATATGGAAAATAATTATAGCCTACACACTTTTGTTAGTCATTGTGTTTCTTAAAAAATGAAGACTAACACATAAAAGAAAAAAAAAGATCATACAAACACAAATTTATTGAAAAAAAAATTGCAAAATTATATGATTACAAGAAAAAAAAAAACAAAATATCTTTACCATCAAAGCTATTTTTAATTAACTCATAATTAGAGAAAAGAAAAGAAAATTACATGTAGAGTCTTTATGGTACATCACGAAAGAATGTTGAATGAGCTTATTGAATGCAATATTTGTTAGTCTTTTTGTTAATTGATACCTAGGGGTTGGAATGAGCCATACCCACCTCCCTCCAAGGGTTTCTCAATCCCATACCTCATGGGTATGAGGTATGAGTTTCAAAATCATAAAATCTCCAACCAAACACATGGTATGGGTTTAGCTCATTCCAAACCCATACCTAATACCCGAATTATGTGAACCAAACGCCCCCTTAAATTATGTTGGTAGGGAGGATGTGGATGAAAAAGAGAGGAAGTGAAGGGAAAAAAAGAAGATAAATCTCCATATTTGGTAGAACACATATTTGATTGGAAAGGAGTGTAATTGGAGAGAAAATAATATTATCAGATTATCAGTTTCCTTTCCTCTTGATATCGGAGGAAACTGTGAAGAAATAAAGCTATTAAGCTTTTCGCTTTTGTTTTTCCCTTCCTTTCCCTTCCATAAATTCCCTAGCGACTAACCAAATACATAATTTCTTTCAAATTAACAAATTACACCAAACATTAAGAATTACAATTATTTTTTATTATCTTCCTTTCTTTTCTCTTCTCTCCTCTTCGCTTTCCTTCCTTTCATTAAAAGAATACCAAACAAGTTGTTAGTACATATATCAAAACTGCATCTGATAATCAAAGTGTTAAATAAGTTGGACATTGAATAACAATTTTATTGTAGACGCAAGCAAGAAAACAAATCTCTAACTAAACAATTTACTGAGGTGCACATGCGTACACCTCAGTAACAAGTTATACCGGCATATTACTTGATACAGTTTGACCGGCACAGAGTTTTAGGAGTGTTATTTGACTTGTTTATTTTATTGTGAGTAGTTAGTTGTTGGTATTATTTAAGTCCATAAATTACAATGTCGGACATATATGGGCCATGAGGGTATGGCAAAAGTAAAATAAAAAGCAAAAGGAGAGATAATGCAAAAGTGGGACCATGCCATTTTTAGAAGTGTATCAAGTAATATGGGACCGACGAATATGGGAAGTGTATCAAGTAATATGGGACTGATGGAGTATTTCTTTAACTTTCTTTTGGTAACATGTGCATGCTTGAGCATCATGACACACACTCGTGCACTACGCTACTACCCCGTTGCACCCCATCCCTTGTTTCTCTTCACGAGTCCCATCTCCAAACCCGAATCCTAACATATACATTGTATTATCTAACCCAAAAATATATATGTACAACTATACAAGGTATACTATTAGGGTAATTTGGTAATTAGACTCTTAGCTTGTAAAGATAGATTTTCATCTCTCTATATATATAATAGTGTCAGGCAACCTAAACAGGTTAGCCAATCATTCATAATATTCGTACATGGTATCACGAGCCTAGGTTAAATTTTTTTCTTTTCCGCACACGTTTAACCTTCTCTTTTATTTTTTAAAAAAAAAAAAATTTAAACCAACACAAACCCTAACCCTAGGTTAGAGTTTTTCCGGCATGTCTACTGCCGCCCCACCGCCGTCCGGCACAACCGCAGCCACCAGCAGTCCTTCCACGCCGGTCCTCCACCCGCGTTTCACGACGACTGCTGCAGTGCCTCTCTGCCCCGCTGCGGCTCCCTTGTTCGATGCCCAGAATTTTGGCGTGTCTGCGTCTCCTCTGTACAGCGCCGCCACAACAGCCGTCGGCCATCCTTTCCGTGATGGTCTCCACGGTGGTTCTGCCCCGCAGTGGCAGTTCGCACCATCAAGTAGTGCTTTTGCGCACAACCACTAGCCCCAACGCACTCCCCTGCGTTTTCCACCGGTGTTTGAGCCTGGTTCTAGCCACGGTGGAGACCGTGCGCTGCCTCCCTTCTCGGCCTATAGCCCTCCTCCTCTTCCGTCCGCATCGTCCCTTGCCATTCAAGATATTACTCGATTTGTGACCATCAAACTTGCATCACCCGAAGATTACCTTATGTGGAAAACTCAAGTGACTTGTTTTCTTTCCACGCATCAATTACTTGGTATCGTTGAAGGTACAATTACGGTTCCTTCTCCTACTTATGTTGATAGTATAGGTCAATCTTTGCCTAATCCACAATTTTACGAATATATGCGACTTGATCAACAAATTAAATTGTGGTTATATGCATCGATTTCCCGTGATGTTATGATGGATGTTCATGAACTACGTACTGCTGTTGAGATTTGGAATCGCTTGCAGTCCCGTTTTTTGCATGCTAGTATGGCTAGGTCCATGGAATTGAAAGGTAGACTGAGTCATATTAAGAAATCTGATCAGCAATCTATGCAAGTGTTCTTACGTGAAATTAAGATCATTGTTGACTCCTTAGCTGCTATTCAGTGTCCTGTTTCTTAGTATAATTTAGTTCAGTATACTTTGACTGCGTTGGATCATGATCGTGACTATGATGCCCTTGTTACCACCTTGTTACAATTTCAAACGTCTTTGACGTTTCACGATCTTCGCCGTAAGTTACTTCAGCATGAGCAACGCATTAAGGCTATGCGTGCTTATGATGATACGCCTACTGCTCATCAAGCTTTAGTCGCTGTTCAGACCGGTACTTTAGGTTCACAACCGTCCTCTTCGGGTGGTTCGAACTCTAAGGGTCAAGGGGGTGGAAAGAACAAAAATCGCAACAACAATCGCAACAAGGGTGGTCGTGGCAACAATGGTGGTCGCGGCAATGGAGGACAGGGTGGCCGTGGCAATGCAGGCCGAACTAATGGTATGGGTAATTTTCATGATGTTTCATATGTTGATTGTTCTTGTGCCAATTATATTGCTAATGATTTGTCTTCAGCAGGAAGTAATCCATCCAACGGCATTTTAGCCAACACTCCTTCTTCAGATACTTGTGGTCTTTGTTGGTATCCAGGTCACCAAGCAACCTATTGTCCTCAACGTTTCAATCACAGCTTTGTGCCTTCTTCTCCTGGTGGTGTCACACGTGCCTTAGCTGCACTGTCTGTTGGTGGTGAAACGAATGACTCCGTTTGGTATCCAGATTCTGGAGCCGCATCTCACATGACCTCACAGGATGGTAAGCTATCTATTGCTCTTCCTTACACTGGTTCGAGTTCTATTGTTGTTGGTGATGGCACGAAACTTCCCATTAGTAAACTTGGTAATTTGACTCTGTCTTCCCCGAGTCGACCCCTTCGCCTCACGAAGGTGTGTCATGTTCCCCAGTTAAAACATAATCTGATGTCTGTCCAAAAGTTATGTCAGGATAATTCTTGCATAGTCTGTTTTGACGAGTCTTTTGTTTGTGTTAAGGACAAGACCACAGGGGCGGTTCTGTTGTGGGGAATTAGTAGGAATGGTGTCTACCCTCTTCAGCCTCACATTCAAGAGTCAGAGTCGTCTTCCCGAGTTTGTTCAGAGTCTTCCCGAGTCTGCCCAGAGTCGTCTGTCCCTGCACTCATTGCCACTAAGGAGTCTGGAGATGTTTGGCATACTCGCCTTGGTCATACTTCTGCTAGAGTTTTAGGAAGTTTACGTTCACAAAACTTGATTTCATGTAATTCTAAATTTCATGACGATTGTGTTCATTACAAAGTAGGAAAGATACATCGTTTTTCTTTTGAGTCTGTGACTCATCGTGCCCCCTATCCCTTATATTTGATACATAGTGATTTTTGGAAATCGCCAGTTAAATCGAATCAGTGTTTTCAGTATTATGTGGTTTTCGTTGATGATTATTCACGTTTTTCTTGGTTATATCCACTTAAACTGAAATCTGATGTCTATTCGACCTTCTTAGCTTTTCAGAAACTTGTTAAGAATTTATTTAATTCCAAAATTAAATTTTTCCAAAGTGATGGTGGGCGTGAATTTGATAACACTCCTTTACTACAACATTTCTGTGATTCGGGAATTTATTTCCGAAAGTCTTGTGCTCGGACTCAAGCGCATAATGGTGTTGCAGAAAGGAAACATCGAACCATTATTGAGATGGCCCGCACTATGCTTATTCAATCTGAATTGCCACCTCGATATTGGGTTGATGCGTGTTATACGGCGGTTTATACGATAAACCGTCTTCCCAGTTTGGCATTGCAGGGTTCATCCCCGTTTGCTAAGCTTTTTCACCGTCCCCCCTCCTATGAGTTTTTGAAATGTTTTGGTTGTGCATGTTTTCCGTTGTTTTTAGATCCTAAAATCAATAAATTACAGGCTAAGTCGATTCAATGTGTTTTTATTGGCTATGCATCAAATTATAAGGGTTATCGATGTCTTCCTCCTGTTTCTGGAAAAGTTTATACAAGTCGTCATGTGTTGTTTAGTGAACGTAAATTTCCTTATCGTTCTCTTGTGTCTAGTACACCCATTGGTTCGCCTATGGATGAGTCTCTTGACCCCTTAGTTTGGTTTCCGAGTCTTCCTTTGTCTAGTGACCCAAGGTTGTCCTCGAGCACGAGTCTTCCATCCCCCGAGCCCGCTGCACCACGGGAGCACATGCAGCAACTCGCTGCCTGCTCGCAGGATGCACGCGCGCCCGAGGGAAGACCACCCGCGCCCGCGGAGGAGCATGCTCCAGCACAGCAAGCTGCTGCCTGCCCGCACGCTGTCCCCGCGCCCGCGGGATTACGCACAAGCAGCAGCAGCTTGCACGCTGTGTCCCCTGCGCCCGCAGCCAACGCTGCTACCCCCTCCCTTCGCCTTTCCATACGCAGCAACCCGCTGCGCACGTGGGGTCACCCACTTGTTCCCCCACCCCTTCTTGCTTGTCTCCGTCCTTAGATGTCGTCTCCGCGTCTTCCCCGTCTCCTATTGTCCCTCCCCCTGGGCGTCCTAGAAAGTCGTCTAATTGTGTCGATCCTATTAATGTTCATACCATGACTACTCGTTTAAAAGACGGAATCATTTCTACTAGGAATTTGTTGGATTTAAAAACTGATGTTGTTGAGTCTGAACCGTCCAATTTTAAACAAGCGTTTAAAGATTCTCGCTGGCAACAAGCCATGCGTGATGAGTATGAAGCATTAATTAAGAATGATACATGGGAACTTGTGCCTCGCAACAACAATAGAAACGCTCTTGGTTGTAAGTGGGTGTATAAGATTAAATATAATTCTGACGGTTCTGTGGAGCGGTTTAAGGCCAGACTTGTTGTTTTTTGTAATCATCAGCAGGCAGGTATTGACTACTTTGAAACCTTTAGTCCTGTAATTAAGCCTACTACTGTTCGCTTAGTTCTCACTCTTGCTGCTACTTTTAAATGGCCTATTCGTCAACTCAATGTTAAAAATGCTTTCCTTCATGGTTTCCTCAATGAGGAAGTCTATATGCGTCAGCCTCTTGGTTTTGAACATCCTTCTCAACCACATCATGTTTGTCGGTTACGAAAATCCATTTATGGTTTGAAGCAAGCTCCTCGAGCTTGGTTCTCTCGTTTCAGCAACTTTTTTCTCTCTATTGGTTTCAAGTGCAGTAGTTGTGACACCTCCAAGTTCACTCTCAAACACAGTAGTCATATTATCATTCTCTTGCTATATGTTGATGATATTGTGCCTACAGGTAGTAGTTCCTCTTTGCTTCAGAAATTTATCAGTGTTCTCTCTTCTCAGTTTGCTATGAAGGATTTGGGTGATTTGCATTATTTCTTAGGCATTCAGGTTTTACGTACTCCTCAGGGTTTGATGTTGTCTCAAAACAAATATGTAGTTGATCTTCTTCAGAAATTTCATCTTCATACTGTCAAACCCGTACGTACTGTTGTTGTCTCTTATGTCACTCTTTCTCTCTTAGATGGTGAACTTCTTGCTGATCCCACATATTATCGTAGTATGGTTGGTGCATTACAATATTTGACTATGACTCGTCCTGATATTGCCTATGCTGTTAATTCGGTTTCTCAATTTATGCATGCGCCTCGTACTACTCACCTTCATGCTGTGAAAAGAATTATTGGTATCTGTAGGGAACTTCTGATTATGGGCTGTTTCTTCATAGTACTGGCTCTCCTACTTTGACTGTTGCCTATTCTGATGTTGATTGGGCCGGTGTCCTAACACTCGGCGTTCTACTACTGGTTATGCTGTCTTCCTAGGGAAGAATTTGATCTCCTGGCGCTCTAAGAAGCAACCTACTGTTTCGAAGTCTTCTACTGAAGCTGAGTATCGTGTTGTTGCCTACACTGCAGTTGAAACAATTTGGATACGTCAATTGTTGGCTGATTTAGGGTATTTTCATCGACGGCCTACCATTCTTTATTGTGACAATGATTCTGCTATGTATCTTACTGCCAATCCTGTTCATCATGATCGTAGTAAGCACATTGATGTTGATTATCATTTTGTTCGTGAGATTGTTGCTACAGGTGGACTTCAGGTCAAGCATGTTCCGACACAGTTACAGGGTGCTGATATTTTTACTAAGGGTCTTTCTTCTGAGTTGTTTTGTAAACATCGTTCCAATCTATCCGTGATTCCTCCCCGTAAAGATTGAGGGGGTGTATTAGGGTAATTTGGTAATTATACTCTTAGCTTGTAAAGATAGATTTTCATCTCTCTATATATATAATAGTGTCAGGCAACCTAAACAGGTTAGCCAATCATTCATAATATTCGTACATATACGATAAATTGGTTATACTGCAATAGATGCCTGATTATTGACATCTTACAATACATATACGCTTGTTCGAAGCAGATATTCCATCGAAATCAATCTAATACAGTCGAGTCCAATATGTAATCTTAAATATCCAAAAAAAAAAGTTAAAATTTTATTTTGTCACATATCTTAGGATTTTTTGCATTAATTCTGTACATAAGAACGGGGCTTAAGGGTCGTTTTGGTTCCCATGATGGGCTAAAGTGAGTGGAATAAAAAATGTAGAGAGAAAAAAAGAAACTAAGTTTAAAGTGTTTTTAAAATGGTTAGAAGTTTCTCTTTCTCTCCCCCCATTGGGGTTAGTTGGGGTCCTGGTGTGTATAGCTAGGTTCATGTGTTATTTGGCTGATCTGGTTTTTTTTTTATGGGGTCTTGGTGGTGTTGAGTCAGGGGGAGTCGTGTGTTGGTGGCTGATTTGGATTTGTGATGGTGGCAAGATATTGGGCTCGTGGTGATGGCAGATGGTCTGATCTTGTTTATGTGGTGGTGCCTCGGGTCAATGGTGGTGCGTTGTGGTGATGGGGTGGTGGTGTCGGGTGGTGGGGTGTTGGTCCTGGTTATTGGGCGATTATGGTGTCTAGGGTGCGTGGTGGGGCTATGGTGATAAGGTGGTAAGGCTAGGCGGTGGTGCTGGCCAGTGGTCAATGATGGGTCAAGATGACCATGGAGACATGGAGTAGAGGAGAGATAAGGTAAGTGAAACCTTAGGAAGAACTGGTAATTAAAGTGCTCTGTATGAGACTATAACCAGATTGATCCAAAAACCTAACTATATATGGCATTATGTATGACTTGACAATTAAAAATGCTCCGATCAAAATTGGCTCATTTGAGAAATTTATTACCTTTATTGTGGGTGCATGCCCTACATCTTCACATATTTGGACTTAACTTACTAGATACATCAACTTTGATTTAACCTTTTATATACACTACATTAACTTGCTCAAACCTTTGATTAGACTTTATCAACTATGAAACTTAAATTCTGTTTTTTTTTTTTGACAGATGCAAACAACAAAAAGAACAATTACAAAGTAGTAGAACACATAGAAAGAGTACAAAGACACTGATTAACCAAATCGTGCGTATTAGAAACTTGGGCGTGTAGAATTTTGACTATATAACACCAATTGAAAAACTTAGCATGTTGTCTGATGCAAGAAATGGTCCAATGTATCTTAATATATATCCTCCTTTCGCAAGTCCCACAACATAGTTACAAAGTTTGTTGAGTCAGTGAACATCATAGTATTCTGGAGTTGACAATGTGCCACCCATTCTGAAGGGCATTGGACAGGAAACATATATTAATGCCACCTTTGATCATACTTGTGAGAGGATCACACAACGCCATGCTGCATCACATTAGATTTTATGAGAAGGGGACCTTATCTTGAACATACCTAGGTTTGCAACGTAGTTACCTGGTGTAAAATGTTGATAAGTTTTCGGTGGATGTAAGAAACGCAAGCCGCTTTGAGCCACCGCAATAACATGTTGTAATTGGGACAAGAAAGAAGATACATAGACAATAATAACATTCCCAATTTTAGGTCGAGTATTTCTGAAAATTCGATTGTTCCTATGCAACCATAGGCTCCAAAGGAAAGCAACGAACTTGAAGACCATGGGGAACAGTTGTCCTCGCTTTTAAAAAGGAGGATCAACTTGGAAATCCATCTCTTTATGTAGTTTGGATTATCCATTATAGAGACAACATTCAACGAAACTGAAGTCCAAAAGGACCGAGTAATAAATAAAAAACGGGTAAAGATGTGCAGAAAATCTTCACCCAATCCTGAAAAAACGTCACAGAATATGTCATCGATTAAATTTCAAAACTTAATTTCTCGAGGGATAAAAAAACCCTTAAAATTTTTGATGCATGCATACATCATCTTACAAGACTCATGATATTTGCACACACACTCTTTATTTGTGAGCTTTAAAAAGTTATATTCATATCCAATATAGAATGCCAAAATGAGTGTCCAATTCTAAGATGAAGTAGCCACATAAACACTTTCCATTGATGGATAAGGGGTGTAAGACTACTTGTAAGTAAGGTCATAAGAGAAGGGGGTCCAAACTCTCACTATCATCTATTCATTATCATAACTCACATCTACCTGCTCCTTTTTGATATCTCAAATCCATTATGCAGTCCTAATATTTCTAAATTGTTGTTTTATTTTGTTCTTTTGTTTTGTTGTTTATCCTCCAAAAGGTGACTTTTCATGTTTATATTTATCTAATTTATTTCTTCAAATAGCACTCCTCAGTCTCTCTCTACAGAAACATGCCAATCACTAACTTTTTATAATACTAATAAGAACTATTTCTCCAAATGACTAAGTCCTTAATTTTTACTTTTTTCCGTTGGTTTAATACTAACTTGGTTAGTTGAGGATTCCGTATATGGAGCTAAAACACTTGAACTTATAAGCTGAAAAAAAATTTGTCCTATGCTTCTCTTTTCTCTTTCTTTTTTCTTCCTACATTGGTTTTTTATTTTTGGTAAATTTTGGGGCTTTTGATCTTTGGTATCTAAGAATTTAAAATAAATTACTTTTACATATATAAAAGTAATCTGCTACTCCTACAACGACATAACATTCCTAGTCAAAAAAAGAAGGAAAATAACATAACATTATGATCAATGTTCGTTCTTGGAGATCGTGACAAAAACAAGAGCATAACATATTGGGTAGCAGTGATATACAGTTGGGTCGTGTTACCTTAGCTCACCTATCCCTTGGCTAATCCGTCTAGGCTCGTCCTACTAGCTCAGCCCACACTAATTTAGAGAAATTCGACTCGGAATCCTAATTTCAAAAAAGAAATATGTTAGGCCATGCTCAAATTACCTAACTTGATCAGCTTAAACCTAAGTTCGCTCAACGCACGATTAACCCACCTTAGCTCTTCCCCACAAGGCCACAACCATGTAAGCTCAACCTGCTATATTGCCCCAACCTATCTAGTTTCCCCTGCACAAGCTCCACCCAACCGATTGCTAATTGTCAGAGTATATAACTAAAACAAATAAAAACTTGAATTTCTCTTTTTTTATTTTCTAAGTGATTATTCTCTAATTCAAATATTTATAACTTATTTTATTGAACGGTTCAAAATTGATACCTATACAATCGTAATTAATTTCCTACTTGCATCGTAGAAATAAAAACTAGCTACTACTTGCATGGAATAAATCAATAAAATTAAATGGAGATAAATTATAGAAATAGAGTTTGACTAACTCCCGGCCGGGTTTTCTGAGTTCATTGCACATTTCTCTTGAGAGGAGTTTTTCTCTTCCTTTTCTTAATACAACATACTTCCTCCGTTTTTTATTAGTTGACCTGTTTCTTTTATCACGTTTGCCAACGCGTGATTTCAATCACTTTTATCTTGGAAAATTGATTAGTAAAAATTATAAAAATATGATATTTTGAAAATATATAATGAGACGAATCTAACAAGACCCCACATGACTATATTTTCTCTTACGTATAAATCACAAAAGATAGTCAAAGTAGATTATGTGAATAGTGTCAAAAGTCAAAACGTGTCAACTAAAAAAACGGAGGAAGTATAGGTTTTTTATGACACATCAGACATTTTTTAGAACAATGGGGCAAAAGACCACCAACCTATAGTTCATGAATATATGTTATTTGTGTTTTGTAGCCTAGTAAATAAAACTCAAGATGACCGAATAGTCTTTAGGTTAGTAGTAAAATTTTTATTATGTAGCTTTGGAATTGCGGGGTCAAATTTAAATCAGGGTTTCTTTGGACTTTAGAGGGTGTAATTTCTCTTACTCTTTTTCTTTACTCCAGAGGAGCGTAGCCTTTTAATTTGAGTTGGATTAACTTATATATGTGAGTTTTCGGTCTGATAAGACACTTTCCGAAAGTCAATCAATGGCAAATCCAATAAAAGAGATGTTGATGGCAAGAAGAAAGTACTTACCGAAAAGTTCAAAGCTAAATAAAACTTTACGGTGAGACAAACTTCCAACAACTTATAAGAAGAGTTACAATTCTTAGATGTAATTAGTTTCTCCTATCTTATACTAGTAATAAATTATTATAAGTGTATTTTTATGTATGTTTTTGCCGTAAAAGTTATAAGAGAACTTAAAATTTCATAACTTTCTGATGGAAGTGACAGGGTTGTAAAAGGTGGATCTGAATTGACAACCCTACTTGAACCTAAGTAAAAAAAAAGAAGGTTATGAATTAACCCAATTAAGCCATTTAGGGTTCGTTCTTTTCATCTGATCTGTTCTGATTTTATCTGATCTGAACTTATTATAGTTGTTTTTTGTTCTTATTATTTTCTAATCTCATCTGAACTTTTCTGATCTGATCATTTCTATAATAAGCACTAGAGTGCTTATATAAGCTAAAAAGAACATTAATTGCCTCAAAAAGATGAAGCCATTTAATGGTTGGTTTCGGTTGTGTTCGGCATTGTAAACCTAAATACAACACGTTTTCACCTGTTTGATTTACTTATGTAACAAAATCGCACACCATTATATTCGAAAAAAGGTTACAATCTAAAATTATCAATCAGATTTTTGTAGTTTAACAAGTTTTAAAGGTTCTTATATACAGTGCTTAGGGTTGCATATGAAACTGCTTATATGCAGCATTTTACATATAAGCATTAAATACATTTTTAAAAAATGGTATAAAATTGGGAATTTATTATAAAGACACGCATAAATGATGTAATTAATGTCTACTTTTTCAAAACTTATTTTAAAACTTCTTATACAGTTTTATGCAACCCTCAGGGTTGCATTTATAGCTTTTTCCTATTTTATTTGTATGTGAGAGTGCATCATGTCTGAAATAAACTTTTACATAATAGTGAAGTATGTCCAAAAATAAAATAAAAAAATAAATTATTAGAAACATAGAAAAAAATAATGGTTGAACATTAAATTGAAACACAGAAGATAATGCGTAAATGAGACAGGTAAACTCGTTCAACCTCAAATTTCTACGAAATGATTCTCAGCTTATAACTTTATGTCTCGTCTTGACGCAACCACAAACTAAAAAGGTAAAAACCCGATTCGATCCGCTAACTAGCCTTGATTCTCAGCTTATAACTTTATGTTTCGTTTTGACGCAAACACAAACTAAAAAGGTAAAAACTCGATTCGATCCGCTAACTAGCCTTACATAAATAATTCTAGGGCATGAATATATTAATTAATAATAACGAAAATGTGAAAGTGTTTAATTATGGGCCCTTATTGTATTTACTCCATCCTTGTGCATAAATTTAAGATTTCCCCTCTTAACAATTAAAAAACAACTTTAGACGTAACTGAATTTTATTAAATGCAGTGGGCTGGTCTGACTGCAGGGTTTGCTTTCCTTTCATTTTCCTCCATTGATGTCCTTCCCTTCAAAATTAAAGTATAGTATTTCCTAAAACAAATTAAAACCAAAAAAAGAAAAAACCCAATTCAATTATGAAACTTTCCAAGTACAAAACTCCCATTTTTTCCCTTGGTTCTGTCCTTTACCCTTACTCAAACCCAAAACCCTGATTCTCCACTTCCTCCTCTTTCTCTCCCTCATCCTCCATTTTATCCTGTTCTTTGTCAAAACGAAATCAAAATCAAGCAATCTCTGAAAAATCCGAGAAACACCCAGAAATCCTTGGCAAAAACCCAGAAAAACCCATATTATAAAATTTTCTGGGTTGATTTGAATATGAGAAATATAGCAACTTGTTACAGTGAACATGCTGTAAGAGTTTCAGATTCATATTGTTCAGGTCCATTAAACAAATCTTATATCTCTCCAAAATCAACACCCTCTATTCAAAATGTGGTCTCCTGTACATACAAAACCCAAATTTCTAACCAAAAAAACTTGTTTATTACCATTACATGGTGTAACAAGTTAATCTGTCAGGGTTTCTTTATCAAAATCAGTGACAAGAATATAAGGCAAAATCATTACCAACATGGGTTTCATCAACTACCCAAAATCAAAGGTATGAAATATTTACAAGATTTTAGTGATGATCAGAAATCAAAGAGTCATATTTCAGTATATTGGGATCTTTCATCAGCCGAATTCGAAGCCGGGCCTGTACCAATCAAAAGATTCTACATCATCATCGTAGTAGATTCACAATTTTGTCTTGTTTTAGGAGATATGGAAGATGATCCAATTTTGCAGGATTTGGTCAAAGGTTCAATTGTACCCAAAATGACAATGATCTCGCAATGTGAACAATTCAATGGGCAATGGAACAATCAAATTTCGACTAGAGCCAAATTCTGTAACTCGGAAACAGAACATGAGATAATGATCAAGTGTTGCCCGGAAGACGACGGGCCAAGGAGCCCGGTGTTATCAGTTTATATTGATAAGAAAAGGGTAGTTAAGATAAGGAGATTGCAATGGAACTTTAGAGGAAATCAGGTGATATTTGTGGATGGGTTGTTGGTAGATGTAATGTGGGATGTTTATGGGTGGTACTTTGATCAAACAGTTGTTGGTAGTTTTAATAATAATTATAGTAATAAGGGTGGGTGTGGTGTTTTCATGTTTAGAACAAGAAGTGGGTTAGATAGTAGGCTTTGGTTGGAAGAAGAAGAGAACAAATTGGGTGATAAATCTCAGTTTTCTTTGTTGATTTCTGCAACTAATCATAATCCTGGTTGATCCTCTGTTATTCTCTTTTTTTTTGTTAGTTTTCTCTTGTAAAGTGATTTACCAAAATATAATGAATAAACAAAAATTATATCAATTGTACAGAAACTTTGCTTCGTTCAAGGAAGATTTTGAGGGGATGTTGATTGATTATAGTGGTGTAGTTAGTTATTGTTTTGTACTTTGACTTGTTCTTTTTGAGTTGTTTGTGATGTCTTCCAATTTTCAGTTACTTATTCCTATTGTGCATTTGTATATAGTATGGGGTTGTTAGGTTGATTAGGTTGGTGTTGTGTCATGTATTGAAGTTTGGGTTAGATCGATTTTGAACTGACTTTTGAGTTAAAGTGAAATTTTATATTGTGTTATGTTCGACAAAATAGTTATTTGTGAGAATTTGAGCAATTAGTTTTTTTACTTTGGACATTAAAACTTTAGCTTTAAAAGAAAAGTTTTTAACCAAACTAACATGAGATTGTCAAAAAATGATGACATAGACTAAAAAGTGATTTTGAACATTACCTCTATTAATTTTTAAAATAGAGCCAGTACAAGAAAGAATGTGTTTTTTTAGGATAGGTGGAATTTATTTGATCAAACAAGGGAGGCAATAAAAAAGGTAAGTAGTAAAAATTGGATTAATTGCATGCTTCTGATAATGCAATTTTTTTAGTCCTTTGCAAATAATATGTCAACTTTTTACTATTTTAGAATAATCCAGTCTTTACACCTAATTTCTTGAAGTAAGGGTCCATTTTTTCAACTTATTTTCATTCTTTATACGTTCATATAAGTTCAATATAGTTCAGATAAACTTAGATAAGGGGAGTGTTTGGCAATTGAATGGTAGAGGTTGGTTGGTGGCTTTATATGCTGATTGATTTGACCGACTAATTTTAGTGGCTTATTTGACTGTCATATAATAATAGACTGTTAAAAAAGTGCTTGGTATAAGTGGATGTTATTGCTGGCTGTTTAGTACAAAGTGGAAGCAAACGCCAAAAGCCAGCCATAAAAGCTGGTAAAAGCAACTTCTGTCTTTTGACTGAAACGCCGGCTTTTCATCCATTGCAAAAGTCAGTTACTAAACACTTTTTTGGCTGTTTGACCAGAAACAAAAGCCCAAAACCAATTAAAAAGCCATTTTTCAAACACCCCCAAGTTCTAATAAGGACCAATAAGGTCGAATAATTTAAGATAAGTCAAGACAATTTCAGATAAGTTCAAATAAGTAAAAATAAGTTGAAAAGAACGGATGCTAAGTGAAGATGACCGATAACCTAAATAAAGGATAGGTACTTCTTTTAATTAAGATTGTTAATTCCAATTAATAAATATTAAATACACTTAAAAAACTAAACTAAACCCAAGCCACCCCCACCCCTACTGCCACCCCAACCCCAATTGATCCTATCCTTGCTCCCACTACCTCCAAGCTCCTCTCCCACTCCTTCCCCAGCCACGAAACCACCCAATTGCTACCCCTTCCCCCCTTGAATTCACTCACCCCTTAAACACATGAATTCCTACCCACTCAGATAAGCACCATCCACCATGTGCACAGAACTCTACCAGCCCCACCATGAAACCCTAGAGAGTGTGAGCAGGGGTGTTGAGAGGAGATAGGTAGAAGACGATGACTGGTGATAGTTGATGGGGAGAAGAGAGGAGGATGTAGAGAGGTTGTAATTAACACCACGACAATTCTCTATTTTCCAAAATACCTTTTTCTCACAAAAACATAGAGAATCATTGAAATATTGTCGCCCGTGTGAAAACGTATCGGCTTACTCAGAATTTTGCAGTGGAAAACAATTTAAATAAAATATTTTATTACTTAAATAAAACAAAGTCAAACTTAAAACAAACTTCAAACTCAAACTTAGTTCAAAGCAACTTCAAACAACTTAAAGCATAATTCCCATAAAATAGTATTAAACTAAAAATATAATTTAAATCTAGGAAAAATTGTCAGAAACCATTTTTTAAAAGCAAGATTTTGCGAAAAGCATTTTCGCAAGAAGAAACCCAAAACAAAAATTAATTGCGAAAAGAACCTAGTAAGATTTTCCGGCATTAACTAGAAATCTTTCCGATTTTCTTTTTGCAAACAATTTTTGTTTTCGGTTTTATCTTGAATGAACCCTTTTAAAAGGTGGTTTCTCACAAAATAGTACTCCCTCCGTTTCTTTTTGTTTGTCCCATTTACTGTATCTCCAAATGCTAAGAAAGATGATGTCATATGCATGTGGTGGGGACAACAAGTAAGGAGTCCACTTAATTTATAATAAATGTGGTAGTTAAAGTAGGTGAGAGAAACTTTTAAGGTACATGTGGGACCAAAAAGTTATAAAGTAGGGGTAGATGGGTGATATAAATTTGCCATATAAGGAAAGATGAAAAAGTAGGACAAACAAAAAGAAACGGACAAAAATGGAAAGTAGGACAAACAAAAAGAAACGGAGGGAGTACTTTTAAAGGTGGTTTATGTCAATTTTCCCTTAAAACTATATTGGTATATATTGATAAACACTCAATTTTCCCTTAAAACTATATTGGTATATATTTGATGAATACAATTTCTTTTGGTTTTTGATGTCTGAAATGTATGGGTTTTGAACCTTTTAGAATAATTCGGCGTTTCACCTTTGAATGAGGTTATTTTGTAAACGTTAAATTGGTATTTTACTTCATTGATTGTGGGCGTTTTTTGTATTTTTGCGAGAGTCATTTAGCTCTTCACTTTTGTATCTAATTTGGATCTTTATTTTGTTTTTTTTTTACTTTGACAGGAAAACGGCTAACGGTGGAGGATAATTTATAATGATGAAGGTGTTCTTCTCTTCGTGATTGAGCTCGTGATTAAGCTAGTAGGATTTGTTAGGCCAATTGACTTATAAAAGTTTATAGTAGTTTATTATTGATTGGTGTTGTGGATACTTTTATTTTAGTTAGCCTCTTTTTTTTGTAAGACATACATTATCATCAAGTATTTGAAATTTGATTTCAACTCTTTATATCAAGTTATATATTCTTCGTATCTTAGCGAGCATTCAAACTGATGCAGATATATAAATGTTATTGTGAAAGACAAACAGGGGTCAAACAACGAGTTTGAGACAACGAATACTTCATTGCCCAATCTATTTATGTTTTGGTATGAACAATGAGTTTGGGAAATAGCTTGAATCCTTGCACAATATGTACAGGGCATCAAAATTACTTAGAATCGGATTGTGAGGAGGTTGTTGCCAAAGACCTTATGGGCAATGAATTGAACGTTGTTGCCCATTCTTTTGGTTTGGGCAACAGGAATTTGTTGCTTTACATACCCTAAATCTCGTGGCACTAAAGAGGGTTTGGGCGAGGAATTAGGATGCCGTTGCACAAAACTGGTTTTGGGCAACAAACTCGCATGTGGTGGCACAAAACGGTTTGGGCGACCCTATTTGGGCCACGAGCCTACCTCGAACTTAAATTCGTTGCCCAAAGGTTTGTGCAACGAAAACAATATGTAGGGCGACGAAATTTTTCGTTGCACAAACTTGTTTTTCTTGTAGTGGTAGTAGCTTTAATTCCACACATTAGTAGACTTTGTAGGAAAAACAATAAAGCATGTGACATTTGTATGCGTGCTAAACAATCTCGATGTAGTTTTCCCACAAGTATTAATAAGGCCAATGACATGTTTGATTTAATTCATTGTGATCTTTGGGGTTCCTATCGTACCAAGTCATCTTGTGGTGCTGCCTATTTCTTAACTATTGTTGACGATTTTTCACGAGGTGTATGGTTCTATTTAATTCGTAACAAAACTGAAGTGGAACAAATGTTTATGAGTTTTGTCGCCATGATTGATCGTCAATTTAATAAGAAAATAAAATTGTAAGGAGTGACAATGGAACCGAATTTAATTGCCTAAAATCATATTTTGATGAGAAGGGGATGTTGTTTAAATCCTCATGTACTGGGACACCTGAACAAAATGGGAGAGTAGAGAGAAAACACCGCCATATATTAAATGTAGCCCGAGCTTTAAGATTTGAGGGACATTTACCTATTAAATTTTGGGGTGAATGTGTTCTTGCTGCTTGTTA
Source organism: Patellifolia procumbens (assembly GCA_947645195.1). Taxonomy (NCBI): domain Eukaryota; kingdom Viridiplantae; phylum Streptophyta; class Magnoliopsida; order Caryophyllales; family Amaranthaceae; genus Patellifolia; species Patellifolia procumbens. The sequence continues at coordinate 220,728 of CANSGD010000178.1, read as the reverse complement.
TTTGATAAATCGAACCCCATCTCCTCTACTTAAAGGTAAAACTCCATACGAAATGTTGTTTAATAAAGCCCCTTCGTATGACGCAATGAAAATTTTTGGTTGTTTGTGTTATGCCCATAACCAAAAACATAGAGGCGATAAGTTTGCGAGTCGAAGTCGGAAATGTGTTTTTCTTGGTTAACCTTTTGGAAAGAAAGGTTGGCAAGTTTATGATTTAGAGACAAAAGAGTTTTTTGTTTCAAGGGACGTGAAATTTTTTGAGAAAGAATTCCCTTTTAGTGATACATTGGAGGGTGTGAAAAAGGATCTCGTAGACATTATCACTAAGGGTGTTGATGATTTTGATGTTGAGATAGATAATGATAATGGAGATGGAGGAGTAGTGCATAGGGAGGCTCATGATAGACGAGCTGACGAGGGGGAGCCTGCGATGGAAATTGCTCCAGCCGAGCCCGTAGTCGTTAGGGGGACTGACGAGAGTGAAGTGGCTGCTGCTCGGGGGTCTGATGAGAGTGAAGGGGTTGGAGATCAGCGTGTGTGTGAGGGAGACCTAGAGAATGGCGAGAGTGTGAGTAAAGACCCAGGGATACGTATAGAGGCGAGTGAAGGGAATGTGGAGGCTAGTAAGGAGCTCATGGGGAAAGGAATGAGAGAGAAATTTACATCAACACGGCTTCGCGATTTTATCATACACACGGTTAGAAGGTTGAGTCCATCGCGACGATCACCTGCCACACAGTCTTCCTCAGGTACTCCCTATCCTATAACACATTTTGTTAATTGTGAACGTTTTTCCAGTAGACACAGAAAATTTCTTGCATCTATAACTGCATGACATGAACCAAGGAATTTTAAAGAAGCAATGAAAGATGTGCGTTGGCGTGACGCCATGACAAAAGAAATACAAGCCTTGGAGAATAATGGCACATGGACACTTGAAAAATTGCCGGTCGGAAAGAGAGCACTCGATAGCAAATGGGTGTACAAAATAAAATACAATGCTGATGGAAGTGTTGAGCGGTTTAAAGCTCGACTAGTTATTCTTGGAAATCACCAGGTGGAAGGAGTAGACTATAATGAGACTTTTGCACCTGTGGCTAAAATGGTGACTGTTAGAACATTTTTGTCAATTGCGGCGGTGAAAAATTGGGAAGTTCATCAGATGGACGTGCACAATGCATTCCTACATGGTGACTTGGATGAAGAAGTTTTTATGCGTGTTCCACCTGGATTTCACAATGAAACGAATAATGTTGTTTGCAGACTAAAGAAGTCGTTGTATGGGCTAAAACAAGCCCCGAGGTGTTGGTTTGCAAAATTGTCACTAGCCTTATAGAAATATGGTTTTGTTCAGTCATATGCAGACTACTCATTGTTTACTATGATGAAAGGGAATGTTCAAATGAACGTTCTAGTGTATGTTGACGATTTAATTGTTGCAGGCAATGATGTAGCTGAACTGAACAATTTCAAGGCTTACTTAGGAAAGTGTTTTCATATGAAAGATTTGGGCAAACTCAAGTATTTTTTGGGTATAGAAGTGGCCCGTAGTCCAGAAGTAATATTCTTGTGTCAACGAAAATATGCATTAGAAATTATTGCAGAGACGGGAATGCTTGGAAGCAAGCCTGTGGATTTTCCGATGGAGCAGCATCACCGTCTGAGCCTTGCACAGGGGTGCTATCTTGAGAATCCTGAGAAATATAGGCGACTAATTGGTCGCTTAATTTATTTGGTCGTGACTCGGCCTGACTTAGCTTATTGTGTTCATATTTTGTCTCAGTATATGCAGCAGCCCAGAGATGAACATTGGGAAGCAGCACTGCGTGTAGTGAGGTACTTGAAAGGAAAGCCGGGGCAAGGCATTTTGCTTCGTAGTGACAGTGAGCTTCGCTTAGAAGGTTGGTGCGATAGTGATTGGGCAAGTTGTCCTCTTACTCGTCGTTCTTTGACAGGATGGTTTGTTCTTCTTGGCCATTCTCCAGTTTCGTGGAAGACCAAAAGGCAACAAACTGTTGCGAGATCATCTGCTGAAGCCGAATACAGGGCAATGGCAGCTATTACATGTGAGTTAAAGTGGCTCAAAGCTCTTCTCGAAGAATTGGGTGTGGGCCAGGAGGAAGGGATGCGTTTGTTCTGTGACAGTCAGTCTGCATTGCACATTGCAAATAATCCCGTGTTTCATGAGCGTACAAAGCATATCGAAGTCGACTGTCATTTAGTGCGTGATGCGATCAAAGATGGTCTTATTTGCCCGTCTTATGTTTCTACAAAAGTCCAGTTGGCCGACATCTTCACCAAAGCTTTGGGAAAGGCTCAATTTGAAGTTTTATTAAGCAAGTTGGGCGTGCGAGATTTACCCGCTCCGACTTGAGGGGGGTTGAGATTAGATAATGATAATATTAGAGTTAATATTATCATACTCTAATATTATCATTATCATATTTTTAGAGTTAGTTTATGGGATAAGATTATAGAGTTAGTTCTTATCTTATGTGATTGTGTATCCTAGTAGGAGTAGGATACGCTTATGTATATATATTTGTGGTGATCATTAATAAGAAGATTAAGAAGGAAAGGCAGGAGCGTTTGTGGGCGGTGCTATGTTGGTGCATACAGGGGCAAGGTTGTAGTTGTGGTGGTAGTTTAGGGAAGCAGCCATGGGAGGGAGAAGAGTGAAGCTCTTTAACTTTGGTATTAATAGAGGAAAAACAAAAAATAGAAGAGGAAGAAGAAGAAGAAGGAGGAGAAGGAGATAAGGGTTTTATTGAAAAAAATAGAAATTATAATGACAACTAATTAAAGAGTTATACCTAAGACGTCTAACCGTTTTAATAGGTTAGCAACATATTATGACTTTTTAAAAATAGATTAGTATTAACGGAAAAGTTATTCATGAATTATCGAAAGATTAACTTATTTTAATGAATGTTTAATACAATTTATTCTGAAAAAATCATTTACATACTCTCTCGTTACAAATGTTACTATTGTCCCACTAAGGCACTAAGGTTAGAATTTAAAATTTTTAACATAAAAACAATTATTGCATTTTTTTTTCAACGTACAACATTAATATCAACCGTTTTGTACTTTTCCTGTTCTCTCGTTGAGACACACTATGACACTACTAATTAATTCAACGTACACTGTCAATCTTAAATTCAGAATTCACCCTCACGAGTATAATACTATTGAGTATTGACTATGTATATAAAATAATTCTGAGGTTGGGTATATAGGCAAAACCTGCTGCTCTGTAAAGGAAAGGAGTGCACATGACGTAGTTTATAACAGGAGGCAAGTTTGGGAGCAGTACCTAATAGTCTTATACTCTGATAATGTTTTCGTTCTCTGTCTTTAGCCTCCTCTTTCGTTTTCTGAATTTACTTCTATCGACTCGTAAATCCTAGTTAAAGTTTACGTGGATCATATTGTTCCATTGACTTGGCCTATTCAATGCTAGATTTCCATGCACGCAATGCGTGCGATTATAATTTTATTATGAAATTTCATAATCTACAGTAGATAATTTTATAGATAGTCGCATCTTATCACCTACACTTTTCATGAAACTCTCACCTTATTTTTTTTTAATTTTATAGATAGTCGCATCTTATCACCTAAACTTTTTATGTTTATAGAAACTCCCACCTTATTTTTTTAAAAAAAAAATTCACTTACCATTTACAATTTTATTAAAAACTCCCACCACTTAACGGTTTTTGTCAAATTTCATCAACAAAACCGTTAAGTGGGTCCCACATATACATTTTCTTAACAAAATGGAACTTGAAATAGTTGCAATTCTTTCCAAACAGTTGTAATTCGTTCCAAATTTGCTCTAAATTTGTTGAGGATTTGCCCTTAAATTGATGAAATTGACTTTAATTTCAACCTAAACTAATAATAAAATGCATATATGGGGCCCACTTTACGGTTTTGTTAACAGAATTTAACAAAAATCATTAAGTGATGGGATTTTCTAATAAAATTGGGAATGATAGGTGAAAATTTAAAAGAAACTTTCATTAAGGTTGGAGTTTCTAAAAACGTGAAAATTTTAGGTGGTTTTGAACAAAAAAATCCTAATTTTATTTGCATACGATGTGTGTTTTGACTACTGTACCATGATAAAATGTGAAGGTATACAACATATTTTTGTTTTCAAGCTAAATTCATTTTGGCTCATATTTCTTTGAAAACATCCCTTACTCCCTACCATCAACTATAATTTTTGTTATATAGTACCCAGTAAGGTACTTTTTGCTCATTGTCCAAATGAGAAAAAATTCAAAAGTACTTGATCATGTTTCTCACTCATGCTAAAATATGTTATCATGATCAATTTGATCAAATATGCCTTCACTCATGAACAATCAATTACTCATGTATTTCAAAATAAAAATTTCAAAGTATATAAAAATATAGCAAAGTGGGTGTCTATCTATAGATCTCAAGAAAATATAATTACTGATGTTTTTTAAATTGTTTTTACTTTGCAGATTTATAGATATTTTAGTTAGAAGTTTTGAACATATTTTATTAAAAATCTGATGGTTAAATTTGGAAATAAAACTTAATTACTTAATAAACTCATTGATTATTTTTATTTTTATTTTTCCTTTTTGGTGTGCACCCCCACCTCTTCACTTATATAATAGAGATGGGTGTTTATTGTTGGTTAACCATTTCGTTAAGCTCTTATTAATTGTTTATGTGTATGGTCACTGGTCAGCATAACTGTGTTAGAAGTAGACAATGTAACAAGAGGAACCAGATAATTCACCACTCCAAGGCATGGAAACTACGCTTTATTATTAGTTTTATTTCGCCCCTCTAAGATCACCGGGTTACACGAAATAACTAATGAGATACAATGGAGTAACAATTCACTTCTATGATTTTAGAAGTGAATCCTAAAGAACTTGTGTTTGATGTGTTTATGAAGAACACTTAAGAAAGTTACTCAAAAATTCTTAAGCAAGAACTCTTCGTTGTGTCACGGATAGAGTTCACCTCCTCCTTTTATAGTCACACTAGATTTCTATGCACGCGATGCGTGCGACAATAATTTTATTATGAAATTTTATAATCTACAGTAGATAATTTTATTGATAGTCGTATCTTACCACTTAAACTTTTCATGTTTTTAGAAACTCCCACGTTAATGATTTTTTAGATTACACCTACCATTTACAATTTTATCAAAAACTCCCACCACTTAACGGTTTTTGTCAAATTTTATTAACAAAAAACCGTTAAGTGGGTCCCACATATACATTTTGTTAACAAAATGGAACTTGAAATAGTTGCAATTCTTTCCAAATAGTTGTAATTCGTTCTAAATTTTCTCTAAATTTGTTGAGGATTTGCCCTTAAATTGATGAAATTGACTTCAATTTCAGCGTAAACTAATAATACAATGCATATGTGGGGCCCACCTCACAATTTTGTTAACGAAATTTAACAAAAATCATTAAGTGGTGGGAATTTCTAATAAAATTGGGAATGATATGTGGAAATTTAAAAGAAAAATTCATTAAGGTGGGAGTTTCTAAATACATGAAAATTTTAGGTTGTTTTGAACAAAAAAAATCCTACTTTTATTTGCATACGATGTGTGTTTTGCCTACTGTAACATGATAAAATATGCAGGTACACAATATATTTTATTTTCAAGCTAAAGTCATTTTGGCTCATTTTTCTTTGAAAACATCCCTTACTCCCCACCATCAACTACAACTTTTTTTATATAGTACTCGGTAAGGTATTTTTTGATCATTGTCCAAATGAGAAAAAATTTCAAAAGTACTTGAAAATACTTTATCATATTTCTCACTCATGCTAAAATACTTTATCAGGATCAATTTGATCAAATGTGCCTTCACTCATGAACAATCAATTACTCGTGTATTTCAAAATAAAAAATTTCAAAAGTATATAAAAGTATAGCAAAGTGGGTGTCTATCTATAGATCTCAAGAAAATATAATCGTTGATATTTTTTTTACTTTGTAGGTTTTTAGATATTTTAGTTAGAAGTTATGAACATCTTTTATTAAAAATCCGATGGCTAAATTTGGAAATAAAACTTAATTACTTAATAAACTCATTGATTCATTTTAATTATTTTTCTTTTTTTTTCTTTTTGGTGTCCACCCCCACCTCTTCACTTATATTATAGAGATATGCAAAGGCCCTCATTAAGGACCTTTAATAGGCTCCTTAATAAGGCCCTTAATTCAGAGAATAAAGCCAGTCATTAACCATGCAATAACCATGCAAAACTGATTAAAACGCTTCACCAGACATAAACGGACATATCGCAAAATGAAGCGTCACCAGGCAGTGCCCAGTCGCGACTCGCGACCACGGGTCGCGACCCGCGAGCTGGCTCTGCCTCTTATTCTCTTTTTTTTTCCGGAATTAAATCCTACACCTCTATTTAATTCCCTCATATGTGAACTAACTAAACCCATTACTTGTTGTCCATATCCATTCATGAGCAAGTCAAGCCTATACTTGTTGAAGCGGCCAAACCCCTAGCTCATATAGGTAAATCTTTTCGCACATGCTCCTGCAATTGAGCACTTTATCAAAGACTTATTAAGAATTTTAAATTCAACCTCCTTTACATTGGAGTACCAAGTACTAACCTTGGGATGTATATTACACAAGTGCTTCCAACCTTTAAAGAAAAGTACTATCCTCATTGAATTTGAGATCTAACGTTGTATTAGACATCAAATCGAGTTTTCCTTAGTTAAAGGTTGATCAATAGGCTTAAGGCCCATCCCTTTGTTCATTTTGTTCACTAGTTCCCTTGACAATGATTTTGTAAACGTATCCACCAAGTTCACACTAGATCGAACAAAATCAATGGTTATACATCCAATCCTTATCATTTCACGTACATAGCTATGTCTAACCCCAATGTGCCTTGACTTGCCATTGTAGACTTCACTATACGCTTTGGCTATTGTGGATGAACTATCATAATGGATAGCTAGAGGAGACATTGGTTTGACCCATAAGTCAACCTCACTCAACACATTCCTTAGCCATTCCGCTTCTTGACAACAAGAAGCTAATGCGATGACTTCTGATGCCATTGTTGAATCGGTAATACATGTTTGCTTCTTAGATGCCCATGATACGGCACCTCCTCCAAGAAGAAACACCCATCCACTTGTGGAAGAATAATCTTCCTTATTGGATATCCAACTAGAATCCGAGTACCCATCAATAATTGAAGGTTCTCCCATATAAGTTAAACCATAATCTTTGGTTTTGTTCAAATACCTTAGTACTCTTCTCAAAACTTGCCAATGCATCATACTATGTTTACTAGTATACCGGCTAAGCTTGCCAATAGCAAATTCTATATCCGGCCGAGTGCAAGTCATAGCATACATCAAACTTCCAACCAAGCATGCATACTCCAATTTAGCAATAGGAGTATCACTACTCGGAACCAAGTGAATACTAGGATCCATTGGAGTAGCAAAATGAGACGAGTTTGACTCATTTTACCTCTTTACCACTTTCTCAATGTAATGAGCGTGTGATAAAGAAATAGTTCCTTTACCTCTCATTATTCTAATACCAAGAATAACATCCGCTTGACCCAAATCTTTCATTGAGATGCTACTTGAGAGAAAAGTTTTAGTGTTTTTCACTTGTTCCAAATCAGTCCCAAAGATGAGCATATCATCTACATATAAGCAAATTATAACTCCTTTACCGTTATTATCAAATTTGTTATATACACATTTATTGGACTGATTTATTTAAAACCCATTAGCCAAGACTACATTATCAAATTTTTGATGCCATTGCTTTGGTGCTTGCTTAAGTCCATACAAAGATCTAATTAACTTGCAAACCTTAGACTCTTGACCTTTGACCACAAATCCTTCGGGTTGATTCATGTATACTTCCTCCTCCAATTCACCATAAGGAATGCCGTTTTAACATCCATTTGGTGAATTACAAGACCATGAATCGCCGATAAAGCTATCAATAGTCTAATGGTAGCAATTCTAGCTACCGGAGCATAAGTGTCAAAGTAATCGATACCATTTTTTGCCTAAAACCTTGGACCACTAACCGGGCCTTGTGTTTTAATATGGTTCCATCGATTTTCCGTTTTCTTACGAAAATCCATTTACAACCTAAGGGTTTGCAACCGGGAGGTAAATTAGCTAAAACCCATGTATTATTCCCCATTATTGAATCCATTTCATCATTCACGACCTCTTTCCTAAAGGTGGAATCATGAGACTTTATAGCCTCATCAAAGGTCTTAGGATCCTCCTCCATATTGTAACAATATGAGAATTGAGTCACAATTGGCTCCCTTGACCCTTCAACTAAATAAAGTTGAAAATCCGGTCCAAAAGATTTCTCTTTTCTAATTCTTTTACTTTTCCTAATTTCCCGGTGTTGTGGTTTCATGATCATCATTGATGTCACCCACAACCTTGGAACTAGTAATAGGTATCATGTCCTTTGGTCTAGGAATCGAAGAGAAACGAGTCTCATAAAAATTGCATCCCTTGACTCTATCACGGTGTGAATAGAGACAAAATCATTATGTTCAATGACATAAAACCTATAAGTTTTGCTATTTTCCGCATAGCCTATAAAAATGCAATCAATTCCTCTTTCACCTAAAGTTTTACGTTTAGTTTCCGTCAATTTGACAATATCCCTACATCCCCATACCTTAAGGTAATCTAGATTAGGCTTTTTCTTTGACCAAAGTTCATAAGGGGTAGTCTTGTTCCTTTTATTAGGAACCCTATTCAAAATATAGCATGCCGTTAAAATAGCATCACCCCAAAAACCGTCACTTAAAACCGAATTAGAAAGCATGGTATTAACCATTTCTTTTAGAGTCCTATTTTTCCTTTCCGCCACACCATTACTTTGAGGTGAGTATGGTGCGGTAGTTTCATGGATTATTCCAATGGAATTAAAATAACTAGGATTATAGTATTCACCACCCCTATCCGTCCGAAATCTTTTAACTTTTTCACTAAGTTGAAGTTCCACTTCGGTCTTATAGATCTTAAACTATTCAAGTGCTTTATCTTTTGAGAATAATACATAAATGTAGCGATACCTTGAAAAATCATCAACAAAAGTTACAACATATTTTTTATTTCCCAAAGATGGTGAACTATGAAAGTCACATAAGTCACTATGCACCAATTCTAGCAATACCGATTTTCTTGTCACACTAGGAAAAGGATTCTTTGTAATTTTGTTTAACATACATGTCTTGCACTTTTCTAAATTCAAATCAAAGGAAGGTATTAAACCTAACTTAGGCATGTCATATAATCTACGATAGTTCACTTGACATAACCGATTGTGCCATAGAGAAGAAACATCAAGCATGTAAATAGAACTAGCAATTTTATTATCAATGCTAAACTTAAACATTCCATTACAAAAATAACCTTAACCAACATAAATACCACTCTTAGACACTATAAATTTATCGGATTCAAAAACAACCTTAAAACCAAATTTATTCAAAAGACCTCCCGACACAAGGTTTTTCCTAACTTCCGGAACATAAACAACATCCCGGAGCGTTAGTGTCTTTCTCGAGGTTAACAACAATTCTACTTGGCCAATTCCCTTAGCCTTTACCGTAGAATCATTCCCCATATACAAAATTGGACCATCATCCAATTCCTTCAAAGACTTGAAATGGTGCCTATATTGCACACATGTCGAGAAGCTCCCGAATCAATCCACCAAGAATCATCAACCTGCACAACATTAATTTCAGAACTCATAGCAACAAAATTCATTTCTTCAATTGTGTTTTCATGTGCAACCATACGTTGGTTTTGACCAATACTAGGTTGATCTTTCTTTCTCGTCTTCTTTTTCTTCCAAGACGGACAATCCCTCTTCAAATGAGGACCATTGCACACCTAACAAGTAAAAGTTTTCCTCTTCTTGTTTGCAACATTGGTTTTAGATTGAGCATTTGATTTTTTGGTCCCATTAGACCCACCAACCTCCACCATATTAACGGTAGACTTAGGAGCACTCGAATTTGTGTCCTTAACCCCATGTTGAGTCTGGATCCCTTCTTCAATACGAAGATGAGTTCCTAATTGCTCCATGGTAAGATCCTTCTTCTTATGTTTCAAAGTATGTATAGTGTCTTTCCAAGAAGTTGGTAATTTATCAATACGAAGATGAGTTCCCAATTGCTCCATGTGACCTTATTTGATTTAAAATGTGATGAACTTCGTGAAATTGCTCCATTATAGGCCTTTCATTGGTCATGTTAAACATATTAAAATTACTAACAAGAAACTTCTTACTTGAAGCATCTTCCGAGATGTATTTGGCCTCTAGAGAATCCCAAAGCTCCTTTGCACTTTCCACATTTTGGTAAAGAACAAATCAGGCATCCGAAAGTGCATTGAGAATATGACCACGACAAATGTAGTCATCATTCTCCCACTTTGCCCGCCTCCTAGTAGTCTTCAAGGGTTCCTCAACCCCTTCTTCCGGAAAAGCCGGAATTGGTGTTGTAAGCACATACACCACATTGAGAGTCATTAAGAGGAAATGAATCTTCTTTTGCCAACGACGAAAACCCACACCTTCAAACTTATCCAATTTTTGGAAGTTCAAAGTAAGGTCCTTGAGTGATGAAGCCATATCCGTAAGGAAAATAAAACTAATAGATTGTTAGAAGTAGACAATGTAACAAGAGGAACCGGATAATTCACCTCTCCAAGGCACGGAAACTACGCTTTCCTATTAGTTTTATTTCGCCCCTCTAGGATCACCGGGTTCCACGAAATAACTAATGAGATACAATGGAGTAACAATTCACTTCTATGATCTTAGAAGTGAATCCTTAAGAACTTGTGTTTGATGTGTTTATGAAGAACACTTAAGAAAGTTAATCAGAAATTCTTAAGCAAGCACTCTTCGTTGTGTCAAGGATGGAGTTCACCTCCTCCTTTTATCTCTATTATATAAGTGAAGAGGTGGGGGTGGACACCAAAAATAAAAAAAGGAAAAATAGATAAATCAAATCAATGAGTTTATTAAGTAATTAAGTTTTATTTCCAAATTTAGCCATCAACTTTTTAATAAAAGATGTTCAAAACTTCTAACTAAAATATCTAAAAACCTACAAAGTAAAAACAATTTAAAAAATATCAACGATTATATTTTCTTGAGATCTATAGATAGACACCCACTTTCATATACTTTTATATACTTTTAAAATTTTTATTTTGAAATATATGAGTAATTGATCTCTATTATATAAGTGAAGAGGTGGGGGTGGACACCAAAAAGAAAAAAAAGGAAAGATAAATAAGATAAATCAATGAGTTTATTAAGTAATTAAGTTTTATTTTCAAATTTAACCATCAGATTTTTGATAAAAGATGTTCAAAACTTCTAAGTAAAATATCTAAAAAAACTTACAAAGTAAAAACAATTAAAAAAATATCAATGATTATATTTTCTTGATATCTATAGATAGACACCCAATTTGCTATACTTTTATATACTTTTGAAATTTTTATTTTGAAATTCATGAGTAATTGATCTCTATTATATAAGTGAAGAGGTGGGGGTCGACACCAAAAAGAAAAAAAGAAAAAATAAATAAGATAAATCAATGAGTTTATTAAGTAATTAAGTTTTATTTCCAAATTTAACCATCAGATTTTTAATAAAAGATGTTCAAAACTTCTAACTAAAATATTTAAAAATCTACAAAGTAAAAACAATTACAAAGATATCAACGATGATATTTTCTTGAGATCTATAGATAGACACCCAGTTTGCTATACTTTTATATACTTTTGAAATTTTTTATTTTGAAATACACGAGTAATTAGTTATTCATGAGTGAAGACACATTTGATCATATTGATCATGATAACTTATTTTAGCATGAGTGAGAAACATGATAAAGTATTTTCAAGTACTTTTGATTTTTTCTCATTTGGATAATGAGCAAAAAGTACCTTACCAGGTACTATATAACAAAAATTATAGTTGATGGTGGGGAGTAAGGGATGTTTTCAAAGAAATATGAGTCAAAATATATTTAGCTTGAAAACAAAATATGTTGTGTACCTTCACATTTTATCATGTTAGAGTAGCCAAAACACACATTGCATGCAAATAAAATTAGGATTTTTTGTTCAAAACCACCTAAATTTTTCACGTTTTTAGAAACTCCCACCTAAATTAATTTTTCTTTTAAATTTCCGCCTATCATTCCCAATTTTATTAGAAACTCCCACCACTTAATAATTTTTGTTAAATTCCGTTAACAAAACCTCTAAGTAGGCCCCACATATGCATTTTATTATTAGTTTACGCTGAAATTGAAGTCAATTTCATCAATTTAAAGGCAAATTCTCAACAAATTTAGAGCAAATTTGGAACGAATTACAACTATTTGGAAACAATTGCAACGATTTCAAGTTCAATTTTGTTAATAAAATGTAAATGTGGGACCCACTTAACGGTTTTGTTGATGAAATTTGACAAAAATCGTTAAGTGGTGGGACTTTTTAATATAATTGTAAATGGTATGTGGAATTATTTTTAAAAAAATCATTAAGGTGAGAGTTTCTAAAACATAAAAAGTTTAGGTGGTAAGATGCGACTATCCATAAAATTATCTACCGTAGATTATGAAATTTAATAATAAAATTGTTGTCGCACGCATCGCGTGCATAGAAATCTAGTAGTCACATATGCAAAGGCCCTCATTAAGGACCTTTAATAGGCTTCTTAATAAGGCCCTTAATTCAGAGAATAAAGCCAGACATTAACCATGCAATAACCATGCAAAACTGATCAAAACGCTTCAACAGACATAAACGGACAAATCGCAAAATGAAGCGTCACCAGGCAGTGCCCAGTTGCGACTCGCGACATAGGTCGCTGCCCGCGAGCTGGCTCTGCCTCTTATTATCTTGTTTTCCGGAATTAAATCCTACACCTCTATTTAATTCCCTCATATGTGAACTAACTAAACTCATTACCCCTACAAATGTTCCAACAAACTGTTTATAATGTGTCATGTGGTATTGCCAACCTGTTTACAGTTGCGGAGCCAGGATTCGTACATTAAGGGGTGATATCACGTATTTATATAAAGTTTTCTCCCTTATTTACAAGCTAATTTGTGCGTCATTGGAGCTCTTTGGAGCTATTTTGTGCTAACTATCGTATATAGTTGTGGTTTTGTTGTTTTAGTGTTGAATTGCAGGTTTTAAGGAATTTTCTCCTTATTCCCGAGCTATTTGGAAGCAACCACGGCTTTACGAGATGTTACGAGGCACGTAGGATGCCTCACAAGCTTTATGGGTAGTTTAGGAGGTCCAAAAACCTCTAAACGTGAAGAATTGAGAGCCAAAGAGTCAAAAAGGAGTTTTCCGTACTCTGATCGGGCAAAAATGGCCCGATCGGGCGAAGATATTATGATCGGGTACAAAAGTTGGGGACCCGATCGGGCAAGCATTGCCCGACCAGATCGGGCAAGAAGCCATGTGCCCACACCCGATCGGGCAACTCCTGCCCGACCCAATCGGGTGATGGCCCGAGATCGTTTTTGTCTTGATGATAGCTGTGCGCTTCCAAGGAGAACTAACTGGGCTGGACCAGATCCTGTACCCGATCGGGTGGACCTTCGGGTGGGCCAGCCCAGCTCTTTAATATGCTGCTGCTGCTACTTAGGCGAAGAGAGGAGAGTCCTTGGACCATGTTATTCGCCCGATCCAGCACCCGATCGGGCTATTGATCGGGTGGAGACCCAAGTAGTCAAAAACGATGCTACTGCTACGCTGAGCCAAAGAAAAGAATGTTGAAAGAAAAGTTCACTATGGGCCCGATCGGGTGGCCCTGTGCCCGATCGGGTCCCATGCCGTAAACGCGGTTTTTCTTTATTTTATTCCGTTTTTAATTAGGCTTTTGAGGGGTATTATAAATACCTTTTCCTCATTATTTTAGGGACATCTTTTACTCTAGTTTATTTCTCATAGTTCTTAGCTTAGTTTTATTTAGTTTAAACACTTTAGATTAGATTAAAGGTGATTGAACCTATTCGATTTCAATAAAAGTTCTTGCTTTCTGTCAATTGGTATTTTTCTCTACTCTAATCTCTTTTATTATTCTTAATTGCTTAGCTTAAGTATTTAATCATTCATGATGCAATTATTAGGGTTTCCAATTAGTTTTGTTATTGTCACTTCAATTATGAGTGAGTAGTTCTCTTTCTAGGGTGTTAGATAGGGAAGCCATGTTTATACCATGATTGTTATTTAAATTTCTATCAATTTCTAGGGCTTGATTAGAGTGATTGTGGTATAGTTTGTTCTTAATTAGTGATCAATGTTAGTGGCCAATTTCATTGATTGCTTGTGGTTAATAGTTGTTTGCACAGATCCGTCTTAAGATTAGAGGCCTAGGACACATCAGTAGTTCTGATTACGTTAGTGAACATGCGGCGTATGTTGAACTATGAGCGTTGAGTCTTAACCATAGCTCAACACATGCTCTAATCACTTGACTCATGACTTAGGTTTTGATAGTAGTTGACCTTATTTGATTGGTATAAGCCTGGTGGACCAACCTAATACCCTAGGTTTTTAGTCCATAGTTAAATCCTTGGTTTAATTCGTTGTCCTTAGTTTAATTATTAGTTCAGTCAATCTTCCCTGATTTCATCTGAAGTAGCTAGTTAATTGAATATTAATTTAGAAACTCCGTCTCCCTGTGGATTCGATCTTGCTTCCCTTGACTACCATAGTTAGAGGACTGTAGGTTTATCTTTGATTAGGTGATACGACTAAATCCTATCAAGGGGACCGAGATCCGAATGTTGATTAGACTGTTTAGTTGTATGGTCTTATATCACAAAAGTTAGAGGTATCAAAAAAGTTGCAAAATATCTTTGCACAAGGAATTGAACCCCTGACCACCAACCTATTCTTCAACAACACGCAATTTACCACTTGAGATACAATAAATTTCAAGAATAGATGTACATATTTAATACTTCCTCCGTAACGAAATAAACGCAACAATTGACTTGGGCACGCATGCCTAGACAAAACTTTAAAGATTAATATCTCTAATTGTGTATCAGTAAAAAACTACAAGTTGAAACGAATCCAACGAGACCCCACATGACTATATTTTTCCTTATGTATAAGTCACAAATTACGGTCAAAGTTAAAACTGTGAATAGTGTCAAAAGTACAAGTGTTGCGTTTATTTCGTTACGGAGGAACTATTTAACTTCACTCAGGGGGTCATGGCCCCCACCAGCCCCCCTAGGCTCTGCCTCTGCCTCTTTATCAGGTTATCATTTCACCTAGGACTAATATGGGAAGATTCACTTGATACTTGAGATTGTTTTGGAAATTATCAAAGGTGAGATTATTTGTGGAAAATGAGCAATAGTTGGGATTATTCTCGTTAATTTTCCCATTTCTAAAATATCCTAAAAGTATACTAATTACTTAACCAATAATGATTTTATTTTTTCTCCCGCGTCTTAATTGGATATCTAACCAAAATGGTAAATTGTTATATTCGTAAGATTATGCTTTCGTACTTCTTACCTAAATGAAAATCATATTATCAAACATTGTGAGACGTAAATCAATCATGATATTATACGAGATTACTTACCATTTCTAAACTTCCCTAGCAATATAATTTCCTTAATCACTACTAATTTGACAATGATATCTAAACTTCCCTTATAGTGGGTAATCACTCACCATATTTAGAAGATTAAAGATCATCTAGTCATAATGACTGTGGCAAGCAACAATTTAAAAAGAAAAGTCCATTTCGGTAAAACCTGTCCTTATAGTTTTTTTTTTGATGTTTGCACCCGGTTCACCCTTTTGGGTTACATCCGGATCGAGGCCAAGTTCGGGGTGGTTAGGTTCCATTCCTCTCCCAAGGGTGTTGCTGGGATTCGAACACGAGTCCGTCCTACCAAAGCCAGTCCCCATCACCATTGGACCAACACTTACTTGGTACCTGTCCTTATAGTTGGTAGGTACCGAAACTAAATTAAAATAGAGTGTATGTTTAGAGTAATACTAGATTTATATGCACGCCATGCGTGCGATAACAATTTAATTATGAAGTTTCATAATCTACAGTAGATAATTTTATGGATAGTCGCATCTTACCACCTAAACTTTTCATGTTTTTAGAAACTCCCACCTTAATGATTTTTTTTAAAAAATTCCACATATCATTTACGATTTTATTAAAAACTCCCACCACTTAACGGTTTTTGTCAAATTTCATTAACAAAACCGTTAAGTGGGTTCCACATATACATTTTGTTAACAAAATGGAACTTGAAATAGTTGCAATTTTTTCCAAATAGTTATAATTTGTTCTAAATTTGCTCTAAATTTGTTGAGAATTTGCCCTTAAATTGATGAAATTGACTTCAATTTCAGCGTAAACTAATAATAAAATGCATACGTGGGGCCCACTTCACGGTTTTGTTAACGAAATTTAACAAAAATCATTAAGGGTTGGTAGTTTCCAATAAAATTGGGAATGATAGGTGAAAATTTAAAAGAAAAATTCATTAAGGTGGGAGTTTCTAAAATCGTGAAAAATTTAGGTAGCTTTGAACAAAAAATCCTAATTTTATTTGCATACGATGTGTGTTTTGCCTACTGTAACATGTTAAAATGTGAAGATACACAACATATTTTATTTTCAAGCTAAATTCATTTAGGCTCATTTTTCTTTGAAAACCTCCCTTACTCCCCACCATCAACTACAACTTTTGTTATATAGTACCAGGTAAGGTATTTTTTTCTTATTTTCCAGATGAGAAAAAATTCAAAAGTAATTGAAAATACTTTATCATATTTCTCACTCATGCTAAAATACTTTATCATTATCAATTTAATCAAATGTGCCTTAACTCATGAACAATCAATTACTCATGTATTTCAAAATAAAAAATTCAAAAGTATATTAAAGTATAGCAAAGTGGGTGTCTATTTATAGATCTCAAGAAAATATAATCGTTGATATTTTTTTAAATTGTTTTTACTTTGTAGGTTTTTAGATATTTTAGTTAGAAGTTTTGAACATCTTTTATTAAAAATCTGAAGGCTAAATTTGGAAATAAAACTTAATTACTTAATAAACTCATTAATTTATTTTATTTTTTTTCTTTTTCTTCTTTTTGGTGTCCACCCTACCTCTTCACTTATATAATAGAGATAAGATTGTCTAAAATAATATTAACAAAAAATATAACAATAACCAAATACTATATATAAGATGCAAAACATTCCTAATATTATACAAGATTATTCACCATTTATAAAATTTCAAAATTATAATTACTTAAACCACTCATAATGTTAGTAATGAATTCTAAACTTTCCTTATAGAAGATATAAATTTTGCACGGTAATATTGTAACTTGCCAAAGGATCTATACTTAATACTAAAGCAAAATCTAAATTATACATGTCTAACAACCCGAAAATTACACGATATATGTTAAGAATATATCATTATATAAAAAACCAATCAGTAAGTCTGAAATGTCTAAAGTAAAGCAATTGCCGATTATAATCTCATTTCGGGCCTGTTTAAATTAACTGAAAACAACTGAACTGAACTGAACTGAACTGAATTGATTGGAGCTGAACTTGTTGGATAATTTAGAGTATTTGGTAGATTAATCTTCATGTAACGTTAACTTGATTCACTTGGTTATGGTGTCGTAATTCGAGTTACGTTAAGTTGCACATTGATGTTTACGGTATAGTAAACATGTTATATTAAGGCATTGGAAGTAAACGTAAGCCAAAGGAAACTTCGCCCAAGTAGCAAGGCAGCACCACCCAGCAGCAGGGCAGCACTGCCTCGCGACTCGTGACAAGCACCTCGCGACTCGCGATGCTTGTCGCGGCTCGCGACGGGTCACTGATCCTCCTTGCTTCTATTTTGCGGTTTTGGCTTTTGGGCGGTTATTGTCCGTTTCTTTGCCTTTGACGTGCATATATGTGACGTTTTGTCACAGATGAAGGGTATGTTCTTATTGAATTTCTCTCTCAAAGCACTATCTCTCAAGTTCTTGATTATTGATCATCAAAACAAAATTACGCAAACACATTTGTTCTCATTTTGTGATTCTCATACGAGCGTGATAATCACTTTCTCTTCTTTGTATCTCGGAGGTGAATTCCGTGCAACCCGTGCTTCGTATAGGGTCGGAATATCGCTTTTGGGAAAGTGTTCCATACACGCCTAGAAGATCGTTATTCGTTGTTGTTGTCATTTGTGTGTTCATCTTTGTTTTCCCGGTTACTAGCACTAACAATCCAAAAGCGATATATATATTAAGATGGCTACACTTCGTGAGATGACAGCGAATTTCCACAAACTTGATAAGTTTGAAGGCGTGGGTTTCCGTAGATGGCAAAAGAAGATGCACTTTATTCTTACCTCTTTGGCGGTGGTGTACGTTCTCACATCCCCGAAGCCTATTGAAGTGGATGATGAGACGATTGAGGCTACGAGGAAGAGGAAGAAGTGGGAGAACGATGACTACATATGCCGTGGTCACATTCTTAATGGTATGTCCGATGATCTCTTTGATGTTAATCAATACTATGAATCCGCTAAAGTTCTTTGGGATGATTTAGAGTCTAAATATGGCCGAAGACGCTTCTAGTAAGAAATTTCTAGTGAGCAATTTTAATAACTTTAAAATGGTTGAGTCTAGGCCAATTATGGAGCAATTCCATGAAATCCAAAGAATTTTAGGAAGCTTTAAACAACACGATATTAGTATGGATGAAACATTTGCCGTTTCTTCAATAATCGATAAATTACCCTCCTCTTGGAAAGATGTTCGAAATAGTTTGAAACATAGAAAAGATGAAATGACTATTGAACAATTGGGTGCTCATCTTCGGATTGAAGAGGGCATTCGGGTTCAAGATGGTCAAAAGGAGGTAAATCCTAGTTCTTCCACTATTAACATGGTGGAGGATGGAAAGTCTCATGACTCTAATCCTAAGAAGAGGGCACATAACTTCACCAAGGGAAACTATGGTAAGAAACCAAAGTTTGGTGGAGGAGGACAACAACGAGCTTGTTGGGAATGTGGAAAGCCCGGTCACTTCAAGAAGGATTGCACCATTTAGAAGAAAAAGATGAACAAGAATGGGCATGGTGGTGGGAAAGGCGAGTCAAGCCATACCCAACCCAAGCAAGGATGATTGTTCATGGTACATCGATTCGGGAGCTTCAAGACATGTATGCAAGGAACGATCTCTTTTCAAGACCTTCAAGGAGGCGGATGAAGGAGAAGTTCTTTAAATGGGAAATGATTCTACTGCTAAAGTTTTAGGAGTAGGTCAAGTTGAGCTAGTTTTTAGTTCCGGAAAGTCTCTTATTTTAAGAGATGTTGTATTTGCTCCGGACCTTAGAAAGAATCTAGCCTCGGGAGCTATCTTGAATCGAATAGGTTTTAAAATGGTTTTTGAGCCGGACAAATTTATTTTATCTAAAGGAGGGTCGTTTGTAGGTTTGGGTTATTTATGTAATGGTATGTTCAAATTAAGTATTTCGAATACTTTGTTAAACAATGTTTGTGTTGTTAATGATAGTTCTTCTCTATGGCATTACCGGCTTGCTCATGTTAATTATAGAAAGCTTTATTCTATGTCAAAGGATGATTTGATTCCTAGTTTTGATCCAAGCATAGAGAAGTGTAGAACATGCATGCTTACAAAGATAACCAGAATTGTGGAAAGAGATACTAATTTGCTTGATTTGGTGCATAGTGATCTATGTGATTTCCACAGCACTCCTTCTGTAGGTAATAAGAAGTATATCATAACATTTATAGATGATCATTCTAGGTATTGTTATGTTTATCTTCTATTCACTAAAGATGAAGCTCTAGATAAGTTTAAGATCTATAAAAACGAGGTTGAATTGCAACTAAATGACAAAATAAAATGGCTTAGAACCGATAGGGGTGGTGAATACCATGATCCTAGTTATTTCCAATCATTAGGAATCATACATGAAAGAACCGCGGGTTATACACCACAACAAAATGGTATAGCGGAAAGAAAGAATAGAACTTTACAAGAAATGGTAAATTCTATGTTATCCTATTCGGGTTTAAGTGATGGATTTTGGGGTGAAGCGATTTTAACGGCTTGTTATTTATTAAACCGCGTTCCTATGAAAAATAACAAAGTTACACCCTATGAATTATGGTACAAAAGTAAACCAAATCTAAGTTATCTTAGAGTTTGGGGTTGTAGGGCAATTGTAAAAGTGCCGGAACCTAAACGTAAAAAGTTAGGTGAAAGGGGAGTTGAATGCATCTTTATAGGGTATGCTATTCATAGCAAGGCCTATAGGTTCTATGTTATAGAACAAAATGACGTTTGGTCAATTCACACTATTGTGGAGTCAAGAGATGCAATCTTTGATGAAAATCGTTATTCATCAATTCCTAGACCAAAGGATGTAACTCCAAGTACCATTATTCAAGAAGATGATCGGTCTTTAAATGATCATGAATTAGATGAACAAACTCTAGAAGAGAATGTAGCATCGACTTCATCACAACCTAGGAGAAGTAAAAGGGCAAGAAAGGAGAAATCCTTTGGCCCGAATTTTCATGTATATTTGGTTGAAGGATCTAGAAGTTCTATATTGACTAAATTTCCATATGTGTTTAATGTGGAAGGTGATCCTTTGACTTATGGTGAGGCCATGAGATCTCAAGATGCTCCTTTTTGGAAGGAAGCTATTGATGATGAGATGGATTCCATCATGGGGAATAACACATGGGTTTTGGCGGATTTGCCTCCCAAGTGTAAACCTATTGGGTGTAAATGGATTTTCAAGAAGAAAATGAAAATCGATGGAACTATTGATAAGTTCAAAGCCCGGTTAGTGGCTCAAGGCTTTTCCCAAAAGCCGGGTATCGATTATTTCGATACATATGCACCCGTTGCTAGAATTTCTACTATAAGGTTGTTGATTGCTCTTGCGGCTATACAACCTTGTGATCCATCAAATGGATGTTAAGACAGCGTTCTTAAATGGAGAGCTAGATGAGGAGGTTTACATGAAACAACCCGAAGGGTTTGTTGTAAAAGGTCAAGAAAGTAAAGTTTGCAAACTCGTTAGATCTTTGTATGGGCTAAAACAAGCACCCAAGCAATGGCATCAAAAGTTTGATGAGGTTGTGTTATCTAACGGATTTAAGTTGAATAATTCAGACAACTGCGTATATAGAAAATTTGATGACTTAGGTCATGGTGTAATGATTTGTCTATATGTAGATGACATGTTGATTTTTGGGACTGATTTGTCACAAGTTGAGTGGGCAAAGGCTTTCCTGTCATCAATGTTCTCCATGAAAGATTTAGGAGAAGCGGATGTCATTCTAGACATAAGAATTAAAAGAAGCAATGGTAAATTGAGTTTATCTCAAACACACTACATTGAAAAAGTACTTAAGAAGTTCAATGTTAGTGATTTCTCTTTTGTATCAACTCCTATGGATCCAAGTGAAAAATTAATGCCAAATGATGGTAGTGCGGTATCTCAACTTGAGTATGCACGGGTCATAGGTTGTTTGATGTATGCTATGACGAGTACTAGGCCGGATATCGCATTTGCGGTAGGAAAGCTTAGTAGGTATACTAGTAACCCTAGTATGAAGCATTGGCATGCTATTCGTCGTGTCTTAAGGTATTTGGGAAAAACCAAAGATTATGGTTTATCCTACAGTGGATACCATTCGGTTTTAGAAGGTCATTCGGATGCAAGTTGGATCTCTAATAGAGAGGATCACTCTTCCACAAGTGGATTCGTTTTTCTACTTGGGGGAGGTGCTATCTCTTGGGCTTCTAAGAAGCAAACTTGCATTGCGGACTCCTCCATGACTTCGGAGTTCATTGCTTTGTCCTCGGCTAGTAAGGAGGCGGAGTGGTTAAAGAATCTTATGATTGAGATTCCTTTGTTGCCAAAACCAATTTCGCCTATAGCGATACATTGTGATAACGATGCAGCTTTGGCAAGGGCATATAGTCAAGTTTATAATGGTAAGTCAAGGCACATTGGTGTGCGGCATTCCTATATTCAAGGACTTATCAAGGATAGTGTTATCACTGTTGACTATGTGCAGACTACGTATAATCTAGCAGATTGTTTCACTAAGGCCTTGGCTAGAGATATGGTGAAGAGGATGGCAATCGGTCTAGGATTGGAGCCCTTAGTTAATCACGAGTGAGGGAATCTTAACTTAACGCCCAATAAGACGTTGGGTCTTAAGTTCAATAAGATTAATTCCTTCATTTGATGATTGAAGAACATTTGTAAGTATCCTCTAAGTATTGTTCTTATATTGACTATGATGTTGATAAGAGGTTGTAAATCTTAATAGTTCTCTTGTTATGCCTTGTCATAGTGGCATGTTTATTTAAGAGTTCTACCTATGTAAGTGTGAAGTTTATCCGCTTCAAGTAGCTATAGGGGCATAGCTATGATACACTTATGAATGATACGGACACATGGCTTTAAGTGTCAAGTTTAATGAGTTCAAATAGTTAATCTTGTTTGTATGGTATCTTCAAGCTTTCCACTATGTATTGAGATTGGTTCAATCGCTTGCGACACCTTTCGGATACGGATTCTTGGAATGTATATTATACTAGGTGGAAGTTCAAGTCTTAGTACACTTTCATTGATGCATGAGGTTGTTTGTTTTTGATGATGTTTAGTGCTTATTATCTTATTAGAATACTCTAAATGGGGGAGGATTGTTGGATAATTTAGAGTATTTGGTAGATTAATCTTCATGTAACGTTAACTTGATTCACTTGGTTATGGTGTTGTGATTCGAGTTACGTTAAGTTTCACATTGATGTTTACGGTATAGTAAACATGTTATATTAAGGCATTGGAAGTAAATGTAAGCCAAAGGAAACTTCGCCCAAGTAGCAAGGCAGCACCACCTAGCAGTAGGGCAGCACTGCCTCGCGACTCGCGAGGAGGGTCACGACTCGCGACAAGCACCTCGCGACTCGCGATGCTTGTCGCGGCTCGCGACGGGTCACTGATCCTCCGTGCTTCTCTTTTGCGGTTTTGGCTTTTGGGCGGTTATTGTCCGTTTCTTTGCCTTTGACGTGCATATATGTGACGTTTTGTCACAGATGAAGGGTATGTTCTTATTGCATTTCTCTCTCAAAGCACACTCTCTCAAGTTCTTGATTATTGATCATCAAAACAAAATTACACAAACACATTTGTTCTCATTTTGTGATTCTCATACGAGCGTGATAATCACTGTCTCTTCTTTGTATCTCGGAGGTGAATTCCGTGCAACCCGTGCTTCGTATAGGGTCGAAATATCGCTTTTGGGAAAGTGTTCCATACACGCCTAGAAGATCGTTGTTCGTTGTTGTTGTCATTTGAGTGTTCATCTTTGTTTTCCCAGTTACTAGCACTAACAGAACTGAACTGAACTGAATTGAATTGAATTTAATAAATTTGTAAATAATAGGAAAAATTGACCTGGATAATTGAAACTAAGCCCGTTCAGCCAAGAATAATCCCTACTATGGTTTATTCCTGTATAATCCCAACTTTATGTGGCTCTTTTAAAAACACCCCAGGTTAACCGGGAACCTTTTGTTCCAGGCAAAAATTTTGAAACGTGTTTTAATTTTATTTTTCCTTTATTTTTCTTAACTGACTAGTTACTCTCCTCATTTTTCCTGCATTTCCTCTTGTTCTTACCTCCCTCTCTAACTTCGTCTTCTCCAACAAGCAACTCTTTGACATTCCAAAATTCTAAAATCAATGGGAATCAACAAGAAGACACGAAAGCTCGAAGAATCGCAAGTTTTAAGATAGAACAAATCTAGGGTTACAAAAAAGTTGTTGCTTTCACCAAAATTGGGAGGAAGACGAAGAGACAAAGGTAAAAAAATCACCCTTTATTTTATTTTTGTTAATGTTTTTGATGTGGACATAATTATGGATTTGGGTGTGTATTGTGCATATTTGCTGAAGTTGAATGCGTTTTTTTTGTTGTTTGTCCAATTTTAATTACATGGTTTTTTTTTTGAAGTTTTTTCAATTTAGGAAAAATGGGTACTTTGGTATGTTTAAGAATGTGGCATGGTGGTGTGTTCAAAAAGAACAAATCTGGTATATTAGAATATTATGGGGGTGAAGGTAGGACAATGCAGATTGATTGTGATGAGTTGTGTTGGTTTTTTTTTTTGGAAGAATTAGCTAAAAGATGTGGGTATGAATTTGTAGATTCAATTTACTACTTAATGCCAATGAAATCATTTGAGAAGGGTTGTGTAGGGTGTATCATGATAATGAAGTAAGGGAGATGACTGCCATTGTAATGAAGGCAAGGTCAATTGATTGTTATATAGCCCATGCTGTTGATGTTCCTGATGTCATCACTTTTTTAGATGGTCCACAACCACCTTTAAATACAAAAAAAGACTTCCAAAAAGATAACCCAAAACCTGATTTTTCACCACACTAGTAGAAAAATACCATTTGAGGAGTCAAAATTTGGACCATTTGAGGCGTTTTTGGCATAGCCTCAATGAGGGGGCCGCAAATAGCAAAGCTAAACGCCTCAAATAAAAGCTATTTGAGGCCTTTTTGGGCCAAAAAATGCCTCAAATGACTATTCTATTTGAGGCATTTTTAGCCCAAAAAACGCCTCATATAATTACCTTTTTTTTGTTTGCTTGTAATGCATTATATGGTTGAGTGACAAGAAGTTAAAGAAACAACCCGAAGTAAATAGATCTCGATAGTTTTATTAATAATCCATAAAGAAATTGTTATACAAAAATGTAGCTACTAAAAAAAAGAAACTACTTAGAGTGATTCTCAACTTTAAGATTACATGAAGAAGTACATCAACTAAACACTAAAAATAGGAGCCCAAAAAATTTCAAAGTATAGAACTGTCATCTGTTGTTGCCGTCAAAAATGTGAGGGCAAAGATTGTCTTTGTTGAATCTCCAATAGCTATTACCTCTCTTGAACGACCAGTTATTATGATAGGTGGAATAAGAAAGATCCAATAGCAATGAACACCCATCAGGTTAATGTGGTCATGTCACACGATATTTGTCCTTCATTTCTTTCCTACAAAAGAGCAGCAACAACAACAATAAGAGCAGCAACATCAATAAGAGCAGCAACAACAACAACAATAACAACTACAGTAACAAATCGTCCTTTAGGACTACCACCTTCACCTTGGCCTCCCCGAAAAACCCAGTAATTTTAGGAAACTATAGAACTTAATCTTTCCAAGTTTGTAGTTACTGACAATTGAATAACATAAAGCCTAATCTCTAATCTGATCAGATTAACACAATCAAATACTTATACTGAAACTCAGGAAACCATCTAACTTGAATTATACTTAGTTCTATGATAATATATAACGAAGGTGGTGAAGTACCTCAAGAGGCGATGGGTGAAAATGGTGGCGGTGGTGGCTTGGTGGTGGTGGTTCTCTGACCTCGAGGTGGTTCACACCCTCCTTGCTCTCCCCCTTTTCCTTCTCCAAATCTCTATAATTTTGGGGTTTCTGCACATTTTACTATCAATTTGATTATGCTTACTCTCATATAACAGTTTGCTTTACAAATCATGAAAATAGTAATTCAATAAACTCAGTTGCTAAAGTTATAAACTAGCAACTAAAGCAACAGATTGAGACACAAGCAGTGATGAAATGGAGAAGGTTTTCAAATAAAACTTACAATTGCAATTGCAACCAAATTAGAATCAATCAAGGGGTACAAGAATAAAAAATTTAGAAGAACCCCACAAAACCAAAAACCTATATAATCATACAGAATGTTGTAAAGTGAAAAACAGAAAATACCAATTCCTTAGCTCGTTTAGCTCTGCGATGAATGGAGCGAAAGAGAAAGATAGAGATAGCCCCAGTAAAGAGGACACTAGGTGAAACTTGAAGAGGGGTAGGGTCGTCATTTGTGGCAAAAATGGGAGAAAAAGCAATGGAGCCCTAGCTGTTGAAAATTGACAGGGACAAAATGCCATATGAGAATACACGATATGAGAGGCGTTTAATTTGAAGACGCCTCAAAATCTATATGAGGCATTTTTCTACAAACAAACGCCTCCAACGATTGTATTTCGAAAAAAATGAAACCTACTCATTTTATTTATTGATGCTATTAGCATAAAACACTTCAAAATTCAAATAGCTATTATTCTACTAGTGCCATTACTAAATAGTTCTGCAAGTAACCAGTTCATGCAAGATTCACAACCATTACTAAAAAAAATCAACGAAGTACATAAGTGATTATATGGAAACGCTAATAAATAGAGAATTATTGAGATCGCTTACTTTGAATTCAGCATATCAACAAGAAGCTGCAACCCTCCGGAATCGCCAAAAGCCTCCCACAGCTGCCCTTACTTTAGTATCTGATGGCTCCCTCCCCCCTTAGTTTGTGTAAGACCTGTTTTAATACTCTGACCCCTTTGAGATATAAATAAAGGTAAACTTGTGAATTGAGCAGTAAAGCTTGTGAAGTAAGAGCATGAAATTTTCTAACCACCTACTCAGGTCTTTTGTTGCCCTTTTCTACTTACAATGAATGCAACAAAAGCTACAACTTCTTATACCAATCAATCACTATTGAACAACACATTACTTTGAAATTAGAATTGTGCCATGAGCAACAATATAGCCTCGCATGACAATTAACTAAATCACAGACATATTTTTCCAGTCGAGGAAGGCTAGAGAGGAAATCACAAACCTAAATACAAGAAAATGTAAAGTTAGAGCCTCAAGCATCCCCTTTTGAACCCCCCCACCCAGACATACCTTGACAGGAAGAGTAGCAAGATCATTGTGTACAATGTCATAATTCTCCAACGTACAAAGAATAGGCTCACCAACAACAGGAGTAAACTTGACTGTCAACATGCTACTCAAATTCTTAGCAACATAATGCCAATCATGTACCTTAAAAACGTGGATTTGGTTCACATTGTCCCCATTCACCAGCACATCAAACACCCTTTGCCCAGCCTTAGTAACCTTACTATCAATTTAGTAACCTTACTATCAATCTCCGCAAAATGAAACCACAACAAATAATCAAGCTCATGAACTTTGAACACAATGCAGAATACCAGCAAATTTGAACACGAAATTTAGAAGAAAAAATCAGTACCAAGGATGAAGAAGTAGAGTAGATTTAAAAGTATGTATACCCAAAATTCAGTAGATTCAACACGAAATTTTATAAATAGAGTAGATTGAAAAGGATATCAAAAGTAATTGAATTTACAACATCACAAGGTGCCTAAATCAGCAGATATAATTGATTGAATTTACGAAATTGAAAGGAACGAACTCTGGTTTGAAGGAGAAGCAAAAATGCGAGTGACATAAAAACATGTTCTTTAGAAATTACAAAAGCGCAATATAAAGGTAGCAAATTGAAGAAATCTTCGCAAACCTTTTGTAGAAATTCTGGACAAACCAGAAAGTATAAGGGTCGTCATCGTTGTTAACAGGTAGATCTGGCGGTGGTGTGGTGCCAGTAGCTCGCGGTGGCAGCGGCGTGGAGAAAATGGTGTCGCCTGTTGAACGGAAGCCAGAGCTAGTGGCCGGTAGGTGAGGCCGGATCTGGTCTCATCCTTCGCCTATGGTCACAGTGAAAAAAATTAAGAGCCAAGAAAATGAGGGAAAGTGAGTGAGAGGGGATTAGGGGAGTATCACAGGGGCCCTTTGTCTGAGGCGTTAATTAACGCCTCTGAAGAGCCTCAAATTAATGTTTTTTTACTAGTGCCACCAGTAACTGAGACAAGCAAAGTTACAACTCCGAACAACCAAAAATTTAAACCTACAAGGAAAGCAGAGCCAAGTAGCATCACTGTGAAGAAGAGGGCCGGGTCTCACCACCAACCAAATTAAAAACAAAAGTGCATAAAGAACAAAACCCTAGATCTAAACTAGATTCCAACCCAATAGCACCACAACAACAACAGCCACAACATCACTCTAACAACAATACACAAACTGAACCTCCATCTCCCACTCAAGATTTACCTCCTGACTACCACCTTTTCTATGATGAAAGACCAGATAGCCCATTAACCCTAAATGAGATCCTAGCAAGTTGGGAGAGTGAGGAGTCAAGTAACCATTCTAACCCTGGTTATGTACCTGATGTTGATGATATTGACTCAGAGATTGAGTCTTTTGAGCTTGAGGAGGAGAATTATGAGGTGAATGAGAAAGGAGATACAGTTTGTGTATTGTTGGCAGGTGAATTATGAGGTGAATGAGAAAGGAGAAAGGAAGAGAATATGAAGATTCAGAAGATGAGGCAAATACTCCTACTGAGGGTGATGATTGTACAGTTTTATCAAGGAGGAAAAAGGTGAGGATACTAGTGGTTGATGAGAACACAAACTACAACAGACTAGTTTGGAAGTTGGGAATTAAGTTTGAAAATAGGCAAAAATTCAAGGATGCAATTGTTAGGTATGCAGTTGCTCAAGCTAGGAATTCGAGGATAAAGGTGAGCCACAAGAATAGAGATAACAGAGTTGGGGTGGCATGTGCAGTAGGTTGTGCTTTTAAGCTCTATGGTAGTTGGGATTCAAGGAGGAATTGTTTTGTTATAAAAACTGTGAAGGGTGAACATACTTGTAACAGAACAATGGAGAAGAACATGCAAATGAAAGCTTCTTGGGTGGCTGAGCAGTTTTTGGAGATATTTAAGGCAAGACCTCATTGGCCTGCAAAGGAGATAATGGAGGCAGTTAAGAGAGATTTTAAGGTTATTGTCAAGAAAGATTATGCATACAAAGTGAAGAAGCATGCACATTTGAAGCTACATGACAGTATGAAAACTCATTACATAAAATTAGGAAGATACTTGGAGGCTTTGAAGCTGTCAAGTCCAAGTAGTTGTTTTTTTATTGATGACTGATCCATCAAGAGATGTACAACCACATGTTTTCCAGAGATTTTTTTGTTGTTTTGATGGGTTGATGACAGGGTGGTTATATGGGGCAAGGAAGGTGCTATGTATTGATGGATGTTTTATTAAGACATTTCTAGGAGGGATGTTACTATTGCTTGGACAGTATGGGAAGGGTGAAAATAACTCAAGTTGGCAATGGTTTTTGAGGGAGCTCAAACACAGAATGCAAGGGTTAGAAGAGGCAGAGATCACTTTTATAAGTGATGAACATCAGGTGTGAATACAAGCTGTTTCAATTTGTTTTGTTTTTAATATGTCAGTTTCAATATGTCAGTTTTTAATATGTCTTTGTTTTATTTGTAGTCTATATTGTATGGAGTGTCTACTGAGTTTCCTAACTCAGAGCACAAACACTGTGCTAGACACTTATTTGCAAATTGGCACAAGAAGAATAGAGGTGATGAGTTGAAGCAGCTATTTTGGAGGGCTGCCAAAGCATACAACATACTAGATTTTGAAGAAGCTCTTGAAGAAATAGAGAAGATTAATCCTGAAGCTGTGGATGACATCAAAAAGTGTAATCCTAATATTTTCTGTAGGCCATTTCTGAAAACTCACACTAAATGTGAGGTTATAGTTAGTAATATGGCTGAACTTTCAACTGCTGCATCATTAATGCTAGAGCTAAACACATAATCTTGATGCTTGAGGACATTAGAACTGCTTTGATGCAAAGGTTGATTGTGAAGAGGGAGGAAATGGAGAAGAATAACTCTTCTATTAGTCCTAGAGTGAAAGCAAAATTAGAGAAAGAGAAGGAAGATGCTTCTAAGTGTGACCCCATACCATCAACTGCAGTAGAGTTTCAAGTGTCTTATTACTTAGATAATGTGACAGTAAACTTAGAAAAATTCACATGTAGTTGTAGAAAGTGGGATTTGACTGAAATACCATGTAGACATGCAATTGCATGTATATTTCACAAGCATGAACAGGCTGATGCTTATGTGCATCCTTGCTACACAAAAGAGGCCTATTTGAAGATGTATGCATGTTCCATCACATCTATGGCTGGTGAAAGGTTTTGGCCAACGGTGGACATGCCTATGGATCCTCCTCCCATCAAGGTTGGGGTTGGTAGACCAAGAAGGAATAGAAGAAAAACTCCTTTTGAAGACCCTAAAAAACCAGGGAAATTGACTAGGCATGGTGTGGAGATGTCTTGTAGCAAATGCAAGTCAAAAGAAGCAGAATGTGAGAAGGTGCCCTGACAAGGATAAGGTGGTGGAGCTACCACCAAAAAGGAGGAGAGGAAGACCTTCTAAACTTCCTGCTAACCAGCCACTTGAAGGTAATAATGATCCAAGTAGTGGCCACCATGATGTAACTGCACAACCTCAGAGAATTGGTAGAGGTGGAAAGGTGATAAAAAGAGCAGCTAATGTTGCTAGGGGAGGTGGTAGGTCTGGTGCTAGAGGTGGCAGAGGTGGTAGTGAAACTACTGTCAGAGGTGGTAGAGGTGGTACAGGTGGCAGAAGGGGTGGTGTAAGAGGTGGCAGAGGGGGTGCAATTTTAGCTGGCAGAGGTGGTGCAAGAGCTGAAATTGATCCTTTTCAGATTGAGGTGAGAGTACTAAGTCCGCATTTTAAGTTATATCACAATATTACCATTGTTTTTTATTAACATGGGAAATTCCCAATGGTGGCCCTTAGGTCTAAGGAATTCCCAGTGGCGAAAACTCCAAAAAAACTTTCCCGTTGATTGCCCTACTTTACAAATTATTCCCAAACATAACCTTAATGAAGAATATTCCGTTAATAATAAAGCATATTCCGTTAATTAACAGTTAAGGCGGTCACTCGCAAATAAAACAAGGCATTTTGGGTCGTTATTTGCCAATTTCGACCTTAAAATCAACTCTTAAGGGCTAAAACTTACCCACTAAAATCATCCCTTAAGGAAAAAACGACTCAAAATACCTCGTTTTACGTGCGAGTAACTACTTTAACTATTAACTAATATAATATGCTTTATTATTAATGAAATATTCTTCATTAAGGTTATGTTTGGGAATAATTTGTAAAGCAGGGTTACTAGTGGGAAAGTTTTTTTAAAATTTACACCACTGAGAATTCTTGAAACCTAAGGGCCACCATTGGGAATTTTCCTATTAACATTGATTATTATGGTGGCATTTCAGGTGGATTTTGGTGCATATAATGTCATTTCACAAGCCTCCACATCTGAAGCACCTCCAATGACTCAAGAATCTGTTTTAATTTAGTACCTTAATAGGCTAGCTCTTATTTTCGGTTTTGAACTTATTTTGGAACATGGGAATGTTGTCTTTTGGATGTTATTGATAATTAAATTATGTTAGTGTAATGTTATGAAAAGGGTGTGATCTATATATGTTTGGATGTAACTCGGGATGGTGTTTTGGATGATATGGTGTTTTGGGTTTTGAACTTATGTTGGCACTTATATTGCCTGTTAATACAAGCTAGATTTTGGCTCTTATGTTGGCAGTTAACTTAGCTCTTATGTTGCCTGTTGATTACATTATGTTGTGTATATAAGATTGGACCAAAGAAGTGATTTTTCTTTCATTGAAATTCCATTACACATTACAAACTGTCATCCTACATTACAACAACAATACAATAACCTAATTCTTATAACATAGCAGTAAAAATATAAACCATGATATAATCAAACTAAATAGGAGGTTCTTCTCATCATTAGCATATTTGTTAATAAAACCCTTTAACTCAGATTTAGATTCTTTCAGCTTATGTTTCTTCTTCTCCAGTTTCACAACCTTCTCTTTCAATGCCTTGTTCTCTTCAATTAGGTGGTCGAACATAAGTTGTTGTTGAGAATTATCATCAACTTCTTTGAGAAAGTCAGTCTCCCACTTAAAAAACCCACATTCTTCCTTTGACTGAAACTAAATAGAAATCCAATTATTTTAGGATCCCTAATTTCGAAAAAAATGAATTTGGGAAAAGAAGATGGAATTCACATTTTGTAGAAATGAAAATTAAATAATAAAAAATTTAAGAATTAAACTTAATCCATTTACTGGCCGTAATTCGCACCCATAGAATTTTTTCCCATAAGATCCAACCGTTTTTGATGTTTTCAATTTAGCAGGAACTTGGTGGAAACAATTAAGCGCTCTCAAAGTAGATCTGGAATTTGTACAAGATAACCAAAAGAACGATTTATTGCTTAGTATTTAAAGTTGCAGGAGGGAGATGAAGTAGGAAAAATGGAGGAATAGCTCACAATTTCACGCGTTAATGGAGGAAAAGCTCTTGAAGGAGGGAGATGAAGTTGAAAAAAAGACGTTTGAGGAGGGAGAAAACAGTTGAGAAAAAGATATAAAGAGTGTTAAATGAGCACATGATACACGCGTGCTAAGTTAACCGGTTTTTGTACGTTGCAAAAGGTCACCGGGGTGTTTTTAAAAGGGCCCACATAAAGTTGAGATTATACCGGAATAAACAATAGTAGGGATTATTCTTGGCTAAACGGACTTAATTTGGATTATCCTGGTCAATTTTTCCTAAATAATATTTAAACAATAATAATATGAATATTAAATAATAATTATAATGATAACTAATAATAATGAATAATTATTAATGAATAATAATAATTGTATTTTGGATACTTTTAAATGATAATTATAAATAAATAATATTAATAATAATAATAATAATGATTAATGATTATAATGATAATTAATATGTATTATTTTTTAGTCTTTGTATTAATATACTCCCTCCGTTCCCTAATGTTGTTCCCATTTCCCGAATTAGTGTTCCTTTAAGTTGTTCCCATTTGGAATCTTTCTAAATTTAACTTACATAAAGTCAACATATTTTCTTATAAACTCTCAATCTTATTGGTTGTTTTGCATAGTGATATGTATTGTCCTCACATTAAATGTTTCTTTTACATTTATTATGCTCTGGTAAGATAAAATATTCAATAATTAACCCAAAAACATGCAATCTTTACATAATATTATACTAAGATTCAATTTTCTTAATTCTCTCCCCGATTCCAAATGGGAACAACATTTGGGAACGGAGGGAGTATTAAAACCTGATGATGATTATACAATAACAATAATATCTAAGAATTAAATTAGTATTACTATTTTAATAGTTAGATTTAATTATAT
Source organism: Patellifolia procumbens (assembly GCA_947645195.1). NCBI lineage: Eukaryota > Viridiplantae > Streptophyta > Magnoliopsida > Caryophyllales > Amaranthaceae > Patellifolia > Patellifolia procumbens. Next base: position 187,444 of record CANSGD010000178.1, on the reverse strand, counting down.
ATTAATATTTAGTAATAAAATAATGATTGGGACGAACCGTGCAAAATTACATCATAAACCGTTTTGACGTGATTTGTTTGGATTATGCGCTGAAAACGCGGGTTTATTTGTGCTTTTAACCTAAATCATGTTCCTCCCTAATGATAATAGTAATAGATGAATAAAGCTATGGTAAACAAAATGATATACTGATAATAATAATACTTAATAATAATGATATAAAAATAAATAATAATAATAACAATAATAATAATAATAATAATAATAATAAGAGCATTAGTAAAATAAATTAGACCAACATAATAATAGTTATAAAAGAATGAAGCTGAATTGAAGTGAACTGAACTGAACTGAAATGAACTGATTGGAGCTGAACTGAACTGAACTGAACTGAACTGATTGGAGCTGAACTGAACTGAACTGATTAGAGCTGAACTGAACTGAACTTAAATTAAGCTGAAATAAACAGGCCCTTTCTGCGGTAACTATCTTCAAAAAATGTAAAGAAAATAACTCAAATATTAATAATATCAAATCTATAAATCATTTGATGGAAATGTTTTAGCATATTTCCCATTATTGGCACCAATTTTAATGCGGTAAGTTTTTCAAATAGAGAAAATAATTTAAATTTTGAACACCATATTCTCAGATTTATTGTATAGACGTATTTTTAAATGCATACTTTCTGCAAATAACCTACATGGCACTTTTTTTAGGGAAGCCCATCGCATAGACTAGACTTTATCATCAATCAACGAAACAATGTCCACACGAAAAACATTATACCACACTCGTTGACCAAACTCAAAGGGTTGAAGATGAGCCAAAGCATGAGCCACTTTCTTTCCCGACCATTTACCAAAAGACCACTTAACACAACTAAAATGCTTAGACATAGCTAAAATGTCATCATTAACTACATAAATATTACTACTCCCTCCGTTTTTTTAATATGCACATATTTCCTTGGGGTATTTTTTTTTAATTGCTACCTTTCTACATTTTTCCATAAATGGAAGGTTGGCCCACCTAATTATTACAATTCTTTTTCTCTCCTCTCTACCTTTTTTCACTTTTTCCTTAATTTTACTATCCTTCTGTCTTACTTTTTGCACTTTTTCCTTGGTCCACGCGCAAAAACAAATATACATATTAAGAAAAACGAAGGTAGTACTTCGTGAACTCTTTATTCTTCAATGCTTGGTCAACAGAAGACAATCAGTTTCCATTTCCACCTTGCGAATGCCGTAGGACCTTGCTTACTTGCTAGTTGTAGACTCCACCGAACCGCCTCAGCTTCATATACATAAATTTCACCCTTGCCAACACCTACCACACTCCACAAAAGACCATGCATTGTCCCTACATCTCCTTCGCCACACAAGTGACACTACCAAATCCCTCCCTATTCCCGCCAACATCACCCACATCACAGTTGACCTTCAGCCCCCTCTTGCTGCACTGACCATGGATGACGTGGCCCATTGCCCAACCCTTGTCATTGGTGGAGAGGGGGAGGCTGGTGGGGGCAGCCGCCCCCTACGTCAATTTTTTTAAATGTATATATAGTATTTAATGCCGTGTAATATTACTAGATAGATTTGGCTTAGTTAGTTTTTAATCACTATAAAGTAAACAACTCATGAACCCAGGTTCAAATCTCCATACCACATTTTTTTACCTTTCATATAATTTCATTTTTCAAATTGTTAAATCTCGCCCCTCATCCAAAAATTCCTGGCTCCGCCATTGGCCCTTGTATCCCCTTCCCATATTAGTTACCATTCCTTCACCTTCTTAACGTGTTCGATCCCATGCCTTAGTCGCATAAGCACACAGATCCACACCGGAGGATTGATAAACATCTAACAGTTAAATCTTTGAAAATATCTACCAGAGACACGTTGGTCATTTCACATGTTAAATGAGGGGCAAAATGATCATTTCACATATTAAATGATGGACAAAATGGTCATTAAACATGTAAAATGAGGGGCAATATGGTGAACTCAAGTATATGAAAACACTCCTCATTTAACATGGTATATACATGAAAATATAATGTTCAATGCATGTATATATATATATATATATATATATATATATATATATATATATATATATATATATATATATATCCAAATAATGTAGAAATAAGGTATATTCATAGTAATATAATGTCCAAATCAAAGTAATAGTGTTAGATATTGAAAACATCTAAATGTTAGATGTTTATCATTTCTCTCCCCAACAGCCTCCACCATTTGCACCTTGCCCCCAAAACCGGCCAACAATGGTAAGTTAACAGTTCCCACTCTTTTTCCTCCATTTCATCATAACCCCACTCCTACCAATCGATTACAGAGGCAAAGAGCCTCACATTACCACTCCCATTCGAAACATCGTGGGCTAATAAACACTCGTTGAGAGCATGCAAAACAGACTCCTCTTCCTTCCCACATATGGGAGTACATTAGGAATCCGACGACTCAAGGCTTTCTTAGTAGGAAGAGCCTCTTGACAGGCTCTACAAGTAAAAATATTGACCCGTGAGATCATATTTGAACCCAAAATTTCATTCCAAAGTGACCTTCCACACGTCCTTAAAGCCTCCAGACCCCTACTCATCAGTCAAAATGGTGCGGTAGCCGACCTAACTGAGTATCGCCCATCTTTCTCAAGATTCCAACATAACTCTTCAAAAATACAGCGTTAGGAAAGGGGAATACCCAATATTTTTTCATGCTAAAAAAGGAGAAATAATCTCTCAATGAATTATGTTTTCCACTCACCATAAATGGGATCAATAAGCATGGTTACCTCAAGATCGACCGGAGAATCACCACGAGGAAAAATTATCTTTCGAGTTTGAGTACCCGGAATCTACATGTCCTTCCACACCCTCACATCCTCTACATTACCTACTCTCCACCGCATCCCCCTTCTTCAACATCCACCTTGCTTCCCAAATACCCCTCCAAGTGTAGCTCGGCGAACTACCCAAAACAACATCCATAAACAGAGCCCTTGAGAAGTAACGAGTCTGTAAGACTCGAAACAACAAAGAGTCATAACAAGTAACCAATCTCCAAGCTTGTTTGCCTAAAAGAGTCCAATTAAAGAGTTTGTAATCACGAAAACCTAGGCCTCCATTTGCTTTGGCATGACACAACTTCTTCCAAGCCACCCAATGAATCTTCCTTTCTCCTTGTTTTTAACCCCACCAAAACTGTGAAACCAAGGATTTCAGCTCATCACAGAAAAGAAGATGAAACTTAAACACACTCATCGAATATGTAGGAGTACATTTGGCCGCCTTTATCATGACTTTCCTACCTGCATTAGAAAGGATCATTCCCTTCCAACCCTGTAATTTCTTCCACAACTTCTCCTTGACGCCCTTCGTTATAACTTTCTTCGATCTACCTACCACTGTAGGAAGGCCTAGGTATCGATCATGAATATCTACCACCGAATCCTATAATACCCGCCAAATCCACAAGCCGCCTCTTTGACATTCCACTGCTAAAGGACACATTATCTTTTGCTAAAGCCTTCTCATGTAATTGCAATGTATCTTTAATTGCATTTGGATTTTTCTCATAAGCTTTCGCAAAAATAATGCAATCATTGGCAAATAGTTAATGAGAAATAACAGGTGCGGAAGGCGCAATCCTAACTCCTTGAAGACTCCCTTGTTCCTTCGCTCATCTCAACAAACTTGACAAAACCTCATCTCACAAAATGAACAAATAAGGGGCAAGAGGGTCCCCCTGTCTAATACCTCTTCGTGGAACAAATTCCTCAGACGGGCGCCCATTAATGAGAACAACAAAAGAAATTGTCCGCACACATTCCATCACTCTACCGCTCCAATTACTATCAAAGCCAAATCTTCTCAGTACAACTTCCATAAAATCACACTCCACCCTATCATAAGCCTTCACCATATCCAGTTTTAGAGTCATACAATCCTCCACCTGCTTATAAACTTCAATCTTGTCATGCAAACATGCTTAGTTTTTAGTATACAACATATCTAATTTTCAATAAAACATGGTATCATAAAAATAATAAAGAAGATTTTGTTGGCAAAAAATTTCCCCAACTTCGTGGATCATTTCATAATTGGTCAAATGCATAAGTTTTTAGTAAGATGTGCACAGAAAATGTATGACTATCTTGAATATAAAAACTTAGGGTAAATACTTCTACATCATTTTTATGGTAGAATAATGCTAGGTACGATTATGTTATACTTCTATATGTTTGTATACACGATGGTAGAGGAAATTGTAGAGATAAGTTCTACAAACTTTTGAATTTAAAGTGTTTTCGAGTCAAATATAGGTCGTCAATGCTAATTGTATCAGTAAAATAATTACTGGAAAATTTTTTGTACGTAAGGGTTGGAATAATATGTGTATGGGAAAATAATGATTATGTCACTCCCTCCAAAGTGAGTTGTATTCAAATGGTGTGGCTAGACGAATATGTGACTTTATTTGAAGAATTTTGTACTTAAAGGTCGTTTATTACCTACTATTTTTTGTATGTTTAAGATCATATACAGATTGCTTTACACGGTCGTCTATCCATGAGCATTCATACCATATGGAACTTTAAGTTGAAATTGTATGGTTTTAACTTAAAGAGTTTAAGGTTTCAATACATTTTAAGTTAAAGCATTCCCCTGTAAGGTTATAAGTTAAACCTTAATGTTTTAAGTTAAATCCTTTTGATTTTACCATTGTTTATCTATAAGCATATGAATACACCGTCTACCACAAGACTTACTCTTATAATCATCTAACACACATTTATTGTGATTGAAACAAAATACAAGCACATTGCAGGAAAATATTAATCAAAACCTTCAAGCCTATCAAATATTGTTTTTTTATTGCTTAAATGAGTTACTTATAATATGTAGGTACAAAAAAACAAATAACTTTTCAGTGTGAAAGCAAAATTGAATGTTAGTATTGAAGTTGAAAGTGTCAAAGAAGTTGACGGATCATCTAAGATCGAAAATTTTGATTTTATCATTTATTTCAAGGGTATATGTTGTTTATAATGTGATAATTAATTTTAATTGTTCGATTGCATGTAAGGAATAAGTGAGCAAACAAGTGACATGCATTTGATCACACTTATGTGACTCCAAACAAATGACAATTTATAGAAGAAATTAATCTAGACAAATCATCCCCAATTGATGTCAGCTTTCCAATACAAATGAGAAAGCAACAGTCGTTAAGACTGAGCGAACGCAATGAAGATAGATTTTCGAATAATTCATCCATATAATATTTTTGGCTTATTGTTTTTTTGAGAAACATTTTGGGATTGTCAATTACTTTATTATGCTTTGCATGGAAAAACGAAGGAACGAATTGATTGTTGTTATTTTGGATTTTAGGTTTTTCTTGGGTATGATAATAAATAAATAGATTTATATTTTTCTAAACAAGGTATCATATAATATAGTCATTATTTTTTAAAGTATAAATTAACATTTTGTTAATGTAACAAAAAATGTGTATTTTTTGCACAACATAAAAAAGCTAGTTGATTGCTAAAATTAATGAATTTATGAGCTCACGCGTGACAATATATTATATATTTATTAGGGAAGAAAAAGGATCAAAGTTTACAAGCTTAGACAAAATCAGGAAGTGAATGGAACAAATACTAAGAAATAGAGGGAATACATAATGTGGCAACTAAATTTGGACTTTCAAAAAAACAATTATAACAAAATTGGTCTCGTCATGAGTCCATGACTTATCGATGCTGGAGGGTTTACCTGTGGTTTGGTATCATTACCAGTCTTGAGTTTTTTATTTCAAGACTATGAAAGACATATGATAGAAGTTTTATTGAAGAAATTAAAATTACTATATTTATAAAAAAATCATTTTTAAAATTAACAACATAATCGAGAACTACCTTTTGTTATTTCCCACTTTCTGTTTTTATTTCATATTTGAAGGAAGAATTCCAAGTTTACGATCTTAAGGTTTGACATAATTCAAATTTAGTGCCACGAGTTTTTCATATTTCAACTTAGGTTGACCGTTGATGTTCCAAGACACTTCAGCTTTAGTAACCTTAGCACTGATAGTGTAAAAGTTATGTTTGAGTCACGTGTATAGTTCAATATCTAAATGTTTAAGAATCAATCATTAACAATAACTAGCTCTAATTAATTCATTTGACCAACAATATTTACTTCGCCGGTACGTGAAAAATGATTATGTGCATAAGGTTAATGAGGAGAATGCTTTGCTATTTGAAAAATTAATTATTATTGTTGGAAAGATGATTTACTTGGACTTAGTCATTTTTAATTTCTTTGTTTACCGTATTGTAATATTCTAATACATTGATTTCATATTTTTTACACTTAAAGTATTAAAATAAGGAGGTAATGCATACAGAATAATACCTTTAGCCTTAAGGTAACTAAAGTTGATCATTTTGTAACCTCAAGAGATAGTCAATGCACTAAACTTGAATTAGGGAAAACCCTCTAGATATTAAACTTGGAATTTCCAAAACTGAAACTAATAACAATAAACGATTGCATAACATTGCAATGGGTCCATCGTTCGTTAGCTTTTTTTTTTGGAAGGTAATGTGGTGGACCCCTAGCCATATCTCAACTTGCACAGTTTCTTGATCTGGTGTTTGCGGGGCCCGATATTTGAGAGTAGGGGGAATGGTAAGGGAATCCCCACCCCCAAATGCCCCTAATGGAATTTGATCTCATGACCTTCAAGTCATGAGATCAAACCTTTACCACTAGACCAAGCCAAGCTTGGTGGGTCCATCGTTAGCTTGTAGAAGTAGTGCTTCAAGACAGGATTGAAATCCGTATATACTACTCGCCTATGTAATCATCGGCCTGTTCAACAAAAGTATTTTTTATGACAGTTGCTAGTTATCGTAGTGATTGTTAGTTGTTGACTTGTTGCACTTGATGTAGATGACTAGACGATGTAGATCAGATGTCACCTATTCAATGTTTATTTTCAACGTAGCTTTTAAATTTTAAAACAATTAGTAATTGGTAAAATTAGTTATGTGAATAGTAGAATTACGAAATAAAATTTTATTCTAGTTTAAAAGCTACTTCTACCCCCAAAAACTAATTCTACTAACTTTTCTAAAGCTCTACTTCAAGCAATATAAGTTATCATAAACACCTAGCCACAAACTGCAATTTCATCATCATTGGAGTTTGGGCCTATTCAAAGATCTAAAAAGTTACTTCAAAAACTATTGCCAAACATCAGTTGTGGGTCTACGATTTGGAAGTTTGAGGTACAGTTACAAAAAAAATCCGGACATCATTTGAATATGTCTGTTCATATTGTTAGGATTGGAAGGTTTAAACAGAAACTCAGAAACTTTTAGGAAGTAAAGGTCGAATGTTGAAAACAAAAGAAGGTAGAAACTTTTTTTTGGTTGAAGTTTAAGTGAAAAATGCACGATATTATAAATTCGGATTATCCGGATTTCCGATCCGAAAATCCAGATATCTGGATTATTCGGACCGGATTCGGATAGCATATTTTTATTATCCGAATTTTCGGATATCCGGATTTCCGAATTGAATCGGATCCGGTATCCGGTTTTGCACACCCCTAAATTCCAACCATGGATACTAATTGGTCTCATTCGATCCTTCATCAACGAAAAGCTGACTACTAGTAATAACAAGTCAAATCATCTTCTAATCGCAAATTGGAGATGAAAACTACAACATCATGACAAATTGAGTTGGACATCCTACTAAACTAGAAATTAACTCAACCAGCAGCTGGTTGGCTTGAAGATGCATTTGGTTAGAAGGCCCATCTATGTCTATAGCTTGGATATGTTTCCACTTACATCACCTAACTTCACCATCATTCCTACTCAATCTCTCTCATTATGTATTCTTCCTTTCAATATAAATTACTGCATTTTCCTCTTTCTTTAATCACTCATGCAATCAGCTTACATTCATTCAATATCATTGCTTATTAGCCAGTTGCATTCAACTCCAATCAATTCGTAAGTACCAAAATGGCGTACAATTTGCTCACTCAATTAGTTTCTTACTTATACTGTACACTCTTCCTACTAGTATGTACTTCCCTGGTTGGCCATAAGTTTGCCTTTGCTAAGCATACTGGCATAACTCGGCGTTACACTTTTGAGGTACTATTTTTTCTCAGATTTTCATATTTATAGTTCGAGTATAATATCGTCAATATGGTGTTGTGTATTCTACATGGCTCATTGTCTAACAGTTAATCAACTCTGAACGGTCAATGTCGTTATTGTCCTTAATCAAAGTCTTACTATTGTTTATTTTTCAATCATATTATAGACATTTCGCTATTGTTGCTTATTAACTTGTGTATTGTGACATAGGTTAAGATGCAACAAGTGACAAGATTATGCCAAACAAAGAACATTGTCACGATAAACGGACAGTTCCCGGGACCCAAAATTGTCACAAGGGAAGGTGATAGGCTTGAAATAACCGTGGTAAATCATGTCAACTACAATGTTACTGTGCACTGGTGAGTACTAATACTATTGCCTAATGTTATTGAATACCCAAACATTCAAAAAAATAATGTGAATTTAATTAATGTATGGTTTAATATTGGGGAACAGGCATGGAGTTAGACAGCTGAGAAGTGGGTGGGCTGATGGACCTGCCTATATCACACAATGTCCAATTCAAAGTGGACAAAGTTATGTTTATAATTTCACAATTACAGGTCAAAGAGGAACCTTGTTTTGGCATGCTCATATCTCATGGCTTAGGGTCACTCTTCATGGTCCCATTATCATTCTACCTAAGCATGGTGCTTCATATCCTTTCCCTCACCCTTACAAGGAAGTTCCCATTGTTTTTGGTAATTCATCTATTTTTCTTAGATACTTTTCTTACGAGTTTAGTATTAATCCAACCTTTTTTTGGGTAAAAAAAGTTGGGTTTTTAGCCAGTAATCATTGAGATATGACATTAGAATTTGATTGACCTTTTATAAACACATTAAACAGGGGAATGGTGGAAAGTAGACACAGAGTCAATGATCAACCAAGCAATGGCAACAGGATCAGCCCCTAATCTTTCTGATGCCTTCACTATCAATGGCCTTCCTGGCCTTTTATACAATTGCTCCGCAAAAGGTACAAAACATACCATGATACTCCCTCCGTTCCTCGTGACATTTGCTTTTTCACGATTTCTGTTGCACGTTTTTTACCATTAAGATCTCTAGTTACATATTAGTAAAAAAAAATTCATATCTTATAGTTTGAAAATGCAAACTAAAATATATCTAATAAAAGTGATAGTTAAGTGTTTCGATATCAAGATTCGTAAGAATTTTAGGTATATACTAAAATACTCCGACTCACTTTCCTATTTGAATACTGATAAACTTTGTAGATACATTCAAGCTCAGGGTGAAGCCGGGCAAGACATACCTTCTCCGCTTGATCAATGCTGCACTCAACGACGAGCTCTTTTTTAGCATTGCCAACCATACGCTCACAGTTGTCGAAGTAGATGCCATCTACACTAAGCCATTCAAAACGAACACCATCCTGATAACCCCCGGCCAAACAACCAATGTCCTTCTGACAACCACGAACTACCATCCTAATGCGTCGTTCCTTATGGCAGCACGACCTTACGCCACTGGACCTGCAAGTTTTGACAATACAACAACAACTGCAATCCTTGAGTACTCTCATGATTCATCCCATGAACACAAAGAGGCTAAACTTCCACTAATGAAACCGAAACTTCCAATCTTCAATGACACTTCGTTTGCAGCTAAGTTTACCAACAAATTAAGAAGCCTTGCAAACTCCGAATTCCCAGCAGATGTACCTAATAAGATTGACAGACATTTCTTCTTTACTGTTGGACTTGGATTACTGCAATGCTCAAAGAATCAAAACTGCTCAGGACCAAACAACACCATGGTAGGCGCGGCTATCAATAATGTCTCGTTCGTGCTACCCAACATTGCTTTGCTTCAAGCCCATTTCTTTAGCCAATCAAATGGTATTTATACCACAAATTTCCCAACAAAACCACCCTCTAAATTTAATTACACTGGTACTCCTCCTAAAAATATTATACTTAGTAGAGGGACGAAAGTGGTGGTGTTACCATTCAATGCAAGTGTTGAGGTGGTGTTGCAGGATACTAGTATTATTGGGGCCGAAAGTCACCCTCTTCACCTTCATGGCTTTAACTTCTTCGTCGTAGGACAAGGGTTTGGCAACTTCGACTCTAAGAAAGATCCTACAAAGTTTAATCTTGTTGATCCTATTGAAAGGAATACAGTTGGTGTACCTTCTGGTGGTTGGGTTGCTATCAGATTTCGAGCAGACAACCCGGGTGCTTGGTTCATGCATTGTCATTTGGAAGTTCATACGACTTGGGGATTGAAGATGGCATGGATTGTATCAGATGGAAAAGGAAAGAACCAAAAATTGCTACCACCACCCTCTGATCTACCCAAGTGTTGAAATTTGTGTACATACATATATACACTGTAGCTTAGGACGGAGGAGTATTCTCAATTTTGGTGGTGTTTCTTGAAATCTTGTTTTAAACTTTCTAATATTTCTTCCCTGATTGTATGCAAGAATCCATGTCTGCCTAAAGAGGTCATGACGTTGAAAAGTGTTTTGTACCAAAACTTTAGATGAATATGCCATTTTTTTAGAGGTTGCTAAACATAGAAGTAAAAAAAAATCATGTCTCCTATTAGATTTTTTATCATTTATTTTGCAGAGTCTCCAAAACACATCTTTATATAAAAAAAGCCAAAATCGTCAACAACTACCTAATAAATGTTGTTAAAGAAAATTAGATCAACCTAGCATGAACATGATTACCATTGATTCATAGTTATAGCTTGAATGATAGAGAAAGAGTTGCAGAGAATTATAGAGAGAAACGAGAGAAAGAGAGAGCTTGATATATTGCCTGTTAGAAGGAACTAACTAGCTAGAGTTATTACAAGGCCTCTATTTATATAGAGCTATTACAAGGAGCTAAGAAACAGAATTAGTTAGAATTTCTAATAGAATGCTAAGAGGAGTAATCTAGTATAATGTAGATCATGAGGGGGTAGGTGAGTTTGACTTTTACTCATTGACCTTCTCAATGATAATTGATAATTACGATCGGTTTTTCAAAACAACTACCTAACATAAACCTTTTTAACACAACTGTCTAATATAGCGATTCATTCAACATAACACTACTAAAACCGCTAACTTTTGAATTTTCCGTCAAAATTCTAAAAATCCCTAATTGCATGAACCCTAATTTCGACAATTTCACAAAATCTCAATTGCATGAACCCTAATTTCATTAATTTTCCAACAATCCCAATTTATGACCCCTAATTTGATCAACTTATTAATGATCGTGACTTAGTTAAACAAACTCTAGATGAGAATATAACATCCACGTCATCCCAACCTAGGAGAAGTAAAAGGGTAAGGAAAGAGAACTCATTTGCCTTGGATTTTCATTATATTTAATTGAGGGATCTATAAGTCAACTAAGTTTTCATATGTATTTAATAGGAAAAGGGTTCCTTTAACATTTGATGAGGCCAGGAGATTTCAAGATGCTTCATTGTGGATGGAAGCTATATGAATGATAAGACGATGGATTCGTTTGATCATGGGGAATATCACTTGGGTTTTAGTGGGCTTACCTTCTAAATATAAACAAATTGGGTGTGAATGGATTTAAAAAAAGTAAAAAATTGATGGAACTAACTATAGATAAGTTCAAAGTGCACTTAGTGGCTCAAGACCTTTCTCATAAAAAGCCAATTATAGATTATTTTAATACATATGCATCTCGTAGCTAGAATCTCCACTATAAGATTATTGATTGCACTTGCGGCGATACATAAACTTGTGATTTATCAAATGGATATTAAGACATCAATCTGAAATCAAGAACTAGATGATGAGGTTTACATGAAACAGCCGAAAGAGTTTTGTCATGAAAGATCATGAACATAAGGTATGCAAGCTAATTAGAGCTTTGTATTGGCTAATACAATACAAGCGTCCAAACAATGGCACCGTTTGATGAGGTTTTGTTGACAAATGGACTCAAATTGAAAAAATAATCTAAACAAACATATATATAACAAAGTTTATGACTATGGTCATGCTGTAATGATTTGCTTATATATGTAGATAACATGTTGATTTTTGGACCTGATTTGTCGCAAGTTGAGTGGACTAATTTTTTTATGTATCATCAGAGTTCTTCATGAAAGATTTAGGAGAAATGGATATGATTCTAGTAATAAGAAATAAAAGAAGCAATGATGTTATTGGTTGCTCTTCAGTTTCAACATCTATGGACCCATGTGAGAAATTATTAACTAATGATGGTAGTGTCGTGTCTCAACTAGAGTATGCGAGGGTTTGATGTATGCTATGAAAAAAACTAGGCCAGATTTTGCCTTTACAGTAGATAAACTAAGTAGGTATACTAGTAACCCTAGTATGAAACATTGGCAAGCTAGCATCGTGTTAAGGTATTTGGGGGAAATTATGGATTATGATTTATCCTACTATGGATATCCTTCATTTATAGAAGGTTATTAGGATGCAAGTTTTGGATATCTATTAGGGAGGATAATTCTTCTACACAAGTGGATGATTAATTCCTACTAGGGGGAGGTGCAATTTCTAAGGCATCCAAGAAACAAACTTGCATTGCAGACTCCTCCGTGACATCAGAGTTCATAGCTTTGTCTTAAGCTAGTAAGGAATGGAGTGATACGGTTAAAGAATCTCGTGTTTATGATACATTTGTTGCCAAAACCTATATCACACATATCGATACATTTTGTGATGCAGTTTTGGCATGAGATTATAGTCATGTATACATTGGTAAGTCAAGACATATTGGTGTGCCGCATAACTACATCCAAGGACTTATTAAAGATATTGTTATCACTTTTGACTATGTAAGAACTATGTATAATCTAGTGGATTGTTTTACTAAGGCCTTTGGCTAGAGATACGGTAAAGAGGATGGAAATCGTTTAGGATTGGAGCCCCTCGATAATCGTGAATGAGGAAAACTTAACTTAACCTCCAATAAGACTTCGTGTCTTGAGCTCAATAAGATTAATTTCTTTATTTTGATGATTGAAGAACTTATTCAATCATTCAAGGCAAACTTCATGATCACTATGATATACTAAAGAGGCTGTATATCTTAACAGGTCTCTTGTTTATGCTTTGTCATAGTGGCATCTCTATTTTGAGAGATCTACCTATATAAGTGTGAGGTTTAGCCGCTTCAAGGATCTATTTGGGGCATAAATTTGATACACTTATGAATGGATACGAGCACATGCATGGCTCTAAATTTTCAAGTTAATAATGAGTATAAGTTAATCTTGTGTGTATAATATCTTTAAATTACCAATATGTATTGAAATTGGTTCAAGCATTACCGACATACACCAGTTAGATACGGATGCTTGGAATGTGTGATGTACTAGGTGAAAGTTCATGTCTTTGTACATTTTATTTTATGCATGAGATTGTTTGTTTCGATGATGTATAGTGCAATTAATCTTTTAGAATACTCTAAGGGGGGGGGGGGGGAGGGTTGTTGGAAATTTAGAGTATTTGGTAGATTTACTTCATGTAATATTAGCTTAAATTGTTTAGTTCAGGTGTCATAACTTAAGTATATAGCATTAGAATTATAGTAGTTGGAAAAATGAACTAGGAAATGAAGAAAGAAGACAAGAATTGCTTGCGGCTTGCAAAGCATAGCACGATCCACGAAATAGGTGGGTCACAACCTGGGACTTGGTCCTTCGAGAGTCGTGATATATATCACGATACTCGACGAGTTCCTAATCTACGATGTTCGTGTGCCTTCATGTGCCAGTTTTCGATGCTCTAAGCGGTTATCGTCGGGTTCCTTCTTTGCAGAAACGTTATTAAATGTATTCGGATATGTTTTCACGTTTTTATCGAGAATATATCTCCTTTCTAAATTTGCACTCTCGTGCTCTAAGAAACTCAAGCATCATCACCGTAATTCTACTGAAAACTTTGATCTCGTTTAGGGAAGTTCATATCTAGTGAGCGTGACTTTCTATGTTTCTTATTTGTATCTCGAAATTGTATTCCATGCAATGTGCTTAGTGTAAGGATTGGAATATTGTTCTTGGGAAAGTGTCCCAACATGCCTAGAAAAGTTCATTGTATTGTCCTTGTTAATTTCTTCTCACCCGGCCTGGTAATTTATTCTAACAAGAACTTGCCCTTTCTTCATCTCTATATGCTTCTCTCTTTGTGATGGAGTTTTTGCCTTTGCCTTTGAGCTTCTCGCCATGGCACCCTACACAAGATAGCCTAGAGAACTTATCATGTGTCGTTAGAAATCTTAGGCGTGAAAACTCTTTTATTATTAACCAAGTAGCATTAACTCTAGTGTCTTAATGTCCAAAATAAACTTGTTTTCCTTAAAATAATACGGAGTATTCAACATATTACTTCAGTCAAGGGCTAGTCTACTAGCCTACTTGGATTGAATTCTTTGATGAATTTCTTAGTAGTGACTCGAAACAAATCCACCAAATGATCCATATTTGAGACTAATTAAGATGTGATGGCGGTTGCGACGAAAAGGAAATTACCACAATAGTTGACTAACAACATTAAAAAATGAAACATGCGACATTACCAATTATTGCCCTGAACAATAACTAATATAACCTGGAAAGATATAAAGTTTTATTTGTCTCTAGTTTTACTAATTAAATCACCAATATTTGCATATAATTTTAAAATACAATTATTTTAAAATGATCATTATAAAGTTGAGATGTTTTTTTAAAAATTTAATGTTTATATTATTTTTGTAGAATACTCTTTTGACTTTAAAAGGTCGTTTCAATTATTGAAATGGACGTCCGTTCAAAAAAGAAAATTATTGAAACCGAAATAGTTAATTAGGGAGTAAGATGCAAGAAATATAAAAAAATAGAATGAGTCCATTATATTACGTATATCCACATGCAGTGATGCACCGGCTTGGCATAAAAGTGTCATGGTTTATGGTTAATTGGCCCCAATGACTAAGCATGAATAATGCAAGCAGCATGTACCAGACCAGGCAAGAGGCAACTTCCCTGACTCAACACCTTATATTAATTACTATATAATTCAATTTGACTAAGATAATACTATTAATTAATTAAGGGATCAATATCAAAGACCTTTCATGTTATACTATTTTGGTATGAACCAACAGCAAGTTTGCAGCCTTTAGTTGTACTGAGAAGTTGCTGCTTTATTTGACATTAATAAAATAGCAGTCCAATAATAGTAATGTAATCAATCATGACTCGGCTTTGTAGCAAAAAGAGCATAATGCGTGGAAAACTTTCGTCATCGTCTCTGTGGGAGTTAAGTATACATTTGAGTACTAAACTTTAGCTAAAGTTACAAATAAGGTATCCTAGTTGCAAAGTTGCAAAATGGGTACTATAGTTAACGGTATTAGAATCTTTTGAAGATTCCGTTACATTATATCTTATGGCTTAAACTGCTCCAATTACCACGCACATGTATCAAGGCAAGTTGGGTAAATCTTTTTTTTTGCCGCCATTGACCCATTCACTACATGAAGTATACTGTACCAATAATGTCCGATTTTTTATGTGAATCTTCTTGAAGTAGTCTGAAATTGTAAATAATTGTTTTGCTTCTGTTCTGAATTGATCTATGTAATTAACTGATTTTTAAATTTTGTTGGGGTTTAAGGTTTTGAGCTGAATTTTTTTTATACAAGATTTTCCTGATAATACAGTTGAACAGTTGAATATTTTAGTGATTATACAACTAGATTTCATGATCTAGTAATTAAAGTTAATTCAGTTTTCATAGGTTTAATTAGATGTTGAAGTTGATATAGTTGCTGGAAGCCTTACATTTATGGGGCCAACTTGGCTTGCTAAAAGAGAAATTAGGAGCCTTGATAATAAAGTCTACGAATTGAGTTTGGTTTCAGAAGAATATGGATTAAGTTGAATATTAGATAAGGACCTGTGTTTGAAATTTTGTTGTGATTGTGTCATCTGCAGTTAGGGCATGATAGTTGAAGGTGGGAGATCACAGGAACAAAAGGCAACCCAAGATCAGAGAAGCACAGATTGAATAATACATACTTTTCTTTTTTAACAGTTTTTTGGTTGTTGAACAATATGTTTTTGTAAAGAAGATTTTGGTGTTATTATGTAGGCTCCTTTTGGTGTTTTTGACGTTGGAAAATATTGATTTTGTGGCTTGAAGTCAACCCAGAATTTTTGTTATATATTATTAATGGCAGCATGTTTTTTCAGAGTAATAAATGTTGCCTAACTAAAGTTCAATACTTTAAACCACCAAAGTTTAGTATCATAAACAGTAAGTTAACAGAAGTTACAATTGAGTACCTTAATTGCAACTTTTGCAACTATGGTACCCAATTTGCAACTTTTGGCAAAGTTTAGTACTCAACATTGCACTTAACTCGTCTTTGTGGTGGAAAGAAGACGTACACCAACTTTACTTCAAAGGAGTGATAATAAATCGATTATACATGTCGAGATACAGAATTAAGGATTGGCGGGGTTGTTTCAATTGATGAGACTTCTTAATTTCTAATTTGGTCTAAGGATTAATTCTTATCCCAAATATTTGATTGGGATTTGAGGGGAAGGAAGATTGGGGTATATGGCTTGTAATATCTAACACAATTTTCATAAAAGGACATTATATTATCATGTAAAGACTATATATTACCATGAAAAAAATAATATATTATTATGAGAAAGACAATATATTTCCATATGAAAACCACGTTAAATAAAAGGTTTTTTGTATAGTCTTTACTTTAATCTTTTAGTCCTCATTTAATATGTAAAAAGACCATTTTACCCCTCATTTAACATGTAAGATGACCATTTTGTTCCTAACTATTAGCTCCCTATCAATTCTCAATTAATCTTGCTGCAATAGTTATTATGCGAGAATTTTGCTTGGCATCGCTCTCAAAAGTTTATAATTTGTCAAATGCTAGAAAGGGGTATTCGAAAAAGTCAAGTCGACGTTACTACTCCCACTTAGGGATGTTAGTGGGCAGGATTTATATAGACTCTTCTTGCACATGATTCACTCCATTTAGGCGGGGATAGGGGAGGTTGCACTGGTGACCGATTATGGGATGAGGATGGAGATGAAAATCATCCCTGTCATGGGTAATCGAGCGAATGTGGATTTTATAATGTACAGGACCCATCCACGCCTATCCTACCCTATCCCCTTTTCTTTCCCCACCGCGCTTCTTCCCTCTCAACTAAGTACTACTCATCTAGTTTGTCAAATGCTAAAGAGGGGTGTTCAAAACAGTCAACTCAGAAGTACCACCCACTCTTAAGGGCGTTAGTGTGGCGGGAATCTGGAGACCGATCTCGCATCTGCCCCATTTAGGCAAAGATGAAGGGAGGATTTGTGGGTCATTGGGTGAGGATGAGGATGAAAATTTTCCCCGCCATGGGTGATAGGGCAGATGTAGATTGTGTAATGTACCATCCCTGCCTACATCGCGGCCCCCGCACCATCCCCGTCTACTCGCCTGCCCTACTTCTTCCCTCTCTACTAAGTACTTCTCATCTAGTGTTTATTAATTTGTCAAATGCTAAATGGGGTTGATCAAAAAACCTAACTCAGTATTACCACCCCTACTTAGGGAAGTTAGTGCAGCGGAATTTATGGAGACTCGTCCCGCATCCGCGCCTTTAATTTTTGGCAGGGATGAGAGGAGATTTCGCTTTGTGATAAAGTGGGGATGGGGATTAAAATTATCACTGTTATATGCGATGAGCGGCTTCTGGATTTTATATTGTACTGACCCCAGCCACGCCCCATTCCCATCTCCCCGCCTGCCCCTCTTCTTGCCTCTCTACTAAGTACTACTCGTCTATTATTTAACAAAAAATCATATTAAATAAACTAATTTTGTTGTAAAATATACTTTTTTTAAAAAAACACTTAATTTAACAAATGTTATATATCGACACAACTTGGATATGTGAAGGGTTTTGGTTAGTTGCCGGTGGTGATCGAGCTTGAGGAAGGAGAAGAAGGGGCGTGGTTTGAGAAGGAAGGGAGAAACAGAGGAGCTTGGTTGGCTTTGATTTAAAAACGGCTAAAGGGAAAGACTGATTCCCTTATGTAATAGTTTTCCCTGTTCTTGTTTTTCAAAAGAAAAAACCTAATCTCACACGGTTACATAATTAAATACATATATCTTTTTTCTATTCCTAGTCAACCCAAGTTAAATATGAAGATCATCTTTTGGCCTTCCAAAATTAGTTTATTATTTTCAAACTATACCAAAGTATTTTAAATAATAGACTATATTACTATTATAACGTAATTATGAAATATAGTATGAAAATTCAATAGCAATTGTCTCTAATTCTCCCAATAAAGAAAAGGAGAAAGGTAGGAAACCATATCCAATTACTGCATACTTAACATGAGACTTGATACATTTGCGGTGTATTGCATCAATCAGAACACGACCTGGCACGAAGTCAAACATCCTAGATTGTGCCGAAGGAGATGACCCAGTCAAATCAACATAATATCAAGCCCCTCATCCAAAGAGTTGAGTAACGGGTCCACAGGACAAAGGGACACACAACCCTAAATCAACTTCCATACCAACTGAATTACGTGACCTAGCAGACATCGACTACGGTATTGCGAACAACATTATTATATATTGATGTTTAATACCAACAATACCAGCGTACACAATACCACATGATATCCATAAATATATATCTCGATCAAAAACCCCGGAGCAATCAGATTACGACTTCGATACAGAAAACAAAGTGAACATCCAACCGGTAACGTAACACACAATGATTAGTTTTACCATTCATAGTCTGCCACAACCTAAAATCGGGACCGTCCTATGCCAATCAAAGGTGGATTCTATAGTTTTAATAACTCGTGTGAAATATATATATGTCTGTTTTTTCTGTGTTTGGGGGCAGCGATCTAACTTGGGTTACTCAAAAGTCTAGTCTTCGTAGTCCTATTAAACACACTCAAAGCATTGTGAAAGGTAGGTTTAGATGTTACAACACCGGAGAAGCTTTATCTGCAAACTAGCATATTGCAAATGCGACGTAAGAAAAGCATATATAATTTAGAACATCATCTACAGAATAAACACCAAGCCCCCTAAAATCAAATGATAAGGTTGCAGCCCTCCATTGCAAGTCGGCAAAACCCTGGTCCAGAAGCAGTAACAATACACTCCAGGAAGAACGAAAGGCCATGTCAAACAAATACTAGGATGACTCAAAGACACGAGAATATCTCCTAGTTTACTAGTTGGATTATAATATCTTATTCTAAATTAATCAAACGCATTGATTCAATGCAGAAATCTAATTCACCACGATTTGCCCTTACATTGTTTAATACTCCCTCCATCCCATATTAATTGCAACGCTTTTCATATATGGTTGTCCCATATTAATTTTAACACTTCTATTATAGGCATGGACCCATAACATTTTATTATATATCACCCAACTAACATATCACACTCATTCATTGATTTATGTTAAAAACATTATAATATTACTCTCCTACTCCATTAACTTCCTAAAACTACGCATCACTTTCTATTACATCAACTTTTACGATAAATTAATATTACCTACACTCTACTCTAATTAATTCCTAAAACTTTGTGCACAACCTAGTGTTACGATTAATATGAGACGGAGGAAGTATAATTGATTGATTATCAACACGCTTTAAGAATAATCCAATTGAAAGATTGTCCATCTAAGTTATCATAATAAAAGCAATGACACTCCATAAAGAATGAGTGATCTAATAAATGATTTAGGAGAAGCTGGTGAAAACGATGACGATATGTTAAACACGCGATAACAAGCTAATTGGACAAGCCTCAATACAAACATAATCCAAATCGAATATGCCCTAAATGAGTTCGCTAGGGGTGCTAATCGAACAAGATAACTCGTGAGCTACTCGAGTTCGACTTGGCCAAAGCCCGGTCAACACTCGATTACGGTTAGCTCAGATCGAACTCAACCTCGACTAGAGACGCTAATGAGACTGAGTCGAAATATACATAACTCAACTCGAATGCTCGTGAGAAACCCGAATGATATAATAAGGGTTGAAATATCAATTTTTATACAATATATGTTTTGGGTGTAAGGGCGACCAACAATCTCGCATATAGCTCGAGATTAATTCGAGTCAAACTGGACTCATGGTAGTTCAAATTGATCAAAACTTGGTCAAAGCTTGACTCAATTGGGACCAACTCAAATCAAGCTCGACTCAAGATCATAAAGAGACGAGTCAAGTTGTGGAAAACTTGACCTAACGTAGCTCGTCATCACCTCTAAGATCGACCAGAAACCGAACCCACTCGACCTAGAAATAATCCGAAACGAAATCGACTAGTCACAAAGGTCAACAAACTCGAATTGGCCCATGCGAACCCGTATATTACTCGATTCGGGTTTGCCCGAACCCGTTAAGATCCGACCTATTATTGATCCAACCTGAATCTAACTAGACCATAACCTGTCCAAATACTGATCCAACTTGAACCCGACTTTAATTCACAACTGATGCGATCTGACTTGACATTGTGATCCAAGTCGGCAAATCAAATACGACAGCACCCGACTCGATGCAAATCAATCCTAAACCGATCCAATCATCCGAATCGACACATCTCATTGTTCATGTGAATGATTTTTTAGAATTAGTACTATAATTATTTCACCTCATCAATTTAGGAGAACCTTCGCTGTAAGGAAGAAAATTCAGGGGATAGGGTGAAAACGGTGTGCGGGTATTGGTAGGACGTAGAAAGATAACCGGCTAGAAAACAGAGATTTCGTGGGGAAGAATCCAAATACGGGTCAAATAACCGGGCTTAATCCGATATTCTCGAGGCATCTGCGGCGATTTTCCCATTACTCTTTATTTGGCCAATTTTAATCTCTCTTATATAAACCCTTTCTTCTCCCCTCTTTCTTCTTCGTCTTAATTTTCTCCTACTCTTTTCTTTCTCTCTCTAAAATTCTTCCTTTTTTTGTTTCTCTCTCTTAAAATCTTTCGCAACCATGACTGCTTACAGAGGCAAATACGCTGGTATCATTCTCTCTCCTCTCTCTTTTTCTTCTTCCTCAGATCTATCAATTTCTGGTTTCGTTTATTATAATTTTGTTTTGATTTCTGTGCTTAAATTAGATCTAATCTTAATTTGTATTTCCCATGTTTGTATTTCTTTTCTGTGATTCAATTTGAGGCTTTTGGCTTAGATCGACGCCATAACTGCTGTGTTTTTATTAATTATGTCCTAAAGTTTTAATCTTTATGCTGTTCTTAATCGCCTTAGTTAAAAGTTCTGTTCTTTTTTGTCTATTGCATCGTTTTTACTTTTACACTTATTTTGTTAGATTCGTCTTGTTGTATACTTTCAAAAAATCAAGTTTTTTTTTTAATGGTGTAATTGAAGATATTGATGGTTATATTTGTGCATTGGCAAACGAGAAATTAGAGATTTTGGTAGTTTAACGTGTTACAATGTTTTTGTGACACTAGGCGATGACATTTTGTTTTTTGTTTTTTAAGGGGTTAGATGACGATTCATGTTACTCGACCCCAACATTTGAGGAATAAGGGTTTATGTTGTTGTTTGTTTTAATGTGTTTATAGTTGTATACTTGTATACTTGTATGTTTTAAGTATGCCTTAGGATGCTTAGATCTAAGTATGGAACATATAGAAGTTGGTTTTTCTTGTTTGTCTAATTCCGTCTTAATACAGTTTTATACAGAATAAGGGTGCACTAGATTCGTATCAAGCGTTTAGAATAAATCACTTTGAAGTTCATACTTTGAAAGGTCCTGTAGCTCTAGCACAGCTAGTTTGGAGATTTTATGGATTCACTTTTTGTTGGTTGATTCAGGGGTAGAATCCTTCGTGTTCAATGATTGGTCTTTATGTTGAATGTATGAATATTAGCTGTGGAAACTAGCAAACAGGTAGTGAATGTCGGAACTATGGATTCTATTAAGCTCTCTGCTGTTTAGGATTGTTGTCGTTTTTTCTGTTTCGAGAGGAGGGGTTAGTTGGGAGTTTGGATTGAGTTTTGTGATTGTTTATTAGTTTGGTTCCTAGCAATGCACATTGTGGTAACTCGAAAAGATTTAACAGTAGTGTTGTTATGAATTGTTTCTAGTTTGATCCTTAATTTTTTTAGGGATGTTTGTTTTCAGAAGTTTTAAATTTCTTCTGTCATGAAATCAGAAAGGTTTGAATTTTTTGAGGGAAGTTTGTTTTCGGAAGTTTCAGTTTCTTTGTCATGGAATCATAAAGGTTTGAAGTAAGGAGATAAATATAGGATTATATTTCTTATGAGTCATACGACACAGGATGTTCTGTCTTACTGATATGTGGAGATCAAGCAAGCTCTTATATTAGAGTGTAGTTGTAGGTATTATGCTCCAAGATTGACTTTTTTTTAATCTTCATTGCAACTTTTGCGTCTTTTAGTTGCCTTTTTGTACCTGTTTCTTATCTGCACCGTCTTTTCCCTCTCCCTGTTTGTATCTGTTTGATATTATCTTTCCTAGTGCTTATATTAAGCAGCAGTTGTCGTAAAAGCTGAACCTAACCTTATATATCTAATTTCAGACGAGCTCATTGCCAACGCTGCCTACATTGCTACCCCCGGAAAGGGTATTCTTGCCGCTGACGAGTCAACTGGCACCATTGGCAAGCGTTTTGCCAGCATCAATGTTGAGAATGTAGAGGACAACAGGAGGGCTCTCCGTGAGCTCCTCTTTACAACCCCTGGAGCCCTTCAGTACCTTAGTGGAGTAATCCTTTTTGAGGAAACTCTGTACCAGAAGACCGCTTCTGGTAATATTTTGGTACAATCATTATTTAAAATGCACTGTCGAAGTAGTTGTTCGGCGCCTTTTCTTTCGTTCCTGATCATCAATGCTAACATAAATTTGTAAAACAGGAAAGCTTTTCGTTGATGTCATGAAGGAAGGTGGTGTCCTTCCTGGAATTAAGGTTGACAAGGGTACCGTCGAGCTTGCTGGAACCAACGGTGAGACAACTACTCAAGGTCTTGATGGTCTTGGCCAACGCTGTGCCCAGTACTACGCTGCCGGAGCCCGTTTTGCCAAATGGCGTGCTGTGCTCAAGATTGGCCCAAATGAGCCATCCCCACTCTCCATCTTGGAGAATGCCAATGGTCTTGCTCGCTACGCCATCATCTGCCAGGAGAATGGATTGGTCCCTATTGTTGAGCCCGAGATCTTGGTTGATGGACCCCATGACATTGACAGGTGTGCTGAGGTTTCTGAGCGTGTGCTTGCTGCTTGCTACAAGGCCCTCAATGACCACCATGTCCTCCTCGAGGGTACCCTCTTGAAGCCAAACATGGTGACCCCCGGTTCAGACGGTAAGAAGGTTGCTCATGAGGTGATTGCTGAATACACTGTCCGAACTCTGCAGAGGACTGTTCCTCCAGCTGTTCCCGGCATCATGTTCTTGTCTGGTGGACAGAGTGAGGAAGAGGCTACCCTCAACTTGAATGCCATGAACAAGCTTCAAGCCAAGAAGCCATGGACATTGTCTTTCTCATACGGACGTGCCCTTCAGCAAAGTACCCTAAAGGCTTGGTTAGGCAAGGAAGAGAATGTAGCAAAGGCTCAGGAGGTCTTCCTTGGTAGGGCTAAGGCCAACTCTGAGGCTACTCTTGGTAAGTACCAGGGTGGTGCTGGAGGGGCTGATGCCTCTGAGAGCCTTCACGTTAAGGACTACAAGTACTGAGCAAAGTTTTGTTCCCCCCATCGTCTGCATTTCTGCAGTAAATTCGCGAGTTTTTTCCCCTTGGAAGGGCGCCCTAATCATAGAAGCGGTGTGTTTTTAGACTGTTGTTTTAACTTGTTTTTTTATAGTTTGATTTCTATTAAAATAAAAACTGTATGAACTAGTTTTGTCCTTGTGAGAAAAGGATCTTATTGGTTTATGAGATTTGTGAAAAAGTGGACTCACAAATATAAATCAGATTCACTTTGTTTCTATTTTTCAATTTGTTCATCCTTTATAAGTCTCGTGTTGTTGTGAATCCCAGTCTGCATATTGTAGCTGCTTACTCAGTTACTCTTTCTAGCTGCTGTAAGGCCTGTAATCTGTTTGCTGGTATGTTTATGAGTTGTTGTGAGTGCATGCTCACATTGATGAAGTTTCTAGAAAGCAGAACTTTGAGGAATTTTGTTGGTAACAATGTAATAAGTTGTGTTGTAGAAGTTCTACTTGCAAAAATTGAAGGTTAGTCTTTGGCAAGTCGAAAGATGATGGAAGTAAGTAGCTTGGGTAGAATATTTGAAAGTAGAGAGATGGGGGAAGTTGTTTTAAGTATGACTCTTGTTAAGTAGAATGTCCGACGGACTTGTACTACTTGGTAAACATCACTTGTCATGTTGGGTTAGACAATTTCTGATCGGAATTCAAGTAACTTAAGGATGATGATGAAACTCCAACCTGTCCACATGAAGTTAAGTGGTAAAGATAGCATATTCTTGTAAGTTATCTTGACGTAACTCTCTTATGCTGTTGATCGCATCTCTCTAGGTCTTCGCTTATTGCGCTCTTGTATGTTGGTAAAAGACTAATGAGGTGTTTGACAAAGGGTCGGCAATATATTGGAGTCAGGCGAACCCTCCTCCATCCAGCGCCTGCTAGTACACTCAACCCACTCATCAACCGCCTAAACCCCAACCGAAAACTGACCAATCTACCATCCAAGGGTGATTTGGATGGTTCGGAGATTAAAGAATTACGAACAACATTGAAACAATGCATAATTTTTGTACCAAAATTAATATGCAAATATTCTCAAACATATTTCCTTATAAGTTGTGACTTCAAACGTATTATGTGGAGTAGTCATTTAAGCATAAGAATAGGAATTAATTGTAGGAGTATTATTAGTCTAGGTTGCTCAGCTAGCTTAATGGGAGAAATATCTGAAGATGCCTTTCTGTTTTGTGGAACTACCATTGTTATGTTGATATTTTGTTACATTTTGACCATCATTTCATTACCAAAACGATACATTTCATACATGGTTCCGTTATATTCCGCTAGATTTTACTCTTGTTTGTAGTTTTGTGTCTTTTGAGTTATTTCAGGGACATTAGAGCTATTTGGAGGTGGAAGGAACCATTCTGGAACATGGAGATGATCGTTGGAATTTTAGGTTCGCATTCGAGTTCATGTGGGTGCATTTGGATGCTTATTTGGACCCGTTTGACTTGAACCCGATCAGGTTCATACCTGACCCGATCGGTTTGATATCGAAGATTGTAGTTTTGGTGATTTGTGCCAGGACCTGATCGGGTTTGACTTGGGCCTGATCGAGTTTGACCCGATATGACGAATTTCTATCTTTTTACAGACTTTTTCTTTAGTTATTTTTGTAGAGTATAAATAGGTTTTGATTAGCAATTGTAACCCATTCCTAATTACTGAGTTTTAGACTTATTATTGATAGTTTTAGATTAAACACTCTTAGTTTTCTATCTCAATTTCTTTGTTATCATTTACTTTTGAAGATTGAAGACTTCGGATTCATCAATTAAATTCAAGTTTGATTTCTCTATTTCCTCTTTCTATTTCTTAATTATGTATTTGATTATTCTTATTGTTGTTATCGCTATGATTAGTGAGTAGTTCTAATTCTAGGATTGAGTTGAGCCCTAGCATGAATTAATCGCTTTAAATCTATTAATTCCATGTTATTGAATCGTATGATTAGGGTTTGACAAGTTTGTTTTCATTATCAATTTGTATCATTATTAGACCTAGTTTTTATTATCAATGAAAGTTGGAATTGAAATTAGGGATTCTTTGTAGCATTGTTGTTATTTCATCAATTGAATTCGCCAACGAAAGTTGGGATTCAATATAGTTTGGCTTGTCATTGATCGAGATTCTCACATGAAAATAGTGAGAGTTGAGATTGAGAATTTCATTTGACATTGATTCTTAATGCTTCTAATTTTGTATGTTAGCCATGAAAATAGTAAATATGCATATTAGTTAGGCCTTTTGTAGTCACGAAAGTGGTCTTAAGGTAGTTCTTTTCGAAAGAATGTCATCTCTCCTATGGTTCAATCCTTTAATTGGAATGTAAGTTGTGTCTGATCAATTCATGTTAGTGGTGATGCTCAGTCTTAGTAATTTCCTATCATTATTATCATCGTTATTGTTATCCTTCTTATTAGTGGAGAAATTAGTTTGATAGTTCTTTTCATCGATATAGAATTGTGTAGCTATTTCATAGTCTAGAATAAACTAGTGTTTAATTTTGCACCTCCCTGTGTTCGACCTGTTAGTGCTACGACACCGTTCACTTGCGGTATTAAAATAAAACCCTAACAAGTTTTTGGCGCCATTGCCGGGGAGGCTACGGATTAGTATTAGTTTGATTTTAGATTTAGTAGACTACACCTTTTCCCTTTGTTTTTCTTTTCCTTTTGCTGTTTAACTTTCCTCTTCTAGTAGTTGTTTCAGAATGCACAGGCGCTCGAGATCAGTAGATAATCTATACTTCGACCTGAAGCCACTGCAAGAAGGCGCAACGCAGAAAGAAGAAGAAAACAGTTAAAGGACAATCAAAGATAGACAATGGCTCGTCCTCTCAAAGACTATAATATGCCGGGTGTTACATCAACATCTAGCATTGCCAGGCCTGCTGTAGAGGCCAATAATTTTGAGATCAAGATCGGGCTGATTCAGTTCATTCAGCAAGATCAGTTCAGTGGCAATCCCACAGAGAATCCAAATGACCACATCAATTCTTTTCTGGAGAAGTGTGATACAGTGAAGACAAATGGGGCCTCTGAAGAAGCAGTTCGACTTCGTTTATTCCCTTACTCATTAAGGGATAATGCGAAGGAGTGGTTGAAGAAACAAGAAGCTAATAAGTTCACCAACTGGAATGCCTTAGCCACTGCTTTCTGCCGCAAATATTTCCCACCGGGGAAAACTGCCAAGCTACGAAATGCAATCACATCATTCACTCAAATGGATGGTGAAACACTTTATGAAGCTTGGGAGAGGTACAAAGACTTGCAGAGGTAGTGCCTACATCATGAGATCCCTACATAGCTTATTATTCAGACGTTTTACAATGGGTTGGCTCATGAGGATCGCACTTCTATTGATGCTGCTGCTGGGGGTGCTCTTATGGCAAAGACAGCTGAAGAAGCACAAGAGTTGATAGAGGAGATGGCTGCTAACAATTATCATTGTTTTAGTGAAAGGTCATCAACCAAGAAAGGAGGCAGATATGAGGTCGATGTGATAACTTCTCTATCTAATAAGGTTGATGCATTGACTCAACAGATCAAGCAGATGTCTACTAGTGCTAGTGCAGGGATGAATGCTATGCAAGGTAATAATGCTATTGGGTCCGCTGAGATGAGTATAATGGAACAAGAGCAAGTCAATGCTCTATATGGTAATGTTAGACCTATGAACGACCCATACTCAAACACCTACAATCCAGGTTAGAGGAATCACGAGAACTTTTCTTGGAGCAACAATCAAAATCAAGCACCACGACATTCCACTCCTCTAGGATTTCAGCAAAAGCCACAAGGTCAATCTTCTCAACCACCTCCTCAGAAGTCTTACACTGATACTTTATTAGAAAAGCTGCTTGCTAATTCAGAGGAGACCAACAAAAATTTCGATAGAATGGATGCCCACAATAAAATGGTTGACTCTCAGATTGCACAGTTAGCTCAGCAAATGTCTCATGTGACTCAGCAGGTGACTCAACTCAAAAGGCACCACCTCAATTTCCGGGGCAATCAGAACTGAATCCAAAGGGTCACCAAAATGTTAGTGCAATCACCTTGAGATGTGGGAAGACTTTGAAGGAACTAGAAAAGAATTCTGAGGGTTTAAATGATGTGGTTGCTAAGGAAGGTGTCATGAAAGAAGTTGAGAAAGAACAATCGAAGCCAACTAGTGAATATGTGGAGCCGACACCTTTCCCTCACCCTTTGGCCAAGGCTCGTAATGAGAAGAAATATGGCAAGTTCTTGAAGTTACTGAAGGGAATGCATCTCAACATCCCTTTTCTTGAGGCAATTGTTGAAATCCCTGCCTATGATAAGTTCTTGAAGCAACTTGTGTCGAGTAAGAAGAAGAACATTCAAGAACCCTCTATAGTGGAGCTTTCTAAGGAGTGCAGTGCTATACTTTTGAATCAGCTCCCTCCTAAACTGGGTGATCCTGGAAGTTTTTCCATTCCTTGCTCCATAGGGGATGTGAAAATCGAAAGCACACTTTGTGATCTTGGGGCTAGTGTTAGCATTATGCCTAATAAAATATTTCAGAAATTGAATTTGGGTACTCTAAGCCCCACTCGTGTCTCCCTACAGTTAGCTGATCGGTCTGTCAGATATCCTTTGGGTGTTGTGGAGGATGTACCTCTCCAAGTTGGTGAACTTACTATCCCTTGCGACTTATTTGTCTTGGAGATGCCAGAGGATGCGAAGACCCCAATCATACTTGGTCGACCATGTCTTGCCACCGCAGGAGCTTTAATTGATGTGAAGAGTGGAAAATCATCTCTGACTGTGGGTGAAAGCAAGGTAGAATTTGAGCTCCATACAACACCGAAAGCCCCCTCTTTGGGAGATACTTGCAATAGAATTGATGTTTTGGAGAAAGGGGAAGACAAGGCCCCTGATCCACCGCCAGTGGTGCTACAGATGGATATCATGGCTAAGGGGTACTCTAAACCCCCCGATGTAAACTCTGGCCAGAAATGGTGCAAGAAGTGGCTTAAGAAATGTTCGGATAAGCAAGTAAGGAGAGGTGAATTTCATAAGGAGAGTAAGCAAGAGCTTTGCATATCTCGCCCTTAAGACGCCGATTGCTTAGAATGATAGTCGAGCTCATTGACTCTAAACGAGCGCTTCTTGGGAGGCAACCCAAGCTTTGTAGGTAGTCTTTTCTTTCTCTTTTCTTTCTCTTACTTTTGTACCTTTTGGAGTGTATGTGAGGGAGTGATCTAATGTGTTGGTGTGAGAAAAATAATGTGCAGGGACTTAAACATGTGAATCGATGTGTTTTGATAGTAATTTGGTTGGGTTATTGAACACCCAATCAAGTTTGATGCAGCAAAAGTGAAAAATAGGCCAATAGGAGTGCGAACTTGAGCGGATTTGGAGTAAAAATGAGAAAATTTAGGCAAACCCGATCGGGTTTGGGTGCCGAAATTACATAAGTGGAAGGCAAGAACTTTTTACAGAGTGAAACCTGATCGGGGCCAATGCAACCCGATCGGGTTCATGTTCGGGCAAAGTACAACCTGATCGGGGCAAATCTGAACCCGGTCGGTTCATCGTCGAATTTTGTTTTCCACAGAAGCAGTAAGTTTTTACAGAGGAAAACCCGATCGGGCCAACACCAACCCGAACGGGCCAACACCAACCCGAACGGGCCAACACCAACCCGATCGGGTTCTTGTCAGGAAAACTGTAGGTTCTTAGTGTCGAACTATGACCCGATTGGGGCCAAACTCAACCCGATCGGGTTTGGGCCAAAAAAAAAATTCTTTTATTTTTCGAAAAAAAAAACTCAAAAAAAAAAAACAACAAATTTTTTTTGGGCCCGAACTTATGTTTCTCCGTCCTCATTCGTTCCCCACTTTCTTTTCTCTTTCCATCATTTTCTCTCCACCTTCCTCCTCAAGAATTCCCCCGCCTTCTCTCTATGTTTACAACACATTCCTCTCACCGGTGGTGGTACTTATGACTATGATGGCCAGTGATCGTTCGCGATCTTCTGACAAGCACTAGGGATAGTGCTTGGACTGGCTTGTGGGAGACTTGATCACTGCCCTTGTATATACACTTGGAGAGGTACATTTTCTATTCTTTTATTTGAGTCTGCATATTTAGTTATTTATTTCATTTCATGCATTGTCGAGTGGTGCATATAGTTTAGGTTTATTTTTGCATGCATTGAAAAAAAAAACAAAAAAAATATACTGATGATGTTGGAGTGGATTGGTTGCTTCCCTGTGCCCCATGATGTCTAAAAATGATGAATTTGATTCTTTATCTGGATAATTGGGCATTTGGATTGTGATGCTGTGATCTGACCTTTGATTACCTTGACCCTAAGCGAATTTTGATTATAAAACACTTACTTTGACTGCATACTCGATTAGGTTAGACTGTGAGGCCTTGTTCATGCCATGGATTCATTTTTCATCCAGTCTATTTTTGTATGTTAGTTCTTCGTAGCATTTTGATCTTGATTTTGGCAATGTACTCGTTGATTTCTGATGACTTTTAGATATATGCTGTGATAGAGGCGTTTCTCTTGTTTGTTTCTTGAGCCCCAGAGTTCTCTTTGTTATGGATTATATTCCCTCATAACCCCACTGAGCCTAATGACCGGTTATTATTACTAAGCCACATTACTAGCCTATGGCCTTTACATTAGTTACTTTTTCCAAGCCTAGCTTGGGGATTAGTTGTTAGGTTGGTTTTGGGTTGTTTGATTGATTGTAGGGATGAGTTGGAAATAAAATGTTGGTTCAAGGAGTTTGAAAAAAAAGGAATAAAATGAAAAGAAACAGAAAAAAATGATGATATATGAAAAAAAGTGCGAGTACAAATTGAAATTTTTTCTATGTTCTTTCTTCGCACTACATTGAAGCAAATGAGAGAATCGTGTTTTTTATGAAATGGTTGCTTGGTTACTTTATGAGATTATATAGATGGGTTTGTTTTGGTTTCGTCGTTGATGCCGTGCGAGTTGGTTACAACCACATTGGTCTTGTTACTAGTGTTTTATGCTCCCCCTCTCTTGGCTTTTGCACCACAATTCCTAAATATTTCCCTACCTTTACCCCGAGCCCCATTACAACCTCTAAAAGACCTCTTGAGCATGTGTTTAATTCCTTATTGGATTGATGTGGAGTCAATTTGCCAAAGTTAAAGAGTATATTTGCTATTGAGTCGACTTGACTAGGTTGAGCGATATTGCACCCCCTAAACACATGAGAGTGTGAGTTGAGAAGGGATATTATGGTTGGCTTGGTGAGCATTCGGGCACATCTTATGCCTGCCACAAAATGAGAGGAGCGACACCCTTGTGAACACCTATTCGAGACTTGTATGTCATGTGAGGCAGTTGCGTTTGACTATTTGCTTGGGTGATTGGTGGTTGGAGTGATTTGAACATTGGAGCTTGAGACTTGCCTTCTTGAATGATTTGAATCTTGAAAATTTTGAGCTTTAACTCTTATCTTAGGGGGTGAAGCAATCATATTTGTATCCACATCATGCTTTGCTTGAGGACAAGCAATAGTTCAGCTTGGGGGAATTTGTTATGTTGATATTTTGTTACATTTTGACCTCCATTTCATTACCAAAACAATACATTTCATGCATGGTTCCGCTATATTCCACTAGATTTTACTCTTGTTTGTAGTTTTGTGTCATTTGAGTTATTTCAGTGACATTAGAGCTATTTGGAGGTGGAATGAACCATTCTAGAGCATGGAGATGATCGTTGGAGTTTTAGGATCGCATTCGAGTTCATTTGGGTGCATTTGGATGCTTATTTGAACCCGTTTGACTTGAACCCGATCAGGTTCATACCTGACCCGATCGGGTTGATATTCGAAGATTGCAGTTTTGGTGATTTGTGCCAAGACCCGATCGGATTTGACTTGGGTCCGATCGGGTTTGACTCGATATGACTAATTTCTATCTTTTTACAGACTTTTATTTTAGTTATTTTTGTAGAGTATAAATAGGTTTTGATTAGCAATTGTAACCCATTCCTAATTACTCAGTTTTTAGACTCTTATTATGGTTTAGACTAAACACTCTTAGTTTTCCATCTCACTTACTTTGTTAATATTTGCTTTTGAAGATTGAAGATTTGGGATTTATCAATTAAATTCAAGTTTGATTTCTCTATTTCCTCTTTCTAATTCTTAATTATATATTTGATTATGCTTATTGTTGCTATCGCCATGATTAGTGAGTAGTTCTAATTCTAGGATTGAGTTGAGCCCTAGCGTGAATTGATCGCTTTATTTCTATTAATTCCATGTTATTGAATCGTTCGATTAGGGTTTGATAGGTTTGTTTTCATCATCATTTTGCATCATTGTTTTTCCCTAATTTCTATTGTCAATGAAAGTTGGAATTGAAATTGGGATTTCATTGTTAGCAATTTGTTATCTTGTCGATAGAATTCATCAACGAAAATTGGGATTCAATCTAGTTTAACTTGTCATTGGTTGAGATTCGCAAATGAAAATAGTGAGAATCGAGATTGGGATGTTCATAGGCATTGATTCTTAATGCATCTAATTCTGTATGTTAGACATGAAAATAGGAAGCATGCATATTAGTTAGGCCTTTTGTAGTCACGAAAGTGGTCTTGAGGTAATTCATATTTGAAAGAATGTCATCTCGCCTAAGGTTCGATTCATTAAATGGAACGTAAGTTGTGTTTGATCAATTCATGTTAGTGGTGACGCTCAATCTTAGTACTTTATTATCATAGTATTCATCATCATTTTATTCTACTTATTAGTTTAGAAATTAGTTTAATAGACCTTACCATCGATATAGAATTGTGTAGCTATTTCATAGTCTATAGTCAGCTAGTGTTTAATCTCGCACCTCCCAGAGTTCGACCCGTTAGTGCTACGACACCGTTCACTTGCGGTATTAAAATAAAACCCTAACAAGTTTTTTGGTTCCGAAATCTTAGTACTTTATTATCATAGTATTCATCATCATTTTATTCAACTTATTAGTTTAGAAATTAGTTTAATAGACCTTACCATCGATATAGAATTGTGTAGCTATTTCATAGTCTATAGTCAGCTAGTGTTTAATCTCGCACCTCCCTGAGTTCGACCCGTTAGTGCTACGACACCGTTCACTTGCGGTATTAAAATAAAACCCTAACAACCATCAATGCATTTGATGAGTCAGAGCTTAGTGTAGTTGAGAGGAGTGATAGAGATCTATGTCATGAAAGGTACCCTTTGCTTATCCTGGTCATAAAAATTTTATGTAAGATGATGATTCGTTAGTTCTTCAGAAATTAGAGATTGTGGAAGGATTTTGCCTTTCAGGTTTAAAATCTTTGTTAGAATTAGTAAAGGAGGAGAGAGGTAGAAGGTGGAATTTATAAGGAAGAAGGAGAGAGATTAAAGGTGGAAATTGAAAGGAAGGAGGAGAGAGAGGAATCAATTGGGTTGATAATATAATCTCATAGTGTTTTAAGAGGAAAATGAACATATGGCCCTACTTTTTTTTTCCTTTTCAATTTGAAATAATGAGCAATAAAATCAAGTGGTTTCTACATTATCCCTCTCAAGTGAGGTGCTGCTGTTTGACTGTCCACTAGTTCCATGTTTATCAATCTAAAGGTTAAGATTACACACCAGGGGAGGGGGTGTTCAAAATACATAGTTGATTTAGAATACAATTTTTCTTTCTAGCCCAATTTGCTACGTCATCAGCTACTGTAACACCCTGACAATTCTTTTTTATGAAAAATATAATTTCCCAACCAAAACAGATAATTATTAAGGCATTATCCGTGTGAAAACGTATCCGCTTACTCAGAGTTTTGGAGCGGAAAAACATTAAATAAAACTTTATTAAATACTTAAGACATAATAAATGTCAAATCATTATCCAAACATCGAAAGGTAATTCAAAACCACCTTAAAGCATTTGAAATAAATAATCCATAAATCAACTTAATTAAAGTAACGTAAAGGTAGGAAGCAATAAAAGTAATCAAGCGATCTCTCAACAACGTTTCCCAAGTCCCAAATGAGTAATACTGACGATGCATAATAGCTTCAAACCTGTAGGCAAATACTCAATTGAAAACTGCTCACCAATAAAGGGTCATCACAGGATCAATAGACACAGTCATGATCGACACACAGAAAAGCACGTAATCAGCGAAGCTGAGTACATACATAAATAAAATAAAGAGTTTTTTGTTAGAAACAACCTTTTATAATCATTTTTTTGCGAAAAACTACCTTATAATTTATTTTTGCAACTTACAACCTAAAACCTAAATTTTTTTGCGAAATGAAACCTTTTTCTAATTTCCGTCATTGACCGTTAGTTTCCACCCCAAACCACCCGAAAACACCCCAAAAACACCCCCTAAACCACCACCCACCCTAAACCGAATGGCTGTGACTGTTGGGGCTGGTTTTGGGGTGGTTTTGGGGGTGGTTTCGGGTTCTGGGGTGGTTTTGGGGGTAGTTTTGGGGTGGGCTGGGCTGGTTTTAGGGGTGGTTTTGGGTGGGGTGGGATATTTTTGGGGTGGTTTAGGGTGGGGGTGGTTTTGGGGTGGTCTCGGGTGGGGTAGTGGTGGTGTCGGGGTGGTTTGGGGTGGAAACTAACGGTCAACGGTCTAAAACTAACGGTCAATGACGGAAATTAGAATAAGGTTTCATTTCGCAAAAAAATTAGGTTTTAGGTGGTAAGTTGCAAAAAAAAAAAGGTTGTTTTTCGCAAGAAAGTGATTATAAAAGGTTGTTTCTGACAAAAAAGTCTAAAATAAAATACGAAACATAATCATGATACTATAAGCAATAAAACATGATCAATAAAAATACCTCAAGACTTCAACTCGTAAAACTAGACTTGACTTCACAAGACATAGAACATGATAAATATTAGTAAATTGAATAGACAATGGATCGAGTTGTCCAACCAAAATCAGCCTTCAAAATAGAAGACGAATTACGGGCGCGACTCCGTAATCCCTTGACCTACGATATCGAGGAACCTTTAAAAATAAAATAGGGTAAGGTGATCAATCCGACCCAAAGAAAAGCCATGTGCTACAACCATATACTCCAATTCATACTAGTCCAGAATTTCAGACGTACACAAGTCTAAAGCTATTGCTATTCACTTCCACTTTAAGTATTAGTAAGTTATTCGGTGTTGGACTCTAAACAGACAACCAACACATAACATGAATACAACAAATATTCCTCTTTTATCTTAGGATCAAATAAGTGTTCAAACAATTTCAATTGACCAAGAATTAATCCTCCAAATTTATTTGTTGACTTAAATCAACAATATAATGTCCAAAGACAATAAATATACATACCCTGCAAAGCACTCGGTCTTTGCAAAGTAGTAAAATAACCATAACAAATATAATCCAACTTACTCACAAAGTCCTTGGCCTTTGAAAAGTAATAAAATAATACCAATAATAATCCAACTTACTCACAAAGTGCTCGTCCTTTGAGAAGTAATAAAATATCCATTAAAGGAAACACTACCAAATCCATAATCCAATAATAAAATATTATTAATCCATATCACACGATGGGCCAAAATATGAATACTTCCAAACAACATGCTTGAATCAAACATCCATTCAATCATGTAGTAAAACATATATGCAATTAACATGCTCAACAACAAGTAATTCCAATTCAATAGCCACGTATGAACCATAAAAGGGTTCCCTATACATGATACTATAAATAATCCTAATCCTTAGGACATGATACTAGTCTAACAGATAAGGACATGTACGTACCTTGTGCAGACAAAGTGAGAGGCCACTTTAAACTCTATAAATCGCCTAAAGTAAAATCTCCGCCTGATCAAAACAATAATACATAAATGAACTAATAACCTAATTAATTCATATCAATATAAATTATTTTAAAACGCTTCAAAACTCATTTTAAAATACTTTAAAAACATCAAAGTTCCAACCTTTAACAACCTATTATATAATACTTATAAATCTAGGCTTTAAAACCTCAAAAACCATTACTTTCATACTTAAAACTCACTGTAAATAATAAATAATAAATCTAAAATTATAATTTATATTCTTGATAAATAAAAATTAGATTTTTAATAATTCAAACAATAAAATTTTCAACTTTCTTTACAAAACATATTAAAATAGAGGATAAGGGTTAAGAAATAGAGGATAAGGGTTAAAAAATAACCAAAGGAAACCACGAAAATTGGAAACAACAAAGCAAACACGCGCGAGAGGACGGTGCGTGGCTGTGGGGTGGCGGCGCGTGTGCAGCATGCGACCTGCTGTTGTGCTGCTAGCATGGCGAGCGAAGAGAGAAGAGGAAGAGTGCGGTGGTGCTGTGGCAGCGCGCAACACGAGAGGGAGGCCATGTGTGCGGTGGCTCGCCTGGAAATAAGAGTGGGTGAGTGTGAGTGGTGGTGCTCGGCGTCGGAAAAACGAGGGAAAGAGAGGGAGTAAAGGGGCGCCGATTTTGAGAGGCAAAAAGGGAGAATTAGAGTGTCCAATTTAATGTTTAGGGAGGTATTTATAGGTTTGCTTAGAAACCTAAGGTGAATAGGTTTAGATATTAGGTTCGGGCTTAAGTTGATCATCAAACTTAAGGAAACGGTTTGGGCTCCTCAATCCAACATTAAAAACCATTTTAAAACAACCCACAACATTTAATAAAATATTCAATACTTAAAATCCAACCCAATAAATATTAATGACTATTTAAAACGTTTAAACAACATTTGACTTTCAAAATAGTCAGCACTTAAATAATTAAATGAAACAAATATGAAAACGATTATAAATATACTTTAAATATATTTATAAAATTAATATAACTACTGGGGATTACAGCTACTTTGTAGTAGTTATTGTTTCAAAAACCAGTGTTGCTCCTTCCAGTGCCCTGAGTGCATCCCTGCATTTTGTTGCTAAAGCAGTTAGTTTTGAATTAATCTCCGAAGGTTGTGTGATTTCTTCTACTGTCACTTTACAATCGCTTGAAATTAAGCAATTTTTCCACTAATTATATCTTGTCCATGCACACGTTTTTAGGATGGTTGTCATTTCAGCTTCTAGTGCACTGTTGTAGTAAGACTTCTAGTAGAATCCTTCTATCCAGTTACCTGTAATTTCCCTGCAAACACCTGCTACACCTGTACTTCTAGAAGAGTGATCAAACGCAACATCTGAGTTTAATTTGAAATGATTGAATGGTGGAGGAGTCCAAGTAGGGCTAAGCTTTGTTTCTATTTCATGGTTTTTGCTAGTACTAAACCATTCACCAGCAGGCCAGGTGATGCTTTTATACAGTATGAGTAGAAAATGTCACATCTCCTGAAAATCCAATCATTTCTTCTTTTCCATAGATGCCAACAAGTAAAAGCAAAAGTCACATTCCAAGGGATGTAGTTAATAGGAGTGTTGTCCAACATGTTTCTTTTGAACCAAGCTTTGAAATTTTCGTTCTGATAATTAGTCCCTAACAAACACCAAACTTCTTGGGCTCTAGTGCAATCTAAGAGGATGTGATTAGTAGTTTCGGGTGAGGTAGGACAGAAAGTACAATGGTCATCCTGTGTTAGATTTCTTTTTGGAGGATTGCTTTCGAGGGGATTTTGTTCCATCAGCATTGCCAGGTGAAAAATTAGATTTTGGGATGACCAGGAGTGTTCCAAATCAAATCCCAGTCTCCAGCACAAAGAAAAACCAGGGTGGATTTGGAGCAGGGCTTGGAACTGTGAAAGTTTCCCCTCCAATTCCAGTCAGAGATTGTTTTATTATAGGTATTTGAAAGTTGCATGCAACCAATTCTTTTTTTTTTGAGGTTATCATCATGGTGTATCAGCAAACGATCAAGGACATCAGGGTTGAGGATCAGGTATTTGGCTTTAATTATGCTATCTTCTTCATTAATAGGACCACAAACATATGTTCTTAAAGAGTTAACATCAAGCCACTTATCCTCCCAGATGTTAATATTCTCCCCATTTCCAAATTGCCAAATGTAGCTATGGTTATACAGTTCCCAACTTTTCCCAATGCTTTTCCAGATAAATGAGCCTCTATTAAAGTTTGTGGGATTGGTTTTGTTTTTAATGTATTTTTCATGGATGAATTTTGAAGCCAAGTTGTCACAGTTATCCAATTTCCAACAAAGTGTGGCTAGGCCTATCTGATTCAAGTCTTTATTATTACAGAAGCCTAGGCCACCTTGGTTTTTGGGTTTGCACAGGTTACTCCAAGAGACCCAGTTTAATTTTTTCTTATTATTTCTTCCTTCCCACATTGGCGCAGATAGAATCAAGTTTTGAGGTGAGGTAGTTTGGGAGATGGAAACCTTGCGTAGTGTACCTCGGTATTTCTTGGAGTGTGGATTCAATAAGTATGGCTCTTTCTGCTTTGCTGAGAGAATGTGCTTTCAAGAAAGCTAGCTTTTTTGACATTTTCTCCAGAATGAATTGAAGTCAAGCTTGTTCCTATTAGGTTTCTTGGTCCCCAAGGGAAAGCCTAGGTAGGTTCCTAAGTGATCAATCTTAGGGACTCCTAGGACCTGCTCAAACTCATCAATGGTGTCTAAACTTGTGCTTTTTGAGCAAAAAGATTTGGCTCTTGTTTTCATTGATCTTTTTGCCCGAGAGTTCACAAAATTCTTGAAGGGTAAAGGATAAGGTCTCTAAGGTTTCCAAATTGGCTTCTCCAAACAAGATATGGCCCCACTTGATGGACAAGATTAACGGAGTTAGGGTTTTGGGAATGCAACCACTAACTTTACTTAGTATATGGGAGATATTTTCACACAAAAAAAAGTTGCAGGAGGTTTTTTCCCAAAAAATGGGAATATATAGGGGGTTCTTTACAAAAAATGCTAAAACAAACAAAGCCATAAGTTTCAATAGATACTCTTTAAGAGTTCCCTCCAAATTCTGCAAGTTTGACAAGTTAGCTCAAGTTAAACAACCCATCCTAACCCCGGCAACATTCAACAACTTGCCAAACTCTTACACTACCTAACTCTTCACTCCAGTCCCACCTCGTAAATCCTCATGCACTTTCAGGGTTGATTCTAACAATTTATAGGCCTAAAAGAAGGAAGAAAAAAAGGCTCTTCAATAAGAAAATAATATTCATCGAAAAAATGAGGAAATTAGGGTTCACCTTTTTGATTTTCTTCTAATAGAAATTTCAATTGGCCATATAATTGATCATCCACTTATAGGTGTTTGAGGCTATAAATTAGGGTTCTAAATTGGGTATTGTGTATTAGAGAATCTAATTGAGGAGATATCATCAGTATCTTTTTAAACAACCCATCGAGCGGGGTCCGGGCCACTTATTCTTACCAAAAAAAAATTTTTTTTACTATAGGTTTCAGTTGAGGTGAGATAATCAGTATCTTTAAAGATGAAATAAATATGTTAATTTGTTGAATACTTTTAGGGGCTATAATGGTCGAATTTTTCAAATTGAAACCATTATTAAAGTTAACGCTTTTTTAGTTGAATATTTGACCGAATTTTTAAAAATTTTGTCATTTTTAACTAGCTAAGGTCAAAATAACTTAAATTGCATGAGCAAAATCATCACCCTACTCATGACTTGGCGTTTGGAGAGATCATCGTATTTGCGCTTAAGATTTGGAGACATTATTTGTATGGAGTGCGATTTAAAGGCTATTTACATATCACAAAGTTTGAAGTATCTGTATATGCAAAAGGAGTTGAATATGAGACGGAGATGTTGGCTCGAGCTCATAAACGATTATGAGTTAGAGATAGTGTTTCAAGAGGGAAAACGAATAAGAGGTAGCTATGTTGAGTAGAAAGAGTGCTAATACAATGAATGTGCTGATTGTGGTACATGAGCAATAATTTGAAAAAAAAAATCAAGAGGTAAAGAGTGGCAGTGGTTGAATATGGTGTGTATGTACATGCTTGATTGAATGCTCTTATGGTTTAACCAGAGATATTTAAGGAGATTCGGGTGAAGCAAGCTGCAAATAAGTGGTTATTCAAGCTCTAAAAGATGCAAGAAGATTGACAATAGCGTAGCAAGGTATAAAAGGAGATTGTGCGTGCCATAAGATGAATAACACAAGACAAGAATTCTGAAGGAGGCCCATAATTCATCATATTACATACACTTAGGAGGAGAAAAGTTTTACAAGGATTTGAAGAAACATTTTTGATGGTCTAGGATGAAGCAATAAGTAGTCAACTTTGTAGCAAAAATGTTTGACATGCCAGAAGGTGAAAATACAGCATATGAAGCCTCAGGAATATTGCAACCATTGGAAGTACAAGGATGGAGACGAGAGTCTATCTTTATGGATTTTTGCATTGGATTACCAAATACAAGAACTAGAAACAAGGCAATATGGGTGATTGTGGATCGTTTGACCAAAATGGCAAGATTCGAGTAAAATGAAGGATACTTGTTCGTTAAAGCAACTAACAAATGCTTACTTCAATGGAGTGGTTAGCTAGATTGCGGAGTGCCAAAGGATATCGTGACAGACATAGATTTAAGATTCTTATTCAAATCCCGAAATCAGCTCCAAACAACAATCAATACACTAATGAAATTCAGTACTGCCTACCCATCAACCAATGGCCAGATGAAGGGAACAATTCAGACTTAAGAGGATATGCTGAGAGCATATATAAAAGATTTCGGGTAGGGAGCTTGGGATGATCATTTTATGTACATTGAATTCTCGTACAATAACGGTTACCACTCTCCTATATAGGAATGTCCCTTTACGAGGCATTGTATGGACAAAAATATAGAAGTCTCGTGTATTGCAGTGATGTGAATGAGTTGTTGAACTTGGGACCAGAATTGATCAAGAGACCACTAGTAAGGTGAAGATGATTCAAGAACATATGAAAGTAGCTCAGGATCGTTAAAAATCGGATGTTGATCAAAGGAGATGAGATCTAGAGTTTGAAGTGGGAGAAAAGATGTTGTTAAAGGTCTCACCAACTGCGGGACTAATGAGGTTTGGTAGAAAGGGAAAACTAAGTACTCGATATATCAGACCTTACAAAGTATTGGAAAGGATTTGGGAAGTGGCCTATAGGTTAGCCAATATATACACACAGTGTCTGTCATGTGTCTCAATTCCGTAAATACGTTCTCGACCCCACCGGTATTCAACCTGAAATCATAGAGAATGATGAGACCCTCTCCTTTGAAGGACGTCCTATTAAAATCCTTGATACCAAAACGAGAAATACCTGGAACAAGGAAATTAAGTTAGTCAAAGTTCCATGGTCTAAACATCAAACAGACGAAGCAAGTTGGGAAACAGATCGAAGATGACATGAAAAAACGTTATCCTAAACTCTATACCCAAGTACCATTATTAAGTTTACAGAAGAAATTATTTGTGGGGGAATGAATGTAATGATAACAAGTTACTAGAACCAATTTTTCGTTAATATCACAAATCTAACTTTAAAATTCGAGGACAACCTTTGATTTGGAGGAGGAGTAGATGTAGTACCCCGAATTTTCAAAACTTATTTTTTTATTTATTAGGATTTAATATTATTTATTCTTAAATATATATTTTGACAAATTAGTTTTATTTAATAAATATTTTTTATTAAAGTTTAATTAATTGCGTTTTTGGATTATTTGATAAATGAATTTAATATAATGATTCAATAAAAAACTATAGTTTGTTAAATTGATTTAATGGATAACCTATATCGATATTTAGTATATAGATCTTCTTATTCACATTTGGATCCAACTTAGAAAATCCACATTGAAAACCCATGGTATAACCCATGCATAGCCAATATAGATTGTCTGCCCAGAAAAAGGAAAAATCAAATAGTGAAATTGGAAATTAGAAAACTGATTTCATCTCCTTCCTACTTCCTCTCTCACATGGTAGTTCCATCGATGGAACAAGAATTCAACCATCGCAATTACCTTGGTCATAAATCTTGAAAATCAAGCAAGCCGGCCAAAAACTAAGTAAATCAAATATATTCATTTCATAGTCAAAAAACAATCTCAAACTACATTCCTCAAATCTTCACGATTAATGGAGCTCGACTAAAGCTCAAATTTTTTGACTGCAATCCCCTATTAATACTGAACTCATCTCACTGTATTGCTCAATCAAACATCTTGAAAAAGGTGTGCTTTAATTCTCCATCTTATCTTCGTAGGTCTGATTTTGGTTTTTGAAAGATTACTCTCAATTAACACCATCATTGAACCACCACATTACAAACCCACCTTATCTTCGCCAGATTACACCCACATAAATGCTTTGTTTATTTTGGAGAAACAAATGAAGAAACAAATCTTTGCAGGACCAAGGAAAATTACGAAATTCTCAATTTTAGAGAGACACATGAAGATATATTATTTTAAAAGTTTTAATAGCAAGAACATTAGCACAGAGAGTTGCTGCCTTGGGCACCAATAATGAAAGAAAAAAATAGTAGTAGTCCAAATTTCAGGAGTTTACTGATGACAAGAGCATTAGTGTAACAATTGGTAACATGTGTACCAAAGAGAAGACTAATAATTTTACAGAAGAAACAAATGGAGGTTGGTGAAATGGGCGCCAACAAAAGCATAATATAAATGTTATGTTCGGTGATGGTTGATGACAAGTGCATCGATAAAGTTCAAGAATTATTTTTAGAGCACGCATCCAAGATTCAAGATTTTTCGTTATTTTGGCATCAATTGCTCATACAAATTAGAACAAAGTACAATAAACTTATTATATGCCAAACTCCTGTCGGGTCACCACTGTAGCGGAATGTTCAAAACTGAATAAGCCATGAGCACAATTCTGTGCTATCCTGTGTTCTAGCTTGTCATCCCTTGGGACCTTTCGTACAATTCCAAACGAAGTTGCTTCACAGTTTCTTTGATAAGTTTTATTGTTAAGAAATTATCGATGGGTGTGGCTTGGGTTTGGAGTAAAGCTTGCACCAAATTTGTCGAGTTTGTAAGAACATAGACGTTGTGAAATCGTCGCGTAGCACTTTAATCGCTTCTTCACAAGTGGAGAATTCGGCTTGGAAGACAGTCTTGGCAAGGCCAAAGTTGCCTCACCCATTCGTCGAAGAAGAAGTATTTTGATGTTCATTGTCATGTTGTTGCTGAAGACACCAAGCCCATCCCAACTTGCAAGCTCATTGTATCCGTACCTTTTTTCAAGCTCCGTCAAATTGGATGGGGACATACGCACATCCCAACTTGTGTGCGCCAATAATGTTCAATGGCAGCAAGTCATTCATGGTACTTGTTGCCAAACGTGAGATTAAACGACTTTGGACGGTATCTATGGACCAGGTGATATTTTCAGATTAAAGATTTTCCAGATAGGCCAATTACCATCTAAGAAAGAACTAGATAATCTAGAGTATTGCAAACAATTAACTCCGAAGTTGGTAGAGCATATCTTTTTTTTGAATGGTAAGAAGAATTCGCCTCATCGGACCGGAACCTCGCACGGTTTGATCCGACCCGGATAAGCGGGCTAGGCATTTGAGAGTATGGGAAGGATAATGAATATTCCTACCCTCAAAGTGCCCCTAGTGGGGGATTGAATCCCTAACCTTAAGGTTGATAGAGCTTTTTCCTTACCACTAGATCGAGTACTACTTGGTGATAGAGCATATCTTACCGACATACTATATCTATAAATACAAGCTTGGTAATGTAACACATGAGTATGCATGTATTCCAAGTCTTGCGCATTAATAAAAAGGTCAATTATTTTACCTTTACTTATTACAAATAACAGATAAACTATGCCCATTAGAGCCTTTATAATGGTCAAGCTAAATTGTTTGTTACTTACTTTGCCACGTCATTATTTACAACTACATTATTTTAGATTTATAACTTACTCAATGGTGAGCTATAATATATGTAGTTAG
Organism: Patellifolia procumbens; assembly: GCA_947645195.1. Classification (NCBI taxonomy): domain Eukaryota; kingdom Viridiplantae; phylum Streptophyta; class Magnoliopsida; order Caryophyllales; family Amaranthaceae; genus Patellifolia; species Patellifolia procumbens. The sequence continues at coordinate 143,456 of CANSGD010000178.1, read as the reverse complement.
AATAGTCTCACATGCCAAAAATATATAATCTTAATTCTTTTACTTCAATGCAAAAAGAGTAATTTAATTATTAAAATAAACATGTTTTCTTTTTTTGATTGTTTCACCTATCTCACTTAAGTTACAATGTACAATGGTAAGCTAGTTGCTTGAGTTTTACATAATTTACAAGATAGTCCTTTTTTCACACCATTGGAGATGCTATTATAACTTCCATGATATTTTCTAACATTTTTAACACTTATATACTTCTTCTGTTCTATATTAGTTGCAACCATTTAAATTTTACTCTTGCCAAGTTGTTGATACACAACTTTGTCCATTAATATATCTAATTATCAATTAATAAAAATTATGAAAAATTTGTAAATTTAAATTACACATTGAGATAGATCTATGAACATGTTATATATTGACATTTCTGTTTATATTAGTTTAAAATTATGGTCATACTAAGGTATATAACTAGTACAAAGTAAAATGATTGTAATTAATATAATTCATAGGAAGATCATTATCTTTAGCTTAACTGTAAAAAAAATTGAACAAAAAATAACTAAATCAATATATATATATATATATATATATATATATATATATATAAAAGAAGCTTTTTTCGGGAGCATTCGGCGAGCCACATAAGATTGCCATGTCACAAAATATATTTAATATTATAATTTAAACAGATAATTAGACTTTTGGTTAAATAAAAGATAAAGTTTGAGTTTTAAAAAGATAATTAGACTTTTGGATGATAGTAAAAGATAAAGATTGAGTTTTAAAAAGATAATTAGACTTTTGCGCAAAATAAAAGATAAAATTTGAGTCTCAACAAATAATAAATTACTCACAAGTCACAACTTTAGTTATACAACTCAAAATATTAAAATTTTTATACTTTTATTTGGACTCAGATTGAAATATACTATAAAATAAGATCCATTTTGACATACTTATCTTATTAATATGTAGAGGGTACCCATTACTGGATAACCTATTTGGTGGGTAATAAGTATTTAAAAAGATCAAGTATCAAAAAAGATAAAGATTAATAAATGTCATGTGATTATGTGAATATGAAAATAAGATATATCATAATATTTTTCATTAATTTTTGTGTCAATGAATTAGAGAAGCAAAACACAAAGATATAACAATGTCTGAGCCATTTCCACAAGCAAAAGGGAAACAATTTATAGTATTTTGAGGAGCGAGACTACAATATTACAAATTATGGGGGCAAATGTTAATAATAGGGTTTATATATTGCCCTTTTGATTAACCTAGACCAAACGAACCCATATCATAATTGGTCTACTAAGCCGCATACGCCGTAAACTTCGAAAAAGCCTTCTCATTGGGGCAAAGGTTAATATAGGATTTCGATAATTCAAGGCATATCTCAATGTTAGTATTATGTTTTTATATGTATTTTTGTAAAAAGAATATACACATATTCCCTCTATTATATAAGAGTTTGCAGACTTTTATTATATATATTCACAAGTCAAGTAATACACTTAGTTTTGACTGGCAATGGTATACTATTTATCTCTTCTCATTATTCTAACAATTAGGGTTTCATACTCTCTTCCTCGATTATTATATTATATTATATCACGTCATATTTACCTCTTTATATAAATAACATTTGATAATTAAAATCAACTTAGCCTAAACTCTAACATACTCAATGCCAACGGGTAAATATTATTGAACAAATGATATTTTTTAAATATTAATCTGTGCATTGGGCACGCCACGTAGGATTTCCATGTCACATAATATATTAATAAGTTTTATAAATTTTCATTTTTATATTATTATAAATTGATAATTAGAGTTCTGGACTATTATAAGAGTTTTGCATAAATAAAAGATAGAATTTGAGTGTGAATAAATGGCAAGGATTATTATAATGTATAAACTAACTGTAAATTTAGTTATAAAACTCAAAAAATTAAACTTTATATGCCTTTGGACTCAAATTGAAATATACTTTAAAATAAGACTCATTATAATATACTTATCTTATTATTTCATATGGATACTCATTGTCGGATAAACTATTTGGCGGGTAGTTGAAGATAGACTCATGAATGAAGTTAATATATAAACGAGACTTTTCTCAAGAGCTTTTGGGGCGCCAATAAGAAAAAGCAAACATTTTGACCAATTAATTTAGATAAAACAAGTAGAACAATTAATTTATAACTTTTATCGATGATGGCACTGGATTTTGTTATGTCTATTTATTATCTTCTAAAGATGAAGCCCTTGATAAGTTTAAGATCTTTAAAACTGAAGTTGAGTTACAAACTAATATGAAAATTAAGAAATTTAGAAATGATAAAGGTGGCGAATATTATGACCCTAAATATTTTGAATCAATAGGAATCATTCATGAAACAACGGCCCCTTATACACCTCAACAAAATGGTGTAGCGGAAAGGAAAAATAGAGTCTTAAAAGAAATGGTTAATTCCATGTTATCTTACTCGGGTTTGAGTGATGGTTTTTGGGGCGAAGCCATGATACGGCTTGTTACATCCTAAATCGTGTTCCCAATAAAAGGAACAAAATCACTCCTTATGAATTGTGGTATAATAAACGGCCTTACCTCAAATACTTACGTGTTTGGGGTTGTAGAGCAATTGTTAGATTGCCTCAACCTAAAAGGAAAACTTTGGGTGAAAAAGGAATTGATTGCATATTTATAGGTTATGCGGTACATAGCAAATCCTATAAATTCTATGTAATAGAACCTAATGACTATATCTCGGTTCACACCGTGGTTGAGTCTCGGGATGCGGTTTTTGATGAAACTCGTTTCACTTCAATTTTTAGGCCCAAAGATATAGTACCTAGTACTACAAATTATACCAATTCAAGGGAATTAGTGCCTAGCACTAGTGAATCCCAAGTACCAATTACGGAACAAGAACAAGATCAAGAATCTAATCCGGAATTGAGAAGGAGTAAGAGGATGAGGAAAGGAAAATCTTTTGGTCCCGATTTTCAAATTTATTTGATGGAAGGGTCAAGAAAAGAGATTTATTCTCAATATCTATATTGTTTTAATATAGAGGAGGATCCTAAGACCTATGATGAGGCTATAAAGTCTCAAGATGCTTCGTTTTGGAAAGAGGCCATTGATGATGAAATGGATTCAATTATGGGTAATAATACTTGGGTTCTTACGGACCTACCATCCGGTTGTAAGGCAATTGGTTGCAAGTGGATCTTTCATAGAAAAATGAAAGTCGATGGTACTATTGACAAATTCAAGGCTCGGTTAGTAGCACAAGGATTTGCTCATTTGATTCATATGCACCCGTGGCAAGAATTTCCACCATAAGAGTATTAATTGCCTTAGCGGCGATTCATAAACTTGTAATTCACCAATTAGATGTCAAAACAGCATTCCTTAATGGTGAATTGGAGGAGGAAGTGTATATGAAGCAACCAGAAGGCTTTATTGTAAAAGGACAAGAGCATAAAGTTTGTAAACTTGTTAGATCTTTATATGGGCTTAAGCAAGCACCAAAGCAATGGCATCAAAAGTTTGATGAAGTTGTCTTGGCTAATGACTTTAAAATTAATCAGTCCGATAAGTGTGTATATAGCAAATTCGAAAATGATTTTAATGGGGTCATAATTTGTCTATATGTTGATGATATGCTTATCTTTGGGACTGACTTGGAACAAGTTGAAAAGACTAAAATGTTCCTTTCCTCTAAATTTTCGATGAAAGATATGGGGGAGGCAGATGTCATTCTCGGTATTAAAATAATTAGAAACAATGACATGTTAACCTTATCACAATCTCATTATATTGAAAAGGTGTTAAATAAGTTTAAGTGTCATGATGTTTCTCCAGTTCATACACCCATTGATCCAACTTTGAAACTCCAACCTAATGAGGGTAAGATGGTTTCTCAATTGGATTACTCTAGGGCAATTGGGTGTTTGATGTATGCCATGACAAGTACAAGACCGGATATCGCTTTTGCGGTTGGAAAGCTTAGTAGGTATACAAGCAATCCCGGATTAGTACATTGGCAAGCATTAAGAAGAGTTCTTAAGTACTTAAAGCGAACCATGGACTTTGGTTTGACCTTTAAGGATGGTTATTGTTGGATCACAAGGAGACACTCAAGAAGGGGGGGTTTGAATTGAGTGTGGTATTTTCTGAATTTTATCGAACTTTCTTTAGAGATCTCAGAGACCTTCTCTGAGCTTTTGAGTTGCGTATATGAATATTGTTAATTAAATAGAAAGGCAGTAATAAAGAGACGAGACAAGCAATTTTACCGTGGTTCAATCTCACCTCTGAGATCTACGTCCACCCTACCTTTTCTTTTATTAATTGAATCACAAAATACCAAACTCTTGATACAACTTGATTCCCTCACTACTAACCCTAGTAGTGCCCCCCAACACTTAACTCTAAGTATTGCCTAATTAAGTCTAATTCCCTTAGAAACTCAACTTAACACTCTCTATAAAAGATGAAATTACAGAAAGGTTTGAATCCTCTTTTTTGTGTGCTTCTTAGTTAAGCAGTTTAGAGGTATTTATCGAGCTTAAATATGTGTTTTTCTGTCACAGATCTCAGTGCTGATCTCAGAGATGTCAAAGATATGTTTCCGAAAAATGCTCTCTGGAAAATCCGTATCTTTTATATTTTCTGATCTTTTTATTCTTTGTCAAGGCTCACGTTTTCAAAATCAGTTTTTAAGCTTTACAAAGATAGAATTGTCCACTTGATAGTTTCCTAAACTTAAGCAAGCAATTATCTTTTAAAGAAGATTTTATCTTCTTTAAGATATTTGTTTCCTAATAGTATTAGGGCTGATTTTTATAGACAGATTCTTTTCTTTAAAATCAGAGATTTCTAAAAACCTTTTATTCCAAAACTTATCTTTTCCGAAAAAATATATTCCAGATTTTTTAAAACAATTTTTTTCAAAAAACGATTTTCCCTTTTTTTTTGTTTTCGCAAATCGTTTTATTTAGGTGTTATATTATAGATTGCATTTATTTTACTATCTCAAGTAAAATATCTACAATCTCTAATATTACACCTTAGCACTTTGATCTGTTATTTACAAACACACATTTTTACAAATGTCCTTAGTCTAAAGCTTTTGACAAGAGTTTCTTCGAGACTTCGTCTAGGCATCTGCAACAAAACTTCACCAAACATGTTAGATCAACTAATTGTGTTTGTCATCATCAAAATACACATGGACAATGTGTCCCAACAAATTCCCCCTTTTTGATGATAACAAACACATAATAGTTCCCCCTCAACATAAGCAAATATTACATTGGCAAACATGATACGATTTCATGAGAATGAACATCTAGCATTAACATAGTGCTATATACCAAATCTTCCCCCTTTTGGCATTATCAAAAAGGAGGCATAAAAAACCATAGTATCATAGTTCGAAGTCAATTGTCCATGCAAAATAGTAGCTCAAGCAAAAATCAATCTAGTGATGCTGGTGCTACGTCAATATTCAATTCACAATCCAAAGTTTTGAAGCAAGAACTAATCCAACTCACAATCCGAAACTATGAAGCAAGAGTTAATCCAATTCACAATTCAAAGTTATGGATCATAAGGTAAAAGTGAAGAATTATGGTAGGATAAAGAAATAAGGTAAGCAAGCTTGAATTATTTGGAATGGGGATATGCTCAACAAGTGCTCAAACCTTATTCACCTTTTTGACATCATCACGCATAGATTTTGGAACTTTCTTCACTTCGGCACTGTATATGTTATTGTGCCACTGGACAATCTCTTTCCTTCAAAGATAGCTTTGCTTCGTATATTCAATAATCCAAAGACATGGTAATCACAACTCTTTTCATCATCTCATAATTAAACTCTAATATGAATTGTCTCATCTCTTTTTTTTTTTTTTTTTTTTTGATGTCATGGAAGGATTTATTTTTTTCATTTTTTTTCCTTCCTATTTTCCATTTTTTTTTAAAGGAGATGTAGACTATATAGAAATCATAGAGTCAATTAATGAGAACCAGCAAAGAATATTAACTTGTGAAACGTGATCTTATCTTCTTTCAAAAAATGTCCATGGCACTGTGCCTTGCATTGTGCCTTGTACTGTGCCTTGTACTGTGCCCCACTGATTTCTTTCTTTCACTTATAGAATTTCATTGCCGACCTCTTCAAGTTCCCCCTCAACTCATGACATCTTCTTTCACCATTTTAACAGAATGTCTTTGCCCCGAACATAATCATGAATCAAGGTTAAAAGCACTTGTTGTTTGGAGCAATAGGGGATGAAAAACGAGGATGTAATGGGGAAGTAAATGAAGAATAAGTAAAGAAGAAATAATAAGGCCAAATGTCAAACTCAAAATAAGCAAATCAAAATATCGGGCTAAAGATCAAGCTTGCCATAGCAAAGTGAATTAACATTTCATAGCTCAATAGTTCAGCAACTTAGGATCATTTAGCTTAATACTTTGGCAACTTAGAATCAAGACATCAGGACAGCATCATTAGACCTTGCGAGTCCTAAATCACAATTAAAAGACTCTTTCACAAATTTTCACATGGATAAATATTATAGACTCCGATTCAACACATCTATGAGAGAAGATAAGGCATATAACACAAATCAATTGCTAGAAATATATCTCAAAGCCAATAAATTCACCCTTTTTTTTATTGTTGCCAAATGTAACACACCCTCCATGGTAAGGCTACAAGTGAGAGGAATTGAATTTTCACTAATCATAGGTCTTAAGCAGCTAATGTGGAGGATAATAGGCTGCTTTCTCTCACTTTCACCTGCAAAAAGATCACTTGTTAGTTTTAGGAACCCAAACTTGCTTGGGTCCCTTCTTCTTTCTTTGAGCATCTAAGAGATCCTTTCTAACCCATATTTGATTTACATACTTTGCATTCTTCTCAACATGTTTTTTCTTTGCATTACAGTCATTCATGAGATGTCCATTCTTTCCACAGAAGTAGCAAATCAAATATTCAGGAAGATCAACATATTTTCGCTTTCGAAAGTCTCTTTCACAATTTTTAGCTCTGAGACCTGTACTGAGCTTCTGGTCAGTATATCCTAAACCATGTCTGTTTCGATTCTTTGTTTGAGAGATCATATGGTCTAGGATATTACTACCAGGTGTGGCAATTTTTGACTTCTGCAGTTGCACCTTCAAAGACCCAATTGTTGCTTTCAAGTTTTCATTTTTGTCATTTAGGGTGTTTAAGTCATGTTTGGCTTTTTCAAAATCTTCACAAAGTTTTGTACCTTGTCCTTCATTTATAGGGTCGACCCTAGGGTTTTCCTTTTCATTTTTCAGTTCCAGTAGTTCAAGGCTCAAAACGTTTATTTGTTTTTCAAAGTCAAGATTCTTTGCCTCAAGCTCAGTATAGGGCACAGTGCCGTTTACAATTTCTTTAGCAAGAGCTTTTTCATATTTTAGCGCACTTATCTCAACGACTTGGTCATTTATCATTTTGTCCATTTCTTTATTTCTTTTGACCAAGTCCTTGTTATCATCCATCAATTCTTTATATTCAAATTCCAACCCAATTTTTTGCTTAGTGATGTTTTTCAAATCTTTTTTCATGTTTATAAATTCATCACGCATTTCTTGACAATCGTCAATTACATTACTAAGCAAAGCAATTAGTTTGTTTTTGGATAATAGAGGTATCTTAGATTTCAAAGAAGTGAGATTTACCTCTGCATTGTCCTCCTCATCTTGGGAGGTGGGTGTTTTCGCCATAAGACATAGATGCGAGTCATCTAGGCTCTGAGACCTTCTCTGAGATCCTTCAGTTGCATTTAGGCAAAGTTTTGCCTCTTGGCTCAGTGCCTCTGACTGTTCCTCATCAGACTCGGATTCTCCCCATACGGCTGCTACCATGGCCTTCTTGAACTCCCTTTTGATTGTTCTCTTTTATCTTTGGGTTTCTCATTTTCCCACAAGGGACATTCCTTGATCCTGTGGCTATATTCTCCACACTTAAAACATCCAGAGTTAGTAGCACTTTTCTTATAGTTAGATGTAGTACTCTTACCTTTGAAATTCGCATTCTTGCTAGGATTACTATTTTTGTTCTTTTTAAGAAATTTTTTGAATCTCCTAGTAAGAAAAGTAACATCTTCATCACTATCACTATCATCACTTTCTAATTCAGTTTTTAATGCTAGACCTTTGCTCTTTGGTGTAGGATTTTTAGCATCTAGAACAAGTTCATGAGTCATTAAAGAACCAATTAATTGTTCTAGGGGAAGTTTCGACAAGTCCTTGGCTTCTTGTATAGCAGTTATTTTTGGTAGCCAACGATTTGTCAAACTTCTTAACACTTTCCTAACCAATTCTTCTGACGAATAAATTTTTCCAAGAGAACGCAATTCATTTGTGATGATAGTAAAGCGAGTAAACATTTCATTTATTGATTCATCTTTATCCATGGTAAACAATTCATATTGTTGAACTAACAAATCAATGCGAGATTGTTTTACCTCATTTGTGCCTTCGTGGGCTAACTCGAGAGTATCCCATATTTCCTTTGCCGTTGAGCAAGCAGAGATCCTTGAGTATTCATCAGGTCCAATTCCATATTGGAGAATATTCATAGCTTTAAAGTTCTTCTCGGCCTTTGCATAGTCGGTTGAATCGTAGTCGTCTTCGTCTTTGTCAACCAACTTTCCCTCATTATTTTTGACTTGGATGAGGATGGGTCCTTTTCTTATGATTTTCCAGCATTCATAATCCGACCCTTGGATGTAAATCCTCATCCTAGCCTTCCACCATCCATAATCTTCTCCATTGAAAACCGGGCACTTTGAGTGTCTTCTTTGAGAGTCATCTTGTGAATTCATGCTAGCTATTCTCTAGGGATTAACCTTACAAGAATATTAGGCTCTGATACCAATTGTTGGATCACAAGGAGACACTCAAGAAGGGGGGGTTTGAATTGAGTGTGGTATTTTCTGAATTTTATCGAACTTTCTTTAGAGATCTCAGAGACCTTCTCTGAGCTTTTGAGTTGCGTATATGAATATTGTTAATTAAATAGAAAGGCAGTAATAAAGAGACGAGACAAGCAATTTTACCGTGGTTCAATCTCACCTCTGAGATCTACGTCCACCCTACCTTTTCTTTTATTAATTGAATCACAAAATACCAAACTCTTGATACAACTTGATTCCCTCACTACTAACCCTAGTAGTGCCCCCCAACACTTAACTCTAAGTATTGCCTAATTAAGTCTAATTCCCTTAGAAACTCAACTTAACACTCTCTATAAAAGATGAAATTACAGAAAGGTTTGAATCCTCTTTTTTGTGTGCTTCTTAGTTAAGCAGTTTAGAGGTATTTATCGAGCTTAAATATGTGTTTTTCTGTCACAGATCTCAGTGCTGATCTCAGAGATGTCAAAGATATGTTTCCGAAAAATGCTCTCTGGAAAATCCGTATCTTTTATATTTTCTGATCTTTTTATTCTTTGTCAAGGCTCACGTTTTCAAAATCAGTTTTTAAGCTTTACAAAGATAGAATTGTCCACTTGATAGTTTCCTAAACTTAAGCAAGCAATTATCTTTTAAAGAAGATTTTATCTTCTTTAAGATATTTGTTTCCTAATAGTATTAGGGCTGATTTTTATAGACAGATTCTTTTCTTTAAAATCAGAGATTTCTAAAAACCTTTTATTCCAAAACTTATCTTTTCCGAAAAAATATATTCCAGATTTTTTAAAACAATTTTTTTCAAAAAACGATTTTCCCTTTTTTTTTTGTTTTCGCAAATCGTTTTATTTAGGTGTTATATTATAGATTGCATTTATTTTACTATCTCAAGTAAAATATCTACAATCTCTAATATTACACCTTAGCACTTTGATCTGTTATTTACAAACACACATTTTTACAAATGTCCTTAGTCTAAAGCTTTTGACAAGAGTTTCTTCGAGACTTCGTCTAGGCATCTGCAACAAAACTTCACCAAACATGTTAGATCAACTAATTGTGTTTGTCATCATCAAAATACACATGGACAATGTGTCCCAACAGTTATCCTTCGGTATAGAAGGATATACAGATGCAAGTTGGATAACTAACCAAGAAGATCACTCATCCAAGATCGGTTGGGTATTCTTGCTTGGAGGAGGTGCGATCTCTTGGAGTTCCAAGAAACAAACTTGCATCACTGATTCTACAATGGCATCCGAGTTTGTAGCTTTAGCTTCGGCTTGTAAGGAAGCGGAATGGTTAAGGAACTTGCTCTATGAGATTCCTTTGTGGCCAAAACCGATGTCACCAATTTATCTACATTGTGATAGTGCTTCGACTCTATCAAGAGCTTATAACGATGTCTATAATGGAAAGTCCCGTCACATAGGTGTGAGACATAGTTATGTGAAAGGACTAATTAAGGACGGAACTATTTCCATTGATTTTGTACGATCTAATCTTAACCTAGCGGATCCTTTTACTAAAGAGTTACCTAGGGATATGGTGTACAAAACTGTTAAAGGGATTGGTCTTGAATCCGTGAAATTTATCACACATGAATGATAACTCAATTCGACGTCTAATATAACGTTAGATCTTGAATTCAAATGAGGAAGTCATTCATCTTGTGATTGAAAGCACTAATAATATTTCAATCCCGAGGTAAGTGCTTGGTACTACAATGTTAAGAGGTTGATTTAATTTCTTAATAAATCTTTTGATAAAGTGCTTTTATTGTAGGGCACGATAAAAGGATTTACCTATATGAGTATGAAGTCGGCCCCTTCACCGAACTTTGCGAATTTAATTTGGACATGCTCACGAATGGATATGGACACAAGGCCTAATGGTGTCATGATGCTATGTATTAGTGAAAACTTATGTGTATATTATTTTCAATAATTCATAGTGATATGTATGGTTCAAAGTTTAGACTACCATTACAATTGGAATTGTTGTTAAGAATATTATACTATATGAATGTTCAATCGTTTAGACACATTCATTTAAGCATAAGTTTTGGTTAGTGTTTTAAAATCATGTTTTGAGCGTTAGACTTACTAATACATAAATGGAGGAGGATTGTTGGATATTTATGTATAGTAAGGCTCAATTAACTTACACATGTATATTTTATAATGTTATGGAGTTGTGTAAAAATGACATTATATAATATTGAGTTAATAATTAATTATAGGTTGTATAATTAATTATGGAAGGTATTTATTGTAAATAATATCTTAATAATTAAATGAATATGGCACTAATTTGTTGGATGAGGTGAACATTGTGTTGTTTGATCATCTTTGATGTGGCACAATTTTAAGACCATCATTTGCCATGCTAAATGATGTGGCATGATATAAGATGTGCAATTGTCATGCAAACATCCATCATGGAGTAATGAAGCAAGGTGATGCTTCACTAAAACCAACCATGCCATGCATTTTAATTGGTGGGTTTTGCTTATTAGAGATAATAGTTAGTTATTTATTCCTAATAACTAACTATCGTAACTCTATATATACCCATTGTCTCATTTGTGTAAATAACAAGAAAAATTCCGATTTTTTTATTAAATGTTTTCTCTCTTTATTAGACTTATAAACTAATATTTGAGAATGTAAACACAAAACCAAATACTTAATAGTAGTGTTGAATAATCTAAACAAGTAACTTAGATTATTTGAACTTCTCTATTGTATCTCAATAGTGATATCGTGTTATCCGGTTACTTCGTTGTAAAGGATCGATATTACACTATTAAAAAAGTGTGTTGGTACATGCCTTAGAGAAGTGTTGCGGGTTTTATTGCTTTATCATTCTTTTGCCATTTTACAACCATTATTTCTAACAGTATAGTTTTACGGGCTACATATAACATAATTCAATGAAAACACATTGTGTATATATATATTTGAATGATTCACATAATAACTTCGGGATCTGTGTGTACTTAACTGTTGATGTCTCCTAATCAATATTTCAGATTGGCAAAGAGGGAAACTGAAGTTAACTTTTTTCATTTCTTTTTAAGTTTTGTTTTTATTATAGACTTCCTTCCCAAGGGAGGGACTGAGACTGAAACTGATACTTAAACTGACAATATTGCAGTGAAGTTTTTTTTCTTTTGTTTTTTATGTCAGATGATGCAGGGAAAAAAAGGGTAACTATTGAAGGTGTCATAAGCATGACATAATTTCTTCTCTTAGCATGATTCACCATTAAAGTGTAAGAAAAAGCTTCAGACACAACTCCAAGTTCAATACTACTACTACTACTTTCCCATATTTTTATCTTAGTTTGAACATCAATTTAATGTTGATGGGTGCCATCCATGCAGATGTTGCGGTCGATGCATTCTCTTTCCTCTCTCTTGAATGTTTGTGTTGCAGATGATCAGAGAAGAGCACAGAGGTCGTGTACAGTACTACAAACAAGAAACAACAACTACTTACTTAAATGTTTGGTTGAATGACTTAACATAACATGACTATTAGTTCTGATTCACTAAAGAATCTTCTTTTATCATCTTTGGAGTATTACTCTTTTGTTAATACTTGTAGTACTTATTATGGCTTCGGTCTGCTGGAGTATTTCTAGGGTTTAGATACTCAATGATCAGTTTACTCAAACAAATTCTAATTATATTAAAAAAAAAATAACTTCACACATCCAAATGTTGAACCATTTTAGACCATTCTATTCTTAAATGTCTTATTGTTTATTTTCTAAATCCTATCATTAGCCTAGTAACTAGACTCCGTCTAATTTTGGTTCGAGTCAAGTCAGGCTCGTAACAGGAGAATTATGCTCCGATTTCTCGTATTATACTATTTCCAACATCGCTGTAATCAAGGTTGAATAGCTATTTAAGACCTTTATTGACTAAGTAAATTACTCTTATTTTTAGTCCGTTAGCTACTAGAGTACTAGTTGATTCTGTTTAAATTAGACTCGAGTCTAGCCAAACTCGTAACTGGGAGAAAGGTCTTCCAACTAATATTATTATAATTCTGAGATCTTTAGTTAAGGTAGAACCATTGTGCTATTTGCTGATTAGCATGTGGTGAATACAATATTTAAGGAAAAACTTAGAATTTTAATCCCCCTACATATATTATATATGAGAGTTGAAGCGGGAATGAGGGTTCTTATTCTTCATTTCCTCATTTTTCCGGGATTATTTGATCCTAGCAACTAGTCATCTACACACAATTTAAGTAATCGAGCCTTAACGTCATTCTCATTTACATGTTAGAACTATCAATTTTGTGTTCATGTTCTTTTCTTAGAAAGTAAGAAGATATCATTATTGTATTCCTTTCATTTACTTTTAGAAATACATGTTTGTAACGTAAATACAACAATAAACTAATTTGAACTGCAGTTCGCCTTGTCCTCACCTAGTAAGACGCTAATCTTTTTGTATCTCTTTTAAATTTTTTTTTTCACTCTAGGCATTCCTTGTTGTGCTTTAGAAGAGAATACATACATATAGTATGAACAATATGTCATCATGCACTATAGATTGACTTTGTCACTTTCTTATAGAGTGTCTCATTGGGAGGATTTCATAAACTCGAAGTAACTTTAACTTTATGATATTTCTTTCTTTGATTACATAAACCCTTAAGATATTTGTTGTATCTTGTATGCGTAAGACACTATATGATTTTTGTCAGTCACCCCAAAATTGGTTTGTACAATTACTACAACTTTACAGTTTTACATAAGTATGATTTCAAACAATCTCATGCCCATCCCGTAGTTACTTTGCGATTTGCGAAATAATAGTGGTAATTTTTTGTATGTTCGTCGGGTGCATGTTAACAAATGTTTTCAGTTCTTGATCACATCCATACCTACAGTATCTAGATGCTTGTTTTCACCTAAAGGTTCTTGGTCCTCTTAAGTATGCACTTGACATTTTGCAAGAAGTTGGTTTCTTTGGTTTGAGCCTGTTGACACACCCTTTCGGCAACCATCCCCTTACGTTTTTAAGTGTATTCTCTATCACGATTCTGCTCACCATCGCCATCTCATCGTCCGTCTTATTAATTTCACTCTCTTATGCCAAGACTTGGATTGTTTTGTTCATGTGTGTCCCAATTTGTGCTGCTATTTATCTACTAGGAGATCTACGACGTTGTTATTGTGTTCTTAGCTATCTAAAGGGCTATCTGAATAAAGGTATTCTTCGAGAGCATTCACCATATATCGGGTATACGGTACACCCTCTCACATTCTCCTCGATTATGTGCTCTGCGCATGAGTACATAAGTGAAAAATGTGAGAGGATGGTGCAAATTGTATATTCTTCATTGTGCCCATAATAATTTGCAACTACAATTTGCTTTGTTCCGATCTAGTAAGTTGTCCTTCTTTTCGCAATGGGCAAGCTACCTTTGGTCATTGCACTTTGTTAGTAGTTATTTTGTGTTATTAGCTACTTTCCCTATTTCTTGAAACATCAAGAAACTATCTCGCTATTCTGCTAAAGGTAGGTATATGAGTAAATATTATAAAAGTTGATGTTTTTAAAAATATATTGAGACAAATCTATTATATTTTATATACTAATTTTGAAATAAAAATGAGGAGTTCTTTTTCTAAAATTTGACCTTCTATGTCAAACGAGGTAAATTTTAATAAATGACAAAGAATGGTATTTTCCTTTCTACTATTTTAATTATATGTAATTGAGAGCATGTTTTCCATTCTTAAATAATTGTAAAATATTCATTCAATTTTATCATGCTTGGTTTATGAAATTATTTTAAAAATAGTTCACTTCTAAGTAAATTATATTAAAAAATTGCTACTAAAAAATCAAAATAAATAGGATATTTCTACTCATCAATGTATGATAAGTCCCCTACATTTTTCCACACGGAAATATTTATAGATTTGTGCATTTAGAAGGAATTTTAGGAAAAACCAACTCACATAAGAGGAAATTTTGAAAGAGATATTAATTTCAGTGGTTTCACTTGAGTATATCATAATCCCTATACTATAAGGGAAGAGGGCAGGTGGATACCAAAATAAGAAGAAGAAAACAAAATTAAATAAATTAACGAAGTTAAACCTACTATAATCAAGGAAGGTAAGGGCCCGTTCGGTATCACTGTGGTTTTCTGTTTTTGGTTTTTTGATTTTCAAAGTTATATGATAGATGTCTTATAATGGATAAAAAAATAGTCAAATTTATTGGGAACATTTGAAAACTGACAAATAAAAAGTGAAAATCAGTTTTTCTAGATTTAGGTTTTTGGTTTTTAATTTTCAAAAAAATTGAAAATTGTAAGCAAAAAACAATAACGAACGGGCCCTAAGTTTTTAGTTTTTAGTTTTTCAAAAAGAATGTCAATATTTTAGCAATAAAAATCTTTATATGTTACTATTTCGAAGGCTAGTAATCTATAGAGTAGGAAGAGTGGCTATGATAGTATTATCCAACTCTTTATGTTTAGAAAACTAGGTAATCTGAGCAATACTCTCGTTTTTTATCTTAATTATGTGTTCCTTGTTGACTTTGCATGATTGTCGATGCACAATTTGATCATCGATACTTTTGATGATCGATTATTTAACATGAGTAAATTTTTGAGAGAAAATTTTACCTTATTTGTCACAAATTTAATAAAGAGCACTTTGAATAATATGTTTTTGTGAGAAAACACCTCATACTCCCCTTGTTTTTTAAGTACCGTTAATGCTTATTTTTTTATCGTTTCTATCTTCAATTGAACATGTGTAAAAAGTAAAAAATTTAAATTTAATTGCGAAAAGTAACATTATGATAGATTAGAAGATCCCACATCACCATGTTTTCTCTTATAGATTGAAAAATAAATCTGAATTTCATTTATTTCTAAATAGTGTGAAGACTTGAAGTGTAACTATCATTAAAAAGGAGAAAATATGGTCCTTTTGATCCAAATACACACCTTGTCACCAAGTTACATCCATATAAAGTTATAAATTTAGTAATTGCCATCCTATTCTTTTCTTTCTCTCTATGCATATTTACAAGAAACATTTGGCTAAACAAAGAGGGAGGTATTAGTGACTAAAGTTTGATTTTTAGCTGGCATCCATCAATAAGGTGTGCGTTTTGATAAGAAAAATGTCTTATAATATATTTTCTCATATGAAAAATTATATATATATAGTATTTTTTCACAAAATCGTAATAAATTATTTTCTCACAATATTTCTTAGACATTATAAAGAAAAGCACTTGATTTATGTAGCAGGGATTGTTTAAGAATTTAAAAGGGGAAGCTTGTATTATCGCTTTGGTTTATTATACATGCACATAATGATACTGTTTGAAAATTTTCACTAGTGATATACCAAAACCTCAACTAGTGGAATTTAGTCATTTATATACAACAATACATCTAGGGCAAAGACTGATATTATCTACTAGAGTAAATAGAAAAAAGTGCAACAAAAGTTCGAACTTAAACTACAGATCTCTCAAATATAAATATAAGAAGCATTTTATGAATTTATTTAATACTTTATCAAATAGAATATCAAGACAATCTTAAAGTGGAGAATTGAATAAAGAAAGCCAAGAGTTATTGAGGAATGGAAGTATTGCTAAATGGCATAGGGACTTGGTTTGCCATTATAAGCAATGTTTCAGATCACTACGTTTACATGAGTACTTAGAGATATCAATATTTTAGTAAGTAGCTTATCAAGCTAGATTACATCATGCATGTTCCAAAGCAGCAAAAAAAATCATATATAAATATAAAACAAAAAGGGTCACATTTTTCTAAGCTTATCACTTGTCAACATCATGTGTTGGAGAAAGTAGAATAACTATTTTGCTCCTCTCAACATTGAATAGTTTTCCAGATGAAGTAACTATAATGCAGGTAAGAACTGCTATAACATGGCCATCGCCCTAACCATAACAAAGTCTTAGTCCCAAAATAAAGTATTAACGACTGGTCAATCGACTAACTTAAAACGTCATAATATGTGGTTTTCATAACATGATATGGAAAAATATCTTACTCATATATACGGAAATATAAAAAACAAAGATGATCCTTAAAAAAGTTTTTAAAAAATATACCAACATAAAAAAAAACTGAAAATCACAACCACCATGATCAATTCTACACCCAAATCATTGAGATTATCTCCCTAAATCATAGCCATATATCCGGATTTGATGATGAAAATCAGATATGCCCAAAGCAGAAAAGTCTACAAAAACCAATAATTTCCTACTATAAATGATGACTTCCTAATAATAATAATCATGGAACACATTATAAACAAACAATTAACTAATTAATATTCAAATAATATACATAGACTACATAATTAATTAATTTAAGCTATAAAGTTAGTTTAATTACTTGCATACCCAGAAATGATGATGTTGTCCTTCCAATAGATTGCCACTGATTTAGCTGGCTCTAATCCCCATGTCTTCTCTAGCTAGCTAGCTACCACTCTCAACCTCCCTACAAATCAAATTAGCCAAATTCAAAACAAAAAAGAAAAAGAAAAAAAAAATGAAGTCATCATCATCACCAAACTCTGCCTAACTAATCACTCAATTAACATAATATTAAGCACACTAATGTCCACCCTTGTTGAGCTTCATCCCATAATTGGCCTCCCAGCCAAGGCCGTGGCCTTGGCCGCCGTCGCCGTCGCCGAGAAAAAACCTTAAGCAGTTATCATTCATAACACTCCCACCAGCAACATTAGCATTAACACTAATATTAACATTAACATTAGCATTTGAGTTATGAGAAGACGGCGAAGATGATGCTTCATTAAGTTGAAGCCTATGTTCATTAATCTCACAATTATTATTACTAAAACCACCACCCATTTGATTAAAATATAACCCACCTTCATTATGATTATTACTAACCTCTCCATAATTCTCCTTTCTCTTTTTGTTACCTTCATTATCCTTAACCATATTATCTTTCTCTTGAAAGAAGTTGTTAATACTATCCCATTTCTCCTTACACACAATTGCACTCCTATCATACCCCAAATAAGCCATTTTAGCTGCAATATCTTCCCATAAAACTTCCTCTGAAAACCCACATTGTTGAAACCTTGATTCCATACTAGTCCTAAGTTGTATCAGCCTCGTAATCTCGGTTTCGAGCCATTGATTATGAACATGATCATGACGATGATGATGATGACGACGACAATGATCAGCAAGTGCAACACCAACAACAGCTTCTTTCTCTTTACTATTAGGATTAGTTATCTTCTCTAACGCAGTCATAAGGGCTGAATCCCGGGCTTCAATCCAAGCCCGTTCACTAGCCCAAAACTTATGCTCCCTATCCATTCTTTCAGCTTCATTCTTCCTCCATTGTTCCTCTCTTTCCATCCTCTCTTTCTCTCTACTCTCCATACTCTTCATCATCTTCTCAAGCCAAGCTTCTTGTTTCTCCATTATCTTCTTCATTTGATAATCAATAAACTCTTTTATCTTTGTCTTCCAACTCCTCTTCCCTTTCTTCTTCTTCTTCGACTCCGATTCGCTCTCAATTGATCCTCCAACATCGTTGTCGGACGATGAGGTTTCGTACTCGGATGAGTTCGAAAGGGTTAGACTTGTAGGCCGGAGTATTGGGTAGTTATCATTCGTCCCTAAATTCGACGGGATTATATTATTGGGATTAGTACTGTTGTGAAAATGAGGAACATTTCCAGATATGTGATGGGTATCAGAAGTTGAAGTTATAGGATGATGATTATGATGGTTATTATTAGTATGGTGATGATCTCCATACAATGCTTCAAGCTGCCTGAAAAATCTGTAGTGTTTTCCATCTTGTCTTCCTGCTTTACCTTCCTTTGTTTTCTTGTAGTATTTGTACAAATTCTCAAATTTCTCCCTGCATTTCTTCCCACTTCTTTGGTATCCATGTTCGTCCGACATTATCCTACAATAATATGAAAGAATTGAGACATTTGAATCACAATTTTTGAGAAAATGTAACATTTCATTAAGGAAAGGGGAGCAAAAAACTAAGGCTTGACCCTTAATAAAATTCATAAGTTAATGATACTACTACTTATTAATTAATGTATGTATAATAAAGAATGATTTGGGGAATGTGGGAAACCCTAGCCTGATTTTGGAGTGAAAAATTGACAGATAGACAAAAAAGAAAAGGTGGGAAATGAACTCATACTGAATTATATACTCACTCTTAAGCTAGATTCTAAGGACCACATTTTTCAAATTTGTTTTTGTTTTTACATAAATTATTGGTAATTTTCGAAGAGAGGATTGAAAAGAGTTCTACTAACTAAAAACAGCAAACAAACACTAAAATTCGAAATCTTGTATTGGAACGGAAAGTGTAACCAACATTAAGGAACGAGTTTTAGAAACATAGTAATAAAATTTTTGTTTTTGTTTTTACATAAATTTGTGGGTATTTTGAAGAGAGAATTGAAAACAGTTCTACCAACCAAAAAAAAAAAACAAATACTCGAATTCGAAATCTTGTATTGGAACGGAAAGTGTAACCAACATTAAAGAACGAGTATCGTATCTAGAAGTAAAAAAAGTTGAATAAATACTACAATACCTAGCAACTTCATCCCAAAGAGGACCTTTCTGATTAGCTTCTTTAAACTTATGGTCAAGTCTAGATCTGATCTCAAGTAGAGTAAGAGTCTCTTGTCTAGGCCACCTAGCGGCCCCACCATCGCCACCATCGAACCCACCCGAATGAGTAGCAGTAGTAGCAGTAGCAGTAGTAGTAGTAGTCGAGTCTGAATTAAAGGGATGATCTTTATGATGAAGAAAACCACTTGTATTATTATTATTATTATTATGGTGTAGCATGTCGGCTGCCGTCACTGCAGCCGAGATGCTACGCCCCATCACCACCATCTCGTATTGCTGCTGCTGCTGTTGAGCTGCAGCAGTGGGTGGCGAGAGGCCGCGATGTTGATGATGATGGGTGGCGAATAAGTCGGATGATGACGGAAGTGAAGGTGGTTCTTGTGGATGATAAGGTGGGAATTGAGGTATTGTAGTAGCTCGGGTAATGAATTGGCGTAGATCTGATATACCATATTGGTCTTCCATTTCCATGGAAATTTAATGAGAGAGAGAAGAGAAAGTGTAAAGGAGCGAGAGTAGCGGATCGTGTCCTTCACGAGAAGGGTAGTGAAGGAGAGGATATGGTGGTGGTGGGACTGAAGCTTAAGCTGAAGATGAGAGATAGAGAAAGGACAGTGGACCCTTTTCTTTGTCTTTTTATTTTTTGTATTTATTTCCGAAAATGGTACATCAGTTTGTTTGTTGTATCATATCGACTTATAACAAGATTTACAAGTTTAAGGTTTGTGCATGTTAATTGTTAAGTATGTGGGTTGTATGGGTATGGGGATATTTGGTAAATGAATTTTGGATGACTTTTTCGATAGTTAGGCATTTCGTTATCATTTATTCTTTTTAGATTTTCATGTTTGCGAACTAAAAATAAATTAACTAAACCAAAAAAACTAGATCTCCAATTTAATTATGTTAGTATGACTAATTTCAAGCTTATCTTACTTCCTTTTTTTCGTCTTAAACACTACAAACGTATTGTAACTCCAATGACCAACAGACCAAGCAGAATAGGAAGAACGAGACACCACATGGTTCATTTAGTTAGTTTTAAGGAGAAAGAACAATAATGGTTCCCATATATACAGTACTGGATGATAAAAAAGGGGGGGAAATGTCCCGAATAATTAAGAAATCAAAAATGGGTGTAGAACTTAAAAAGGGATCCAAACGAATAATGGGTGGAACTTAGACAAACATATGAAGTAATATGAATTATGAATCAGATTAACGAAAAATTAGAAATTGGAAATGATATCGAACAAACGCTTAGCATTTGGTTTTTATACGGTAAAATAACTTGAAAAATGTTTCATAAATGCCTTTTTTTAAAACGGAAATCTCATTAAATGAAGGTCAAACGAAATCTACAATAGGTATCAAAGAAAAGCAAAATACAATCAAATAAGATTAAATCAACCTTGTCTTCAAGAAACTACAATGAACCAAATCGACTATAGTAGCACAAGCCCCTTGTATTTGCTGAATGTTGCGGCTATGAATGCAACCGTTTATCATTTGGACATAGTTTTGAGAAGAACATTCTTGATCTAATCAATAAAATTGATTGCACTCAAGATTCTAATACCTTCATATTGATAGTCTTGAACTATTTAGCCAATTTGAACAAATTCCAATACAGTGATTATGAAACCCTAGATCTTCGCTCCTAGCCGGATTAACAATAACGAAGATAACCTTTCAAGCAAACAACAAGTACCAAATTCTAATCTTCCATTAGGGAAGAAAACAAACCCAAATAATGGGGAGAAAACTCCTATAAAGATGAGAGTGAAAGGAGAATTATACATAACTAAACAAATAAAAACTACGGATTTGGGGGTTACCATCATCAAAGGGATGATGATGACAGCCCCTTACGATTGAGAAAGGAATTAGGGTTTTGATTTTTTTTGAGAATAACGACCGGAGAAACTAGATAGGTAAACCTTACTTTACTAGCTTTTTACATGGACTTTGAGCTTTTACCTTCATTTTCACTAAACAATGATTAAACACTAATCTATATATATATTAAAAAGCGTAAGCATAGGATGCAATCCGCCACGTGGCACTCTCCATTCTTTACAACAATATTCTATCAACGTTTCTCTCATAAAAAATACAAATTGTCCATGAGAAGTTTCGAACCCGCGACCTCGAGTGTGGAAGGTAAATGCTCTAACCATTGTGCTACTACAATTTTGTTGTTTATTTTATCAATACTAATAATGACATTAATGATATTATATGTTTTCAATGAAAAAC
The DNA here is from genome assembly GCA_947645195.1 of Patellifolia procumbens. Lineage (NCBI taxonomy): Eukaryota > Viridiplantae > Streptophyta > Magnoliopsida > Caryophyllales > Amaranthaceae > Patellifolia > Patellifolia procumbens. The sequence goes on along the minus strand of CANSGD010000178.1, from coordinate 121,525 downwards.
AATAATTAAGGTACAATATTTTAATTACATAATCAATGACTTTTTACTAATATCTTTCTACACCAAATTTTAGTTGTCTTAAAGTAATAAAGAATAATACATATAAATCTCAGAGCATCGTCTGGACCGAACTACTAGTTTTTTATATAAAATCTATAGTAAAATTGCAATATAGTTAACCAATACAAAAAGTTAGCTAGTTAAGTCGGTGAAGTAAATCGAACATACAACCAATGGAAAGTTATGGATCAATAAACATGATAAATTCATTTCCATACACCTAAAAAGTGGAGTTAAGTGTAATAGAAGACGTAGGTGTATTGTTTAAAAAAAGTACTAGGTCTTTTCATTATCGTTCTGGTGTAACCAATTTGTAGAAGGAGGAGAAAAGGGAATAGCAAAACATAGGAATAGAAAGAGCAGCAAATGAGTGGTTGACAGATGGCGTAAAACAAGACGGTGAAGTGTACACAGTGCATTAGTGAGGTGATGACGCGTGTACAGTGCTTAGGATCCTGTCTTTTTGACCCGTACTACAATTCTTGTCTCTCTTTCACTCTCTCTCTCCAGTCTCTTCCCACTCCCACTGTCTGTCGCCCACATTTAATGATGCTATTCGTCCTCTCTAAACTCCTCATTTTACATCTTCTATCCCCAATTTAAACTTCAAAATCATCATCATCATTAATTATTCTTCTTTTCCTTAGCTTATATCATCTTATTATTATTAGAGAAGAATTATATGAATATATATTCTGATCTTTGTTACTATTTTAGACTGAATGAAACTGTGAATTGGATGACTAAACTAAATAGAACTGGAATGAATTTGTGAGGTAAAAGAATCTGATCTGATCTGAACTGAATTTGTGAGTTAAAAGGATTTGATTTGAATTGAACTGAACTTGTGAGATAAAAGGAGCTGAACTAAACTGAAATATTATCCAATTAATCCAGTCTAAAAGAACAGGGTCTTAAATCCTATGATAAATAGAATAATAGAGATTATTATTTATAGTAATTATTATAATGGATATATTTGTAGATTATGAGAATATTTTATGCAATCCCTTTTATATTGTGTTTAAGGTTTCTAAGTGACTTAGGATTGGTTAATGTAACCTACAAATACGGATAAATGGCAATATCTTCAATCACGGAGATTACACAAATCTAACATCGTAATCAGAGCTTAGGTTTTGAGGAAAATATTTATTCTTTTTTTCCACTCTTTCCTCTTTTTCTTTTTTGATCAGGCAGTCCAATCCTAGCATTCTCGATCGTGAGAAAACTCAATACTTTAATTGGGTGAAACTGTTTAAAACCCACTAATATGCTCACAATGTTATTGTAGAAATATTAATTAGGGTAAAAGCTTGATCTTTGTCATTGATTAAGCAGGCATATATACATCAGCGTGGAGATGGAAACTAACCATAACTGACTCCTAGAAACAAGGCAAAGATAAGCCAAAAGATAATTACCAAGTATTTACAATATTATCTAATGATTGCCTAATATATATCTTAACACTCTCCCTCAAGTTGGAGCATAAGAATGCCCAACTTGGACATGAGAAGATCAAACTGAGACTTCCCTAGAGCCTTGGTGAAAACGTCGGCCAATTTCTCCTTAGTGTGCACATACGAAGGGGCAATAAGACCATGAAGAACAGCATCACAAAGAAAATGACACTCAACTTCAATATGTTTTGTGCGTTATGGAAAACTGGATTTTTAGCAAGATGCAAAGCAGTCTGGCTGTCACAAAACTGAGGAATGGACTGGGGATGATGAACACCCAAACTCAAAAGAAGACCTTTGAGCCATTTAAGCTCACAAGTAATAGCAGCCATAGAACGATACTCGGCTTCAGCAGACGAGCGAGCAACAATATGTTGTTTCTTGGTTTTCCTAGAAATAGGAGAATGACAAGAACACGATCCAGCCAGACAAAGAACGTCTGGTCAAAGGGCACGCAGCCCAATCAGAGTCACACCATCCCTCAAGAGGCAAGTCACTGTCAGAACGAAGAAGAATGTCTTGGCCAGGAGTGCCTTTCAAGTAGCGCACAACTGGCAAGGCAGCTTCCCAATGGTCTAGTCGAGGTGCCTGCATAAACTGAGACAAAATGTGAACAGAGTAGGCCAAATCTGGCCTAGTGACAGACAAGTAGATAAGACGTCCCACAAGACAACGATAAGAAGCAGCATCCTCCAAAGCAGGCCCAGTGGCGTGACCTAATCGATGGTTCTGCTCAATGGGAAAAGCGCTGGGCTTCGAGCCCAACAAACCTGATTCATCAATAATATCCAAGGTATATTTCCGTTGACAGAGAAATAGCCCAGAAGCACTTCGAGCAACCTCAATGCCAAGAAAATATTTCAGAGGCCCCAAGTCTTTCATTTTAAAACAATCGCTCAGGTATGCTTTGAATGTAGTAAGTGCATCAAAATCATTACCAGAGACAATGAGATCATCAACATACACTAAGACATTGAGATGCACAGACTCACGAGTATATGTGAAAAGAGAATAATCGGAGTAAGACTGAGAAAATCCATACCCTTTCAGAGCGGAAACCAACTTTGCAAACCAACAACGGGGAGCCTGCTTAAGTCCATACAAAGACTTACGCAAGTGGTATACCAGAGATGAATTAGGAGACTCAAAACCAGGCGGAAGTTTCATATAAACTTCCTCATCAAGATCCCCGTGAAGAAACGCATTGTGGACGTCCATCTGATGAAGTTCCCAATGTTTAGAAGCTGCAATAGCAAGAAAAGCCCGTATTGTGGTCATTTTGGCCACGGGCGCAAAAGTCTCAGTGTAATCAATGCCGGCTTCCTGATGATTGCCCAAAACAACCAGACGAGATTTCAGACGTTCCACATCCCCATTGGAATTATACTTAGTGCGGTAGACCCACTGACTACCCAATGCCCGCTTGCCAGGCGGAAGAGGTTCTAAGGACCAAGTACCATTGTCCTCCAATGCCCATATCTCATCATGCATAGATGCTTGCCAGCGAGCGTCCTTCATAGCCTCTTTGAAGGACCTAGGTTCAGGGTTAGCAACAATAGAAGCAAGAAACTTTCGATATTTCACAGAAAAATTTGCACAATTGATAAAATGAGCTATAGGATAAGGAGTACCTGAGGGAGACTGAGGAGACGGGCGAGAAAATCGCATAATAAGACCGAAGGGAATTTTTCCCTTTTTCCTTTGCCCAACTCGGCAGAGGCGAGAGGCCTAGAAGAGGAAACAGGAGCAGCGAGCTGGTCAAGAGACTCGACAGGTGGGCTAGCAGAAGGTTGGGCATGATTTGGGAAAGTGGTGATAGTGGGTAATTGAGAGGTGGGTTCTTCTGATGGATTAAAAGGAGTAGAGTCTGTGGGCTCATGTTGTGAGTGGGTAGGAATAGTGGGCTCATGAGGAGGAGTATGGGAAGTAGGATTAGGTGGGATAATGGTATCTGGGCTAAGTAAAATAGGGTCATTAGTGTTTTGTGGAGGAAGGGGCGCAGGCATATATGCGTGTTGGGTTAACAAATCCTCAAAATCATCATGGATTGGATATTCGTACATAGGAACAAGAGTAGTAACATCAATATTAGCTTCATCCGGGTTCATGAAAGGAAACATGTCCTCAAAAAACTTAACATCCCTAGAGACAAAAAATTCCTTTTTATCCAAATCAAACAAACGCCAACCTTTCTTACCAAAAGGGTACCCCACAAAGATACATTTTCGACCTCTACTAGCAAACTTATCCCCATGAGTTTTATGATTATGAGCGATAAGCAACCAAAAACACGAATCGCCGCATAGGAAGGCATCGTATCATAAAGAATATGGAAAGGGGATTTATTATCAAGCAATGGGGAGGGAGTGCGGTTTATGAGATAAGCGGCAGCAAGAATGCTTTCGCCCCAAAAATAAATGGGTAAATGAGCTTGAAAACGTAGTGCCCGACCCACATTTAGAAGATGTTTGTGCTTACGTTCTACCCTCCCATTTTGTTGTGGTGTTTTGACACAAGAAGTTTGGAATATTATATCAGTGGCGGTGAAATAATCAAGCAAGCAATTGAACTCAGTTCCGTTGTCACTTTGAACAACTTTAATGGTTTGCGAAAATTGACGATCAACCATAGCAATGAAGGCCATAAACATACGGAATAGTTCAGTTTTATCCACCAATAAATAAACCCAAAAGCGCGAGAATAGTCATCAACAATTGTTAAAAAAATAACGGGCTCCACAAGATGATTCATGTCTATATGGACCCCACAAATCACAATGTATCTTTTAACAAATACGACTAGCTCGTTTATCACTTAAAGGAAATTTGTCTCTAGGATGTTTAGCACGAAAACAAATCTCACAATGTTTATGCAAACTACCCTTATTATCACAAATAGGAGGAAGCAACTTCACCACTCGTTCGGAAGGATGACCCATACGCTTGTGCCATAACTCCAAATCTGAAGAAATCCCATGAACCGCAACATGAGTAGCGACGTTGCCCCCCAAAAAATAATAAAGTCCATCTCTTTTACGTCCCGTCCCAATCAGCTCCCTCGCTCGATCCTGTATAGCACACGTAGAAGAGTCAAATTGTGAAGTGCATTGTAACATATTAGTTAACTGTGAAACCGAAAGTAAATTGCAACTAAAGGTAGGAACGTAAAGAACGTCTGCGAGAACAATATAATCAGATAAACGCACTGAACCTTTCTTTGTAGCGACAATAGAAGAACCATTAGGGAGACCAACGGGACAATCACAAATATCAATAATATCAAAAAGCCAAGTAAATTCACCCGTGACATGATGAGTAGCTCCCGTATCAATTATCCATAAATTAGAATAAAACTCACCATTTAAATGATCATTCGATAATTTAGAATTACCAAACAAACCAGCAAGAGCCTTCCTTTGGTCGGTCGTGAACAACTGAGACGAAGTGGAAGCAGACGATGGAGGTGCGACTACTGTGACATGCGTTTGGACAGGAGCACGGCTGCTAGTGCAAGCAGTGATGGTGGGGTGGTCAGTCTTGCCATCTGAGTTGCCTGCTTACTGCTAACCCTCTGAGTAGCCGACTAGTTCATAACATTTGGGCGCTTCGTGGCCGTTGTTATGGTAGGGAGAACAAGTACCAAGAGAAAAAGGAGAGGTGATATTAATGGAGTTGTGCGACACACGTGGCGGCGGTGTAGCCTGATCATCGCCGGCCATGATGAAGAGTAAAAGTTTTTTGATTACGGCTCTGATACCATGTAGAAATATTAATTAGGGTAAAAGCTTGATCTTTGTCATTGATTAAGCAGCCATATATACATCAGCGTGGAGATGGAAACTAACCAAAACTGACTCCTAGAAACAAGGCAAAGATAAGCCAAAAGATAATTACCAAGTATTTACAATATTATCTAATGATTGCCTAATATATATCTTAACCTTTTTAGATCATATTAATCTATCCCAACATCCCTCGCCCGTCTATTTCTAATGTTATAAGGAAGTATCTCGATTCTGTCATCAAAATTAAAAGTTGCTCTATGGCATCATCTCATAGGAGCTTCTATAAATGGTGCTCTGATCCAGCGCAATGACATAAAAAAGTGGGAACTTATTAAAGCGATTTTCCAAGACAAGAAAAAACCACAAGGGTTATGTACTTAGAAAACTAGTTCAGCTCCTTTCATCTGTACAACTTTAGGATATCTCAGGTTGATGCAAATAACATAAGAGCCTGAAAGAACAATTACCTAATGTTGGTCAACTCATCTTCGAGCAAACGGTGGTTCTTCGTATGGTTTACAGCCTCTTGAACTTTATTTTGATACCTTGATTTATCCATCAAAACAAATCCTTCCTTTGAGATTGAAGTAACTGATTTTCCTATCTTGATGTGTTCAAGAACCAGTCACCATGACTCAATTTTTTGTTTCCGATCTAGCAACTCCTGCTCCACCACAACAAACACCTTCTCACGGATAGCCACCACATGGTTTTAGTAGCGGCCGAGTGCGTGTGGGGGGAGAAGAGCAGCATGTCAGGGGTACGTTCTAGGAAAGGGACAAGATAAACCCTTTACTAGGCTCGATGGGGTTGGTTAAAAACAGAACTAGGTTCTTCAACAAGTGTGAAGTCCATTACTAGACTCAGACTCTATAAGCTAATTGTGTACAACCCCCTTTTCCTTACCCAAAGCAACCTCAACGCTATGTTCAACACATCCCAAGTAATATGGTCCCAAGTCAACCTCCTCAACAGCCCATCAGAATACCACCTATCTAACCACATATGGACCTTTAATGACGCTAATTAAGCTCGAGAACACCTTTAATTCCCACTATGGGTTTCAACCCAACTGATAACTCATGGTACATGGATACAGGTTCGACATCACATATGACTAACAAACCAGGTACTCTCTTAGCCTCTTTGATGATCATATTTTAGTCGATAATGGTGATCGTATCCCAGTTTAGGACTATGGAAATGCATCCCTATCCCAAAATCATCAGCCCCGCCACTTATTCACAAACCTCTCATATCTGGTATAACGTAAACATCGCCCATGAAGAGTAGTTCCTTAAACCCTACAAAGAATTCTTGTCTATTACTACATGCTTGTGTTCGGGATAAATGCATTAAGGAGTGTAGTGATGAGGATAAAATGGAGAAAATGGATTTAGGTGGTTCTTATATAGTATAATGTAGAAAATTATAAAATGGGAAGATGGAAGAAGAAACTATTATTCTCATAGTCCTTGTCCGTAGGGGGATGGTAGGTAATAAGGGGGATTATCGCACCAGCTGAGACCGAATATCCCTGGGCTCGGCTCGGCTCGTGAGCTCCGCGAGACTGAAAATCGAGAGCTTGGCTTGAGCTCGTGAATTTTTTTGAGGCTCGAGCTCAACTCGGCTCGGTTATTGTAGGCTCATTTTTGACCCTTTTTTTTTAAAAAAAAGAAACTATTTTTTGTAGGAAATAGTTTAGTTTTTTTAAAAATGTGCTTTTCTTTAGAAAAAAAAAGGTTAGTCGAGCATGTCCACGAGCTTTCAACTGAGCCTAACGTAGCTCAGCTCGGCTCATTAAGCTTTCGAGCCGAGCCCAAGTTCGAGCCTAGCTTCTACAAGTCGAGTTTTGATTGAACTTTGATCGAGTCGAGCCCGAATTGTTCGTCAACAACACAGGCTCATTCTCACTCCTAGTAGGTAACTTGTAACTATCTTCTAAGGCTTCGTTTGTTTTGGTGAAAAAATCATTTCCTTGGAAAAGTGTTATCCTCCATCTTTTCATTTTCCTTTTTTTTTTGTTTTGGTAAGGGGTGGAAAACAATTTTCTTAAAGGTGGAAAATGCTCTTAGAAGGAGAAAACCAATTTCCTTGTATAAAGAAGGTATGACACATTTTCCTTTTCACTCCTTACTTCTCTACATTCTCTCCTCCTATCTTTCCTTATCAATACTTCATTTACCTTCTCTCCCTAGGTTTTCCTCCAATTAAACAAACAAAGAAAAACTTTTCTAAAAATTATGTTTTCCATTGATAATTATTTTCATTAAAAAGTGATTTTCCATGAAAATTGCTTTCTATTAAAACAAACGGAGCCTAAATAAGGCAATAATTTCCACCCATTCACTCAATTAATACTTTCATCTCATCTATTACACATTCCATATTTCCATATTCTCTATTATTGTCCTGATCCCCGAGTTAAACATGCACTAGTGTTTGTGTTTATAAGCACTGCTGCTGTTTACAGATAGTTATTATTAATTATGTTAGTGATAATATTTCACTTTCCGAGTAAAAAGAGGCCAAGTGCTGTGGAGACTTTGGGATAGAATGTTACTCAAACAAGTTGGGCTATGTTTTTGGGAAAGCCCTATGGTCTATGGGCTACTTTACATAAGAAGTTGTCGACAATAGCAATTGAGTTTCTTGAGCAACTTCATCTGATAAATTTAGTTTGGGCTTACACTGTATTATGCTTAAGGCCTCATTCAGTCACATTCTTTTTTTACTGAATTGAGCTAAACTTATTTTTACTAATTTATGTTATTTTATCCTTTTCGCACTACTAATTTTTACTGAGCAGGACATACTTGTGCTGAACTTAACTTAAATTTTGTTATACTGAGCTTCATTTGTTCGATAAAGAGAAAATTTATACATGTTGACACTCGTTGCCGCAATATAAGTATTCAAGCGACTGTACGAATGACAAATGAGCGGTGTCCTATGAAAATGAGACAATGGTTGAATCATGTGTGTATATATGGATATGCTGATAAACACTAACAAAAGGAAAAAATATACAAAAGACTTTCACTTACACAACATTTAAGTTTTCATCTCACGCTAGATTTTGGTTTTAACCGGTCAACTAGGCAATACCCAAGCAACTAAATTTTAGGTTGATTTTCCACCATCTCTCTGTCATATCACTATACTCTAATCACCTTGGTTACAAGTGTGTTAATCTCGCCACAAATAAAATATTCTTGTATTCATCGGTACCATGTTACATTTGATGAAATTACCTTCCTTATCTAATATTTAGGAACTTATAACTTAAGCGACTACCATTTTCCAAGCTCGTATGAATTAACTCATAAAACAAACCTATTACTTTTTCCTATCAATCCTCTAGCCTAGACTCATGGCTCAAATGCTATCCCTGCTTAGGCCCAGCCAACACCCACCACTCCTTCACGCTCAATCACTCTTCATGCCATCACTAATGTCCGACCCCTTCCACTCCCAAAACAACGTACGCATCACACTCCATCTCCGGCCACAATCTCAAACTCAACATAGTTACTCCATTGTACCTCAGTTGGCTCCCACTAAACCCTTCAATGATTAGACAACCCACCTTCCCAACTACGAGCCCACACGTGAACTTCCACATACACTTCACTTCAGGCCTAAAGCTTTATGCATCTTTCATATCCCGTGTTGTACCCCTATCCAGCACATGAGACCTCCTCCCCCATCCGCATCAATGACCCTTAAACATCATGGGATTTGTAAGCCAACCCAAAGTACGACTTATTCATTATTTCCCTTGGCCCACCTTTCGCCTGTTTGCTATTAGCGGAAAAACTTAAACAAGTTGTGCTTAACCCTAATTGGAATGTGGCAATGCGTGAAGAATATAGTGCTTTGATCAAAATAGGGACTTGGGATTTGGTACTTAAGCCTAAGGGGTGAATATTGTAAATAACTTTTTTTTGACACAAAATCTAATGATGAACTACTAGAACTGCACAAAGCTCATTTTGTTTATGAGGGCATGTCTCTATAGTTAGTTGTTAACGTTTGATGAGAATTTCAGTCTAATTGTTCGTCCGAAGACTATCCTCATTGTTTTCAGCAGCTTGGCCATGGCACACAACTGGTCTTTTCACATGTTTGAAGTATGCCTTTTTACTTGGTGATTTGAGGAAACAATTTATATGCATCAACCATATGTGGGTTTATTGATATTTGTGTCCCCATACCATATCTGCATTGTTAAGAAGTCTCTTTATACATAGACATAAATAGCCTCCTTGGATGTGGTACTTATATTTTGCTCAGTTTTTTTTTATGGATGGGTTTAGTTACTAAGAGCGACATATCCCTCTTCTTTCTCGTCTGTGTAATGATATGCGTAATCTCAACTATCTCCTTTCTCAGCACAATATGCACAAGAAATTCTCGAACGTGCTGGTTTAAGCTATTGTAAATTTGTCGCCCCTGTTGTTGACACAAAATCAAAGATCAGTATTGATTCAGGCCCTCTAACCTGTTCTAGACGCTAATTATCAACTTATTAGGCTCTTCTCAATACCTTATTTTCACTCATCTGGATATTGCATATGTTGTTTAGCAGGCGTTGAAACATGCATAATCTATAGGAGGCTCACTATAGTGCATGAAAAAGGCATTATGCTAGTAATTTAGAGTAAAGAAGATTTTGGCTTAAACCTACGTCCTTCTCCTCCTACATAGTTGATCACTTATACATATGTCGATTGGGGGTGGTTGGCAACACACCCGAAGTTCTACCTTGAAGTATTGTTGCTTTATTTCTTGGTGACATTTAACTGTTAGTCCTCAAATGGCAAGTCAAACTCTCTCTCTAAATCTATTGTGGAATCAAAATATATAGGCATTGCAAATGTTGTTGTTTTGGGGACTCTTGGAAAGGGAAAGGGAAAGGGAAAGGGAATCAAGTTACTTTATTCTTGTTTGTGTCTATTTGAATCATTTGCTTTTACCCTTCTTAATTACCCCCAAACTCCTCTACTCTCATTCCCACCTCCCCCAAGGTTTCATTTACCTTTTCTCTCATCTACTCCAAACTTCTATCTCGACCCACTATTGACCGAGTCCGGATCATCCGTCCCAAAATGTGTCCCATTTGCTTTTATTTTGTCCCATAACCTAAATAAAATAAGTTTTTTTTACTTAATTTCTAAGTGCCCCTATTAGTAAATCCTTCTCAAAAACAAAATTTAATAAAATAAACTTCAATTAGTAAAATAAAGAGTCAAAAGGAAATCAATTATTTTCGTCATTTAGTTTATTAAGTGAAGTTAATTTTTTTATATATGTTTATATTTTTTAGGAGGACATACTAATGGGGAGGGGGAGGGGAGGGGGAGGGGGAGGGGGGGGAAGGGGAGGAAGATTTATTAAACCCTTTCCCTTATTATTTACTATAAAACATGTGTTTTAATTGGGGGATTTTTAACTCCTTTCCTCTCTAACCCTTACTTGATTCCTTTCCCCTTCCCCTTTTTCCAAGCAAACGTCCATCTAACTAATTATACTGATTTTAACGAGGCTAACCTATATGTGCTTGCCTTCTCACAAAGAATTAGTGGTAGAAGCCTAGAAGGTCTTAAACTTGCAAAATGAGTTGAAGATGGTCAAAAAGCAAGCAAGTAAACGTGAGTCTGTAAAAACTGAGCAAACTGATGACAAATTTAAAAAGGATTCTGATGGCTTGCATTGGAAGTAGCCAACTATGAGTTGTTTGTAAGTAATTTTTTGAAGTTTGTATGCAAAAAGAGACAACAAACGTTACATCCATGCAATTGCTTCTCATCTTCACGTACCAGTTTCATTTATTGATTTTCTTTGCTTTCGTTCAATATTGCACGAGCGGCCCAGAATCCACGCTGACCAGGTGCTGTTCCCCTACTCTCCTTTCCTGTGGAACCCCTATATTGTATCGATTAAAGTTTGCACTCGCCCCTAACACAATCTTGTTTTTGATCTCATTTTGGACGAAAATGTTTACATTTTTATATATGTACTATAAAATTGATTTAGACATGGTTAAGAATTGAAAAGTGTTTAAGAGTAAACAGTTTATTGAATTGTATAGTTTGTAAAAGTGTTTAGGAGTAAAGCATAAGCACGGATTGCAATCCCCCACGTATCACTCTTCCTTCTTTTCAACAACATTATTCTCATTAAAAAAAGTGCAAATTATTGTCCATGAGAAGTTTCGAACTCACGACCTCAAGTATGGGAGATAAATGCTCTTAGCATTACGTCATTACATTGTTGTTGCTTCTTTTATGAATTCTAATTATGATATTATATGCTTTCAATGAAAAACAATAATTAAGTTACAATATATTAATTGCATTTATGAATAAAACTACTAGTTTATAACTTTTTACTAACATCTTTCTACATCAACTTTTAGCTGTCTAAATACTAAAGTACTACCTCCGTTCCATAGGTATTGCAACCTTTGACATTTTGCACTATTCATACACTACCCTTTGACCCTCTTTTGTGATTTATACACAAGGATAAATATAGCCATGCGGGATCTTGTTAGATTCGTCTCGATATATGCTTAATTAAAATTTACTTTTTATAATTTTTACTTATATAAAATTAGAGATATTAGCGTCTAAAGTAGTGCGTTGGGAGGCGTAAAACTCCCTATGTTGCAATACACATGGAACGGAGGTGATATAATATAGATAAACCTAAAGGCATCGCATGGGCCTAAATACTAGTTTATATAATACATTGACTTGGAAAATAAGCTAACCTTGAAAATTACCAAAGATACTTACTTAATACTATAAGGAAACTACAATATTTTCCTTATTATTCTAGGACTCTAATATGCTAATTTCCTAATCTCTAATACTCCCCCTCAATCGTAGGGTAGTAACAGGAACACTACGATTGGAAGAAAAATGGAAAGAAAGACAATAACCACTAATATGATGTAAATCAATTAACGTCAACAATAATCACCCTTTAGGATGAGGGACAACCAATAAACACCATTTTTGGATTAAGGACAACCAAAAAATACCCTTTTTGGATTATGGACAACGAGTCAATCTTCATGACCCAATTTGTCACTTAGGCCACCAACGAAGCATAAATGCACCAACACAATGCTCAACTGCACCAATAAAACCCTAACTAGGGACCCAACTAGCGTTTTGTAAAAACGATGCACAATCGCATCAAAACCATCCAATATACCGCGAGCAAGATCACGTCTTGGTCATACACAATCTACTAAACGAGTAGATCACACTTGAACAGTTTTATCTGACATTCAGCAAGTTGAAAACGAACAATTTCACGAACAACACACGGTGAAATAAATATCCAAAAAAAACCACTAGCAAGACTAAGATCGGAAGGAAATAATAAAAACTCAGCCAACCAAAGAACATGTCTCATCCACGTCAGTCTGGCCCAACGAACTAGACCAATCACCAAACAAAATTTTATGATAATTCCTCACCAAAGAAAAAGAAAAAGAAAAACCAAACACCACTGCTTGGCAAATCGGAACAAAGTACTCATAAGCACTTGCTTAATTACTCACCTGCACCTTACTAATCTTCGGTCAAAGGCAAATATATGATGGTTGAAGATAAATTCACAACACAGGGATAGACCACGCACATGTAAAACATACTAACTAGATCTGAGAGACCACGCACAGCGGAAATATCAACATATACGAACTCAAAAAAAAATCGTATTTTTGGGCTTGGTAAATCTGGCCGGTGGGTTCTCTATTAACACCCACCGGCCATGAAAGTTTTTATGCAGAAGCGTAGGATCAATCAAATAATTTGGATGGCTCTGATACCATGTTAAGAATTGAAGAGTGTTTAGGAGTAAACGGTTTATTGAATTGTATTAACTTGTATTGAATAGTAGGGGGCCAACCCTATTTATATAATACATTGACTTGGAAAATAAGCTAACCTAGAGTATTACCAAAGATACTTACCTAATACTATAAGGAAACTACAATATTTTCCTTATTATTCTAGGACTCTGATATACTAATTTCCTAATCTCTAATAGATATCACTATCCGTTTTGTTGCAAACTTAGAGGATACTTTATCTAATGTAATACTTTATCTAATAAAATAAACGACTTATCAATGTAAAATTAAGATCAATAACATATTTTTTATTATTATTTAAAGGTTTTATGAGAAAATACATTTTTGAAGGAATATGTCCTTGAAAATTTCAGCAATTACAAAATATAATTAGGAATATAATTATAGCGATCACTCCCTCCGTCCCATATTAGTTGCAACATTTTCCATATATGGTTGTCCCATATTAATTGCAACACTTTTATTTTAGGCATGGACCTACCTATATGAAAAACATTAAAGTAGTACTCTTCTACTCTATTAACTTTCTAAAAGTACCACATCACTTTCTATCACATCAACTTTTACAATAAATTAATACTTCCTAAAACTATGTGCACAAGCTATTATTGCAATCAATATGGGACAGAGAGAGTATACGTTAATTATTTTTAGTAATCATATTTGTTTTCTAGAGAATAAATATCGATTAATAGGCCAAATATGTTTGGGTCTATAACTAGAATGAATAATCCTACGAGTTCACACATACTGGATGTAATACCTGAGAAAATTAAACGTTTTTGATTAAGCAAAAATTGTAATTAATTAAAACTTTGTTTAATTATACATATATATTTGTTTATATATAATGCGACTTATTAAATTTTTTAACGTTAATTAAACTTAAGTTATTATTATTATTGTTTTCATAATTCTTAAACTAATTTCTAAATATAAATTTATTAATGTTAAAGTTAAAAGAAGGAAGGTTTATGAATTATTATTTATTTTTAATAGTAAGCACTTATTTTAAATATTATGAGTAGCATTTATATTAAAATATAAATTAAGGAGTCACTTTAATATTATTAATATATTTGCTACATATTTTTGACTTTAATAAAAGTACAAATTATTATGTTTAGTTTCTAACTAAAAAGGAAGTAAATTATAATGTTGAAATACTTCTTATGAATTATTATTTACGAACTATTTATGACTTGTTAGATACTATTTAACAAAATAGATGAGTTCTTCTAAATTTTGTGTAAGTAATAAAAGTAATGAATATATTTAGTTCATTTATTAGCTTAATAATAATTCTAGTATTTAAAGACTTTTAATTAAATGAAGCATATAGTTATATTTTATGCCTTCAAGTTATTATGTATTTTATATGAATTAAAAAGTAGTAATAGTTTGACTTATACGAGACATAATACTTACTTATGTCGTATTTAGCATTTAATAACCACATTATAAAACCCGTAAAATTTAGCTTATAATATTAAGTTATTGAATAACGAGTAACTATAATGAGTCTTATTGGAACTTAGAAGTATTAAGTTTAAATAAAATGTATTTTTCAAAGGATTCACATGACGAAAATGGTTCGTAAAACTTAGAATATATAAAGGGCATGAAATAGATATATGTATAAGGCCTCCTAATAATTACTAACAACACCAATAGTAATTTATGTATATTAATAAGCTATGAAGTTATTATAAATATTAATTTAAGGATAATGTTATGTAACTAAGCCAACAAAATCCAAATACTTAGTTAGTCGATTAGCTACTAATAAAATAACAAGCTCCTTAGATAGAATGTCCCTCGGAGCTCTCGAAGAACGATTCACGAAGGTCTAAAGGTTATCATACAGCGGATCGAGGTAACATCCACTGCTAACACCCACAATCCCCTTCGAAGTGTGATTATGAAAACAATTTGCAATATAATGAGTGTGTTTACGAGAATGTTTTCTGTTATGTTTCCTTACTTGGATTTTGGGATGATTCTAAATGTTTTTCAATGTGTTTATGATTAAACTACACATAATGATTTGAAGAAATGTTCAATTATGATGTTTAATAAATTAAGTATGAATGCTTAACTATGTCTTAACGGATTTTATGAGCTTCTTTGAAGCATTGTTGTATGAATAAGAAAGGAAAACATGATAAACGAAAGTGAAAGAGGTTCTGGCTACATAGTTATGAATCGCATTGTTCTGAGTCGTACACCCGAAAGGGGTGCCGCATTGTTTATGTATGATTCTTGGTACCATCTGTATTCTCGAAAGGAGTACCACATTGTTTTCTGGCCGTATTCCCGAAATGGGTACCGCATTGTTCGCCATAAATCAAAAGGTGTATCGCATTGTCTGGCCGTATTTCCGAAATGGATACCGCATTGTTATGGCCGTATTCCCGAAAGGGGTACCGCATTGGCGGGAGGCGTCCCACAAGTCTATGGTTGCCAACTACCAAAGTAAAATAGTTTTGTTAACTCAAAATATATTGATGTTATTCTTTTAATGATGAAATGGAATTTTATGAAATGCTTTTACAAATGTTTTCCTCTTCTCTTCTCCCTGTTTGCAACTAAAATGAATTGAAATGAATTTACGATATCAGGATAGTATAATACTGAGTCTCGGCTGATGACGTTTTGTTTTCATGTTTTAGGTACTCATGGGAAGACGGCATATCGTGGAAGTGAGAATTAACATAGTTCTAAGAATTTTCACGGCTTCTATTATCTAATTAGCCCTTATGTAAGACTAAGTAAATGCTAGCTAATTATCAAATATATTATTGTCACCCATCACGCATGTTGTTAATTCATCATTAATGTTACGTATTCTGTCACCATATGCTTTCCTAACGGAAAGTACGGCGGTAACGCACCGACTATGTAGGTCCTCCGCTGTAAATACCAGATTGGTTAACTTAATAAAAGTGCTTTGAAGTCTGGGCATTACACTGTAACACTGTTTAAAAGAGTATTAAAAACCCAAGTTGTGCCTATGGTGGACTCGGCATTTAGTAGGATTAAGGTTTTCTCAAGTTTAACCTAATCCATGGAGAATTTGGCTTTCCTACTTTGAGAAGGATTATGAGTGATTATTCTTTCCTATATATATGGATATGTGGGAGAAGAAAAACACACACAAGGAAACGTTAAGAGTAACTTTTGTTATACAATTGAGAGAAAAGAATTATCTCATCCTTACTAGGGGTTAACCGCCACATCCCATAAAGTAAGAGAGTGAAATTGTTCATCCTCTGCCTTCTAATAGACGTGAGAGTTTAATCAGTGTTCGTGGACCAAATAGAGGGACTATAATTGAAGTCCTTGATCTCTAAAGGTGTTCACTTTGGATATTATACATTGGAGCATTCATTCCCCCTTACTAACTAAAGTCACGCATCAAAGGTTGTTTATCTAAACCCTTATTATTGATACATGTTAACCTATGCATGTGATCTTGATATAGATGTTGGAAAATTAGTTTCCTGAAATTTTGCTAATCTTATCTCTGATTTCTTATAATGGTATCAATTTAGCCAAATGCATATGTTAATGCGTTCAAGTTTATGATGCTAAATTTATATTAAATTAGGGGAGGATATTAGCTGAACTTGAGATTTTTCTTGCTTAAATGATATTGAGCATTGAATATTCTTTGAGCTTTATTTCTTATGTGAGGGAAGAAGCAACCATATTCATATTCACGCAAATGTTTTCTTGAGGATAAGCAAAGGCTTATTTTGGGGAATTTATTTATTGTATAGTTTTGAGATGCATTTAGGTGGCATTTCAAACTCCTTTTAGAGCATTTAGGTGCATAATTACATGGTTTACTTAAGTTATGCTCTACTACTCTCCATTTGCGTGTTTTTGATAATTTACAGGTTATTTTGATGCAAATGGATTGTGATTGTCAAAGATCAAGCCTACTAATCATAAGAAATGAAGGTAGATTGAACAAGGATAAAATTGCACAATTTTGAGTTAACATGAAGCAAAACCATAGTGAAGGAAGTGCAAAACCTTAGTGAATGAAGTGCAAAAACGACACCTCTTCACTATCTAAATCATAACATTTGATAGAAAATTGGTAACCAATAAGTTCTAGTTGTGTTGGATAATAGACTTCAAGGGCTTTCCAACGGTTGGCTGCACGCCTAAAACGAACTTCTAGTGCAAGTGATATGACGTTCGCAAATTGATCATGTCTCGTCAGTGTCGCACCTGATCTCGTTGGTCGAGGCCAACCGATCTGGCAGTCATTTTTCAGGTGAATTCGTGCCCGATCGTGCGGATCTTGCCCTATCATTGTTTTCGAAGACCGCCCGATCGGGCGGGTTTGACCGAAGAGATCGGATCGGGAGGTGTGCTAGTTTCACCAAAAGAAGGATTTGAAATAAAGTGGGGCGTTGGATGGGATCAGGTGGTGTCTGTCCGATAAGGCACAAGCTCATGAAGATATTATTTTGTATTTCCCGCATTACTTTTTGAGTTTTTCTTCTACTTATCTTTCATTCACTAGTTTTTCCTTTAGCTTTACAAACTTTTACAAGCTTTCTCTCTAGAGCTAGACTCTAGGCTTGATTATTTACTGCTTTCAATAAAAGTTCATATTTTTAGACTTTAATCTGGTAATTCTTTTCTCTATAGTTTTAAAGTGATTTCAATTGCTTATTATTCCAATGTATGAGTTTTATATTGAATTTAATTTGTGTCTTCGCAATCAGGAGTGAGTAGTTCATTTTTTAGGGTTGTGATATATGTATGCGATGAGGGATTGATTAATTAGTTTAATATATTTTTAATCTAATCGCTTCCTATTATTGAATAGTTGATGCTAGAATTTTAATTAAGCACGATTTATATTTCTACTATCGGAATATCAAATCTCTTTCGAGAGGAGATATATTGTATAAGCTTATGATCAATAGCATAGTGTCCCTTGACCATGCGAGAACGATTGCGTAATCTTTGAGGGAAGGCAATGTTCGAGAGAAATTGCACGTGCCCTAGGTAAATTGACTTATTAGGTCCTTGAAACTCTGAGTTGTATGCATAGTGTCCATGATCCTACGTCTTTATTAATTAATTGAATCTCCGTCTTTTATTGTGTCATTAGTATAGTTTAGTGATATAATCATATTTTTGATTGTTAGTATAGTAGAATAGTTAAGTTATACTAGTAACCACATCACTCAGCGGATTCAACCCTACTTGCCTTACTATATTAGTAGAAAGTTAAGTAAAACTATTTTTAATAGTATTCGACCGACCCGTCCATTTTCAAAATGGCAAAGGTAACGAACCCCCCTAGCCAGGGCATTGAATAAGGTAGCTAAAAGTGGAAGTATTGAATTAACATAAACAACAAGTACATCCACTAACCCGTGACTTTGGCATATACTTCCTCCGTCCCCCAAAGGATTTTCCATTTTGTTTGTCCCAATTACATTTCTCATTTCCTTATTTGGATATGACCTAGTTATTATAACATCAATTTGCTTACAAAAGCACTTGGTCTCACACTCTCTTAATAAACAATTCTAAAAGTTACCTACCAGCTTACTTTTAATTATAAAATAAAATTTAGGCCTCACACTAATCTCCTTCCTTAAACTTGGTGCCCAAAGAAAATGGGAAATCCTCTCTTGGACGGAGGGAGTATTCAACAATCAATACCTTTGTTGGGAAATAGATTAATTAATTAACTTTATGTGGGTGTTTATTGGCAAGATCATCCCAAAATATCAAGTTCTTATAATTTTTGCACACATATAATTCAAGATATATTTCCTTTAAGCTATGTATTGGTACAATTGATAAAAAGAACCTTATATCTGATGAAAAATAACCTTATAAGCTGATAAAATAACCTATAAACTAATAATAACAGTGAGTTAAAACTAAAACTCGTCTCAGTAAATCAATTGATTGAGACGAGTCTCAGATGAGTCCTTCTCAACGACCATTGGCGACAAACTCTTGGGTGGACCTGGTCCACACTAAAAATAGTGTAGTCCCGGTCCCTTCTTAAGTGAGCCCAAAGAATTGAGCAGCCTAAAGTCATATTAGAAAAGACCTATTATACCCAAAATCAGAAGTAAGAAAGCGTTGAACTTCACTGTTCAACAAAACCAGCAATCTCATTCCCTCAAATCAAAAGGAAAATTGCAAATCAAAATTAAGGGTAGAGAATTGATGAAGGACTCCATGGGAGAATATCTTTCAGAGAAGTGTAAGAATCGAATAGTGAAGCCGGAGATGGTGATTTTAAGGCGATTAGCTTGTAATCTGCGCCGGGAAATGACGGTGGTGTTAGGTGGTTGTTGTGCTAGTGGTTGCCGTTGGAGGTGAGTGGAGGAGTGGTGGTGGTGTGTTTACGAGTGGGGACGATGATGGCGGATGGTGTTCTGGTGCGGCATTTGAGAGGTGGTTCATTGTTGGCTTCTACCATGGTTATGGAGTTATGAAGATGATGATAATGGTGGGTGAAGTGGAGAAGAAGGTGGCGAGAGAGAAGTGAGAAGAGGGAGAACGCTACTACCTAGTTCTAATTGAAAAAGATATGGAATTCTAATTGAATTCTAATTCTAATTGGAAAATTCTACTCCCTCCGTTCCCAAATGTTGTTCCCATTTGGAATCGGGGAGGGAATTAAGAAAATAGAATCTTAAGATGAAATATTTAAAGTTACATGTTTGTGGGTTAAGTATTGATTGTTTTATTTTACCAAAGCATAGATAAATGTAAAAGAAGTATTTAATGTAAGGAAATTACAAAATACTATGCAAAATAAATGTGTTATTTTAGTATTACAACCAATAAAATTGAGAGTTATGTTGACTTTATATGAGTTAATATTAGAAAGATTCTAAATGGGAATAACTTAAAGGAACACCAATTCGGGAAATGGGAAGAACATTAGGGAACGGAGGGAGTACCTAGTTTTAGAATGCTACTACCTAGTTTTGCTACTACTTGTTAATTGGAAAATTCTAATTGTATTGTATGTGGAAGTTAGTTTCTAATTCTAATGCTAATTTTTAACTTTTTATTGCTAAACCTTAACTTTTAATTAGAAAATCTTAACTTTTGCTAAAAAAAACCTTAATTTTTCATTCATAACACTTAACTTTTGACTACAAAAACTTAACTTTTGCTACAAAAAACCTTAACTCTTCATTTATAACACTTAACTTTTGATTGTTAAACCTTAACTTTTATTACAAAATATTAACTTTTGCTAAAAAAACCATAACTTTTCATTCATAACACTTAACTTTTGATTATAAAACCTTAACTTTTAATTACAAAATCTTAACTTTTGCTAAAGAAACCTTAACTTTTGGTAAGCGAAAATTTAACTTTGCTAAAAAACTCTTAACTTTTGGAACCTAGTCCTGGTCTACAATAAGTTTAGTGTAGACCGGATTCATATTAGACTTGGTAACCATTGGCTATATTGCTTTGTTTTCTTAAATAATTTTTACAGATATTGATAGTCGTAAATGATTCTCAAAGTAAAGAAATATTTTCTGATAGCGTCCAATTACAACATTTATAGAATCTTAAAAAAGTTTTATTGGCCAAACTATAAACTGGCGTCCTTTTCAAACATGTTTTCAAGCATGTCCTTGCTTCCTTTTCTTTTAAAAAAATTGAAGTAATTATTGTAAAGAAGTTTAATTATGCATGGACCCTAATAAAGTAAAAGAAATTAGATGCATACTATAGTACCGATACTATTTCACAAAAAGTAGAATTTATGATTAAAAGTGAAGTTTAATTTAGGGTACTGCATTCTTTTTGTTACATTACCGAAAGTACTTTTTATGATTAGGAATATCAAGAGACAATTAGTTTATATACGCGTGATTGAAAGAAAGAATTGAAGTAGATTGGCATCAACTTGTTTCCTTCCCCCACCTTTTGACCCTTAATTAATTGAGAAGCTATTGTGTCAGACGCGACACAATAGTACCGTCGGACGGGTCATGTGCGAAGCACGTGACATATGTTAAATAACGGAAAACAAAAACAAACCTTAATGCTCAAACAGCAAGCGAGCAAAAACAATCGATCCTGCGAAACAAATTAGTCCAATCCATCGATAATCTACAAATTCATTTTCTGAAACCAAAATCAAAAGCAAATTCATGTCAATCGCTGTGACTTCATTCTGAATCACATATATATATTGTAGTACTGAATATTTAGACCTCAATATTCAACAAAAATGGAGGTTTCTACACTCGAGGATTCAAATTCACAGAATTTATGCCGTGAGCTGTTAATTGCAGATACAACATCTAAAGAGAACGAAAATACCTTGGATCCGCATTCAGATAACACAACAATTGAAGAACAAAAAGGTACTATACAACTACTCACAATAAGTTCAACTAACAGTAGAACTTGTATTGAAATATCGATTACATCTCAATACTGTAACCATCAGCATATATTGCAACACATTTGGGAGAAATTCAGAATAAAAACTACTTTAATCCAAAATAAAGAAAACCAAATGAAGGAAAACTACAAGTAACTGAAACAAATTTACGCTCAAATGAAAAGAACACAGTAATCAAACTGAAAAACAACTTAAAAACAACAACTGAAAGGTTAGTCAAACTAACTGAATTAAAATTGGAACTAACTGAAACAATAGTAATTGAATTACAAATGGAACTAAATGAAACAAAGTCAACCTGAAACTGAAAAACAACATAAAAACAACTGAAAGCTAAGTGACACTAACTGAATAAAAACAGTAACTAAAATGAAACAATAGTAAATGAAATTAAGTCAACCTTTAACTAAAAAGAGAATAAAAGGAAATGAAAAAAATCAAGTACTAACTGAAATGAATCAAGTACTAACTGAAACACAAATAATAGGTGAAAAGAAACTAACTGAAACAACAGTTGGTCTAACTAAAAAGAGAATAAAGGGAAATGAAAAAAATCAAGTACTAACTGAAATGAATCAAGTACTAACTGAAGCAACAGTTGGTGTAACTAAAATAACTACAGTTGCACTTGCTACTTTTCAGTTTGTGTTTTTAATATTTCATTTAGTATCATGATTATTTCAGTTACTCATAATATAATTTCATTTACTGATCTAAACTAAGTTCTAGATAAGAGAAGCAGAACTGCAAATTGTTTTTTTCTGTTAGTCTTTTTAATATTTCAGTTAGTCGTACAATTCTTTCATTTCATGAGCATACTCAGTTCACTGGCTACTTTTCAGTTAGTGTTTTTAATATTTCATTTACTACCATGATACTTTCATTTAGTATTATATTTATTTCATTTACTTGTAATATAACTATAATTCACATAATATATTAACTAAAGCAGTTTTGTTTCCAACTGTACAGCAGAAGATGGCTATTTGAAATACATAAATGATGAGCTTATCAAAGAGAGCCTTATAGGAAGAAGGGTTTCCAATGTTGATGATGGATACAATTTGTACCAAGCTCATTCTAGGGCACTAGGATTCAGCATCAGGAAACAAACTCTTAGAAGAAGGAGAAATGACAATTCTATTTGTGAGTTCTATTTGGTTTGCTCCAAAGAAGGTGCATCAAAAGCATCAAAAAAGAAACAACAAACAAAAGAAACAAATGCAGACCAACAGCATGTTCAAATACCAGAATTTGAACAACCAAATAAGAAAAGAAAGACAAGGTCAGTTAATGAGACGAGAACAGCGTGCAAAGCCATGGTCAGATTTAAACAAGAAAAACCCGGGGAAGACTTTGTCATTGTAGCACATGAGCTCCAACACAACCATGAGCTTGTAATAGAGAAGGAACGTCATCATTTGAAATCAGAAAGGAAGATAACCGAAGACACAGCTCAGCTCATCGAAACAATGTTTGACTCGGGAATAAAACCAATGCATGCATACAATTTCTTATGCAACGAGGCCGGTTCAGAGGAGGTTGTAGGCCACACAAAAAGAGACCACCTCAACTACATCACACTATACAGGTCTAGGATGGTAGAAGGAAAAGACATGCAAAGCGTCTTAGACCTTCTGCAATCAAAAACTGAAGAAGACCCAGCATTCTTCTATAGGCTGAAATTTGGGGAACATAACAACATTGTGAGCTACTTTTGGAGAGATTCAATGATGTTGGAGGACTTCAAAGCCTATGGAGATCTAGTCATATTTGATACAACATATAGAACAAACAAGTATGGGCTCATATGTGCACCATTTGTTGGATTAAACTGCCATTTAAAGACAACTATGTTTGCATGTGCTTTCATCACAAATGAAAAAGAAGAGAGCTTTGAGTCGCTCTTGCAAACATTCAAGAGAGCAATGTGCCAAGAAGAACCCAAGACAATATTCACTGACCAAGACAAGGCAATGGGAAATGCAATTGAAAAGGTAAAAATAAAATAACTCCCTATTTCAGTTACTTCTGACATATATAGCACTGAAAAAACAGAAACTAAAACTGAAGTAAAATAGACACTAACTGAAAACAACAGCACTACCAACTGAAACACACATCATACACATTAAAAATGCCTTCCAAACTCTACAGCAATTAATAATTTCTATGTAATAGGTTTTTCCAAATTCAAGACATAGACTATGCCTGTGGCACATTGAGAAAAACTTTGTAAGCCACTTTGGATCCCTCAAAAGCAATGAAGAATTCAAAGAGATGTTCAAAAATTGCCTCATGGGATGCAAAAATGAATCACTATTTGAAGAAATGTGGGCAAAAATGATGGAACAATATGGACACCAAAAAGAAGAATGGTTTAACCAAGTATATGAGGAAAGACACAAATGGTGCACAGCACTAAATAGAGATATGTTTTCAGCTGGCATACTGTCATCACAAAGGAGTGAAGTCACCAACAGAGCAATATCGTTCAATGCAAAGTAATCAACAAACTTGTTTGAGTTCTATCACATATTTGACGAAACAGTAAAGAGATGGAGAAGCAATGAAACCAGTGACAACTTCAGAAACAGAACGGAGCGTCCGAAAGGCATCAACTCAAAATCAAAGCTGTTAAAACATGCTGCACAAGCTTACACCTTAGCGCTGTACAAAGATTTCGAAACAAAATATGAGTGGGCAATGGCATCATCTTTGAGAGCATTTGAAGCACAAAACTCAGACCTCAAGTTCTTTGAAGTCTCATCAGAAGAAGACTTCAGCAACTCAAATAATGTAGCATACAATCAGAGTACAACAGAATTTGTTTGCACATGCCAATGCTTCACGGAAACAGGAATGCTATGCTATCACATTATAAGGGTAATGCACATGTTCAGCATTTTCAAGATACCTGAAAACTATATCTTAAAAAGGTGGACAACGCTTGCAAAATCAACAATATGGGAAAATAATACTAGTAAGTTCAGCAACTGAAATATTTTCTAATATACCTGAAAAGTTTTATTAACCAACTGAAACACTTTACTAATAAGATGAAGCAACATGTGACAAAGACCAAAACCCACATGCACAGCTCTGGACACCATGGAGACATGCAATTACAAAAAACTTCTACAACCTGATATCAATATGCCAGACAACTGAGGAGGCAAGGAACTTATGCGACAACTCAATGAAGGAATTATATAAATCTGTCAAAGAAGTTTTCAAGACTGACCAAGAAAAACAACAAGAAATTGAAGATGAAGAAAGAAGAAATCAAGTTGTTGAAAATCCAGAGATAATAAAGACAAAAGGAAGACCACCAAAAGGAAATAAAAGGATTAAAGGACATTTTGAGAAAAGAAAAATAAAGACTAGGATCCCAATGAATATGGAACACAAACACCAAATGTACCTTTGGATTCTTAATGAAGCTTTAAAGTTCCTGTTACATTTGTACTGATTTTCAGTTAACTCTATTTAAATTTCAGTTACTTCACTTTTACATTCATTCACTATATGTTACTTCTGTTACTTTCGTACAAATTTATTTACATTAATTAAAATTTCAGTTCTCATTATCTTAATTTCACTGAAGGACTTAAAAAATTTCTATTTCTAATGGAAGAATGAAACTAAAGAACAAATCAAGTTAACTGAAGGAGTTAATCATTAGTTAACTGAAAAAAACAGTAATGAAAACTAAACAACAACAAAATACAGCAACTGAAAGCTTAATGAAACTAACTGAATTAAAACTAGAACTAAATGAGACAATAAGGTCAAGCTGTGACTGAAAAAAGAACAAAAGCAAATGCAAAAAATGGTACAAACCAAAATAAGGTCAAATATAATAAATTTTTCCTTAGATTCAGATTCAAAAACAAATGAAGGAAAACTATAAGCAATTGAAACAATTTTACGATCAACTGAAGGAAACATTAATGAAAACTAAACAACCACAAAGAACAGCAACTAAAAGGTTTGTTTTGGGGACCACAAAATATTTGGAGGGAAATAAATTTTCATTTTAGAGAACAGAGAAACGTGGACCCAAATTTTTTGCTCCTTCTTCCTGCCAAAGAGGAGGTAACACTGCCCCCAAATATTTCAAAGTTAACTTAATTAATTACATTCATACCACTGTATCTTCAAAAAAAAAGGGGCAACATTCATTACAAAACCCACGATGGTTAGTTAACTTAATTAATCCAAAAAACTACAGTGCACGCACTGCACAAGGAGTCCAAAATTTGCACAGTGGCTTCTTCAATCTTCAACTTCATCTTCCATCTTCAAAAGCTTCATTCTTCACTTCTGAAGGGTTGGCTACACCTACTGCAAACACACAAAACACAGAGGTAAGAATTAACTGAAAAGAGAATAAGAGCAACTGAAACATATTAAGCATCAACTGAAAATAAGAACAACTAACTGAAACCCTAAGAAAAGAACTAACTGAAAAGAGAATAAGAGAAACTGAAACATATTAAGCATCAACTGAAAAAAAGAACAACTAACTGAAACCCTAACAAAAGAACTAACTGAAAAGAGAATAAGAGCAACTGAAACATATTCATCATAAACTGAAAATAAGAACAACTAACTGAAACCCTAAGAAAAGAACTAACTTAAAAGAGAATAAGAGCAACTGAAACATATTAAGCATCAACTGAAAAAAAGAACAACTAACTGAAACCCTAACAAAAGGACTAACTGAAAAGAGAATAAGAGCAACTGAGACATATTAAGCATCAACTGAAAATAAGAACAACTAACTGAAACTCTAACAAAAGAACTAACTGAAAAGAGAATAAGAGCAACTGAGACATAGTAAGCATCAACTTAAAATAAGAACAACTAACTGAAACCCTAACAAAAGCAGGAACTGAAAAGAGAATAAGAGCAACTAAAACATATTAAGCATCAACTGAAAATAAGAACAACTAACTGAAACCCTAACAAAAGCAGGAACTGAAAGGAAAATAAGAGCAACTGAAACATATTAAGAAACAAACTGAAAACAAACCACCACAATTCTGCCATACCTCCACCACAATTCAGAACAACCCAATATTTAAAAATTTACCCAATATTTAAAAAAAACCCATAAACAGAGATAAAGTGCGAAATCATTACCTGGATTAAAAAAATGAGTCTCAACCATCCATCAGGGCCTCTGAATCAGACGAGATTTCAATCAAATCCCCCTTAAAACCAGCGCCATAATAATCGGACACAAACCCTGACCAAGACTCACTTGATGATGTGGAGTATGAGCTGCAATCCTCAACAGTGGGCTTCTCTTCATTTGGCTCCCTAATTGAAACTCCAACTGCTCTTGCTCTCATTAAATAAGTAGACTTTGAGAACTTTGGAGTAGGCGGTTTCATTGGGGCTTTCTTCTTGGCTTTCTTCTTCAACGCTTCTTCAACAGAAATGGCGGATCTCTTTCCTCCCCATTTGTTCCAATCCTCACCACCAACAGCAGGTAACGCACTGACCAAATCCCAGACATTCTTCTTTTCGTATAGAGTATCAATCACCTTACGAAGAGCTTGGTTTCCCTGCTCCCCCAACCCCTCTAAAGCTTGACCATCCCTAAAGTATGCATAACACTCGTTCTCCAACAGATTGATACAAATACTCATGAGTTTCTTCCTTTCTTCGCACTTTTCATTTGCGCAAAACTCTCTCAAAGGTGTGAGATCAAGTTCGATCTTAACCATCCTCACAAAGATAAAATCAAATCTGGATGAAGAAGAAAAAAGAAAGAAAGAAACGATGAGTTGAAGAAGGGAAAGAAAGGGAGAAAGAAAGAAAGGGTTTGAACAAGTGTTGAATGGGTTTTGTTTTTTGTTTTCAAATTTGGGTGGGTGTAGATCTTAAATGTTGGTAGGTGGGAGTGTTTAATGTGTTTAATCTGATTTGGGTGGTTGGGTATCATTAAAATTGGCGGGAATCATTAATTCGTTACGGAGGAAGTATTTCAAATGGAAGAATGAAAACTGAAAAAAGTAACTAAACAACTAAAACTGAACGAGTTAATCATTACTTAAACAGCAACTGAAAGTTTAGTGAAACTAACTGAATTAAAACTGGAACTAAATGAGACAATAGTAACTGAATTAAAACTTGAAGTAAATGAAACTAAGTCAATAAAGTAACTAAACAACTAAAAGCGACAACTGAAAGCTTAGTGAAACTAACTGAATTAAGACTGGAACTAAATGAAACAATAGTAACTGAATTACATATGAAACTAAATGAAATTAAGTGAACCTGAAAAAATAAAAATGTAACTAAATGAATTTCAGTTAGTCTTTTTAATATTTCAGTTAGTCTTATAATTCTTTCATTTCATGAGAATAAGAGATCTAAATGAAAATCTAAAAGGCAAGGACCTACTCAGTTTCACTGGCTACTTTTCAGTTAGTGTTTTTAATATTTCAGTTAGGCTTATAATTCTTTCATTTCATTAGAATAAGTGAACCTAAGTGTCCTAATTCAAAGAAAGTTTTGCTTAAAAACCAAACAAAGAATAACTACAAGTAACTGAAACAATAGTGAAACTAAACAACAAGAAAATACAAAGTAACTGAATAACAACTGGAACTAAATGAACCAATAGTAAAACTAACTGAATAAAACTGAGAAAATACAAGTAAATGAAACAAAACTCATTGTTAAAAATAGTAATCAATAAAACTAATACCAACTGACAAAACACTAAGAGTAACTGACAAAAAAATGGGACAAACTGAGATAATAATTCATAATATAAGAACTTTCATTCAAAGCAAAAATATTACAAACTAATTATAATTCCAGCTCAAGCATAAACAACAACATAAACAATAACAAAAAAAACTAACTAATTACAAAACCTAAAATCTACCATTTCTCAGAAGACTCTAAAAGAGTAGGATCGTTGACAAACGATCTAAAAACACTCTGACTATCACCCAACAACTCAAGCCTCTGAGCCCTTGAGCGACTCCTCTCTTCAATGGCCTCCTCCGCAGCCTCCCAAGTGTTGCGAAGGTTTGGGAAACGACGGTTGTAAGCATCCTTACAAGCGTAGACTCCCCTCGATGAAAGTCTGGTCCATATCAAACTGAGTGAATTTCTTCACTTGCAATTCATTGAGACATTGGGTCCTTTCCAATGTCAGAACCCTATTTTCTGCTTCTAAATCCTTAATTTTGTTCTCCAATTCTGTCACCCTCTGTGCTAATTCTTTTTGAACCCTTTCTCTCTCCCTTTCCTCTTCAAACTTCTTTACAAACCTGTCTTGTTCATCCCTTCTCCTTTGTAGATAAATCAACTCCCTCTCTGACGCCATTTCAGATTTTCAAGTTGCGAATTTGAAGATTTTTGAATAGGAATTAGAGGAGTCAAATTTCTTTCAACTTCTCAAATTATATTGTACGTAGAAAGAATGTAAACAACATATCTGTATATATATAGCCTTAAAAAGATGCTTGGGAATATCAACAGTCTAATTATGATTAAATGCAACGTCATTAAAACGGTTACTTTTAATAGGTGGCGTTTCATAAATAACGGTTCATTGTACAAGAATAAATAGGAACATTTTAAAAACCGTGAATTAAAAAACCATTTGAATTCAAACTAAAAAAGTACAAACTGAAAGCATTGGAATACCAACTGAAAACCAAAAAAGAATAACCTGGAATATTTTATATACCAACTGAAAACAGAAGAGGAACAAACTAAAAGCATTGGAATACGAACTGAAAACCAAAAAAGAACAACCTGAAATAATTTAAATACCAACTGAAAACAGAAGAGAAACAAACTGAAAGCATTAGAATACCAACTGAAACCAAGAAAAGAACAAACTGAAAGCATTATAGTACCAACTGAAACCAAGAAATTGAAATTGGACTTTTTCAGTTAGTCTTTTAAATATTTCATTTAGTCTTATAGTTCTTTCAGATTTCAGTTGCTGTTGGATTAGTTTCATTTAGCTGTATATTCCAGTTAATTAACTTCAGTTGCTGTTGGATTACTTTCATTTAGTTGTATATTCCAGTTAATTAACTTGAAAACGTATTCATTTTCTAATATGCTCAAACTACTATAAGAATAATAGAATTAAAATATAATAACAACATATATTAATGAAATAAAAAATAAAATTTTAATAAACTGAAGACAAAAACAGATTTCATGAACCAAAATTAATAGTAATTGATTTATACTTGTAACTATACTTGTTTACTAACTGAAGATAAGTATATATAAACTGAAACCAAATACAAACTAACTGAAGAATAGTATATACTTGTAAGTAGACATGTATACTATACAATTAACCTAAGTCTAAAGAAATTTAAAAAACTAATGATAGTTAAAATCTAGTAGTCTATTGACTCTTTGAGTATCATAACGATCAAGATTTAGCACCCTTTCAACTTCTTCTTCATGCTTCCTCCTTTTTTCAAGAATAGCCTGATCATTTGTATCTTTGCTCTTTTCCTTTTTCAATGACAATTGATAAAGAGTCTTCTCATTTTTCTTCCTTATTTTCTGCTTTGCTAACAACTCTTCCTTCTTCTGTGACCATAGCTCACAATCACCCTTCAATTTATTTGCAAGCTTGTTCATAGGATAAGTTGCTAATCGATAAGCAAGCTTGCACCGTTGAAACTGTTTCACTCCTGCCTGAAAAGTAATAAACAAAAGAATGACAAAAATGGTATCAGTAAATATGTAACAATGGAATACTAATTGAAAACAATACAAGAACTAACTGAAACCAATAAAAGAACTAACTGAAAGCATTAAAATACCAACTGAAACCAATAAAGAAACTAACTGAAAGCATTAAAATACCAACTGAAAGCATTAAAATAACAATTGAAACCAATGAAAGAACTTAATGAAAGCATTAAAATAACAACTGAAACCAGTGAAAGAACTTAATGAAAGCATTAAAATAACAACTGAAACCAGTGAAAGAACTTAATGAAAGCATTAAAATAACAACTGAAAACAAAAAAAGGAACAACTAACTGAAAGCATTAAAATACCAACTGAAAGGAATAAAAGAACTAACTGAAAGCAGCAAAATACCAACTGAAACAAATAAAAGAACTAAATGAAAGCATTAAAATACCAACTGAAACCAAAAATAGGAACAGCTAAAGGTAAATTGTACATTAAAAAGTTATTGGTTTGTCAAATAAATATAAAAGTTAAAGAAACTAACTGATAAAAACTCAAGTTCTACATAGAAGCAGCAGTTGTGCAATGAGTTTTTCAGTTAGTCTTTTTAATATTTCAGTTAACTATAAAAATAATACCTTGCCAAGTGAAGCAATTGGACCCTCTCGCACAGCTTCGCCATCATATAGCTCCATTCCCTTGATGGCATACACACCACAATCATTCACATTCTTGTTACTCCTCCATGAAAAATAAGGTGTCACCTCTCCCAATGTTGCATTTGATGAAAATCTTGACACCCCATTTGAGACATCATGAAGGACTTAAAGATACGACACTTCATAAAACTAAACCAGTAAAAAACTTTGAAAGGCAACAAAAAGAACAACAACAAAAGGAAAAATAAAAAGATACGTGCAAAAGTATTGACACCATTATATAACTTCACATTCTTATCATCAACGTGCCAATATCGGTCAAACTCATTGTTGTCACTTCGGTTATCAATATTTTCAATTTTCTTCTGCTTCCTATTAATAACCAAAACAGTATAATGATTGTCCTTGTGAACAGGAACAAATATCTGCCAAATTGAAAGTAAAATGAGAACAAAAATACATTTACATAAAAGCAAAAATGCAAAAGTCAAACCAACTAAACCAAACATATCACTAACTAAAAGAAAATTGAAACTAACTGAAGCAGAAGATATCACTAACTGAAACTTAAATAACACCAGCTGAAGCCATAGAAACACCAGCTGAAACTAAATTAAAAGCAACTGAATAAAACAGAAAAGTACATGAAACAATAAAAAGAGGATTTCAAACTACAAAAAACAGCAACAAAAGAAACAGACAGTAGAAAACAACTTAAAATAACTAACAACATATAAATGAAAGAACAAAAAAAAATATAATAGTAATGTAAAGAAAAATCAATGACTTTGTACATACCAATTCAGCTTCACTAATATCATTCTTTGGAAATGTTTTCACCCGCGAAGAAATTGCATTGGTACAATTCTTCACAAACACGTCCTGTGACCGAATGGATATCTTTGACTTTTCAGCTTCCCACTTTGCCTTCTCAATAGCATGCTCTGGTGTACCCTCGATCTTTTTGAGGTCATACTCCTTTTGAGTTTCCATGCTCTTAAATTTATCATCTTTAATCCTCTCCACAATTAACCAATTTATGTAGTTCTAAGGAAAAAACAGAAACAACAAAAAGAACATAATTAACCAAATGAAAATCCAGATCATTCAAATGAAAAGAAAATAGAACTAACTGAAACAAATATAAAACAAACTGAAAGCAAAACTAAACCCATAAAGACTACAACTGACAATAGGCAAAAGAAAAGCACAGAAAAACTTACAAAAGGCATCAAATCCATATAGAATCTCCTTGTTATTGAAGGGCTCTTTTCCTCATTTCTATTAAACATATAAGCACAAGCTCCAAACACTGCCCCGCTTATCCAAGAACCAGGCGACATACTCAAGAAGTCAAACTTTCTCATTTCCACAACTTGAGAAGTAACATCATTCTCAAAATCAAGAAGAACCTCATTATGGATACGATCTTCCAACTCAATGTTCTTGCTTTTAAGAGGACTAGAATCTGGATTCAGTGACAGCTTTGACACATCAGCATACATATCATAAAACAAGTAATCCACCAACCAAATCTCTTCACTGCTCAAATCTTCTACATATTTATTTTTGGACTGAAGAGTTCTTGTAAGAAATACATCATGATTGTTCACTGGATATGCTTGCAATGCAGGTGAACTGTGCTGAACATGAGAGGAAGAAGGAATCCCTTGACCAACATCTTCCTTTGTAGTACTTGTACCAGCAACACCCTCACCACAATATTCTTGTTTAATATTCTTCACAATCTTATCTAGATCTAATTCCTCATCAGTTTCTTCTGAATCACCATTGAGTATTATTGGATTAAATTTCTGTCCTAAAGGCTTCCCTTCTATCGTTGACTCAGCATTTAAATCTGGTGCGCTCAAAGGGATCTTGTACTGTGGTATATTCACACCACTTAAGGAAAGACTTTCAGAAGCTAAGGAATATGAGCCATCATCCTATCATATATAAAAAAATAATATATTAATAAACAACAAAAACAACTGAAATACTAGAAAAGAACAAGTAACTGAAAACCCTAATAAAAGAACCAACTGAAAGGAGAATAAAAGTACCAGAAACATAATAAGCAACAACTGAAAAATAACAAACAAGTAACTGAAAACCATAAGAAAAGAACCAACTGAAAGGAGAATACAAGCACCTGAAACATATTAAGCAACAACTGAAAATAACAAACAAGTAACTGAAACCGTAAGAAAAGCACCAACTGAAAAAGAATGAAAGCACCTGAAACATATTAAGCAACAACTGAAAATAACAAACAAGTAACTGAAACCCTAAGAAAAGCATCAACTGAAAAAAGAATGAAAGCACCTGAAACATATTAAGCAACAAATGAAAATAAAAAACAACTAACTGAAATACTAAGAACAGCACAAACTGAAAGGAGAATAAGACCACCAGAAAGATATTAAGCATCAACTGAAACCCTAAGAAAAGACCAACTGAAAAGAAAACAAGAGCAAATGAAACATATTAAGCAACAACTGAAAATAACAAAACAAGTAACTGAAACCATTAGAAAAAAACTCACATGAGGATATTGAATTTTAATTGGAGTAAGCATGGGAATGGAAGAGGCACTACTGTCAAAGCCCTCTAATGGACCAGTATTGGAAGCATCGGGTGTGGGAATATCTGCTTCAACAACAGCAGGAGAGGTAATCATAGGAATGGAAGAGGTACTACTCTCCACCCCTACTACTGGAGCAGTACTAGAGGACTCTTCAGTCTTGTAATGGACCTTACAAAGAAAAGAACAAAAAAAAAACACAAAACTCAACAACAACAAAAGGTAAAAAATAAAACAGAACAGGAAGTCCAAATGAAAAGAAAATAGAACTAAATGAAAATTTAATAACACTAACTGAAAAGAACAAAAAATGATAAAGCAAAAACTTACAACAGGTGGGGGAATCTCTTCTTCAACAACAGGAGCAGAAGTAGTAAAAGGAACTTCAACCATCTCTTACTCTCAACCCTGGATTCAACTTCACTCCCTTTCCGCCGAAATGCATAAGGATCTATAACCTCAACAGGCTTCTCTGACAAAGCCAAACCCAAAGCATCCCTAATGGCAAACCTATTGAGCAACAGGTTTCCATTCTCACTCCTAAACAACATGCCACTAGCATTATACCTCAGCATCACATCCAAATAAAGACGATGGCTGAAGTTTTTTATCTTTATATCTAACAAACTCCCAAATCCAATATCCCTCACCCAAGTCCTCTGCCTACCATTAAAACCACTAATAACTTCTTGAAGGTAAGCAAAATCAGAAACAGCTGACAAATGAATAGAGTTAAGATCCTGTGTAGTGAAAATCCTAACACAAATGAACAAAAAACAACATTAGAACACAAAAATAACAAAAAGAGAAAACACAACATAAGAAACAAACAAACATACGATGGATCAAACGTATCCTCAGAATCATCTGGATTAGACCTCTTAAAGGTGACCTTTTCTTTTGAATCCTTAACTACAGATTTCCCTTTGCCAATGGACTTAACAGGACTACAAAAAACAACAGTCAATAAATGACAAAAATCAATAAACAGAAAATAACAACAACTAACTGAACCCTAAGAAAAGGACCAACTGAAAGGAGAATAAAAGCACCTGAAACATATTAAGCATCAACTGAAAATAAGAACAAAAGTAACTCAAGACCTAAAAAAATAACTAACTGAAAAGAGAATAAGATCAACTGAAACATATTAAGGACCAACTGAAAATAAAAACAACTAACTGAACCTCTAACAAAAGAAGGAACTGAAAGGAAAATAAGAGCAACTGAAACTTATTAACCATCAACTAAAAATAAAAACAACTAACTTAAACCCTAACAAAAGAACTAACTGAAAAGAGAATAAGATCAACTAAGACATAGTAAGCATCAACTGAAAATAAGAACAAATGTAACTGAAACCCTAAGAAAAGAACTAACTGAAAAGAGAATAAGAGCAACTGAAACTTATTAAGCATCAACTGAAAATAAGAACAAATGTAACTGAAACCCTAACAAAAGAACTAACTGAAAAGAGAATAAGATCAACTGAGACATGTTAAGCATCAACTGAAAATAAGAACAAATGTAACTGAAACCCTAACAAAAGAACTAACTGAAAACATATTAAGGACCAACTGAAAATAAAAACAACTAACTGAAACCCTAAGCAAAGAACTAACTGAAAAGAGAATAAGAGCAACTGAAACATATTAAGCATCAACTAAAAATAAAAACAACTAACTGAAAACCTAACAAAAAGCAGGAACTGAAAGGAAAATAAGAGCAATTGAAAATAAGAACAAAACTAACTAAAGAACTAACAAAAGCAACAACTGAAAAGCTAAACTATCAACCTAAAATGCTATGTCCGTTCCGCCAAGAATAATCCCTACTAAGCTTTATTCCTGTATAATCCCAACTATTGGGGAGATCCGCCACAAATAGACCGTGATCGGATGGAAACCTATTTAATAGGTAAGCATGACACGTGTCATGCTCTTAGTGGCTGTTTACAATTATTATTTATTTTGTTTTTTTTTAATTTTCAATCCTTACTCCTCCTTCCCCATCCTACCAAAATCTTCCTCACCACCACCACCACCACCCAGCTCCGAAGTCACCACCACCCCAACCCCAGTTCGACACCACCTTCAAAAACCCTCCCCACACCACCACCTTTAAAAACCCATCCCACCACCTTCAAAACCCTCCCTTGCCACCACCTGTAAAAACCCAGCCCACCACCTTCCAAACCCTCCCTCGCCACCACCTTTAAAAACCCAGCCCACAACCTTCGAAACCCTCCCTCGTCACCACCTTCGAACTCTCCCTCGCACCACCTTCGAACTCTCCCTCACACCACCTTCGAAACCCTCCCTCGCCACACCTTCGAAATACTCCCTCGTCACCACCTTCGAACTCTCCTTCGCACCACCTTCGAACTCTCCCTCGCACCACCTTCGAAACCCTCCCTCGCCACACCTTCAAAACCCTCCCTCGCCACACCTTCGAAAATCCACCAACGCCACCACCTCAAAGAAAACCAACCCAACACCACCACCTTCAAAATCCTTCAAAATGGGGTGTTTATGGTGACGATTTGGCGGTGGTTAGGGTTTAGAATGACAAATTTGGGGGTGGTTAGGGAATGGGGGAGGAAGAGGAGGGAAGGGTGGCTGATGTGGTGGTGGGAGTAGAAAATAAAACGAAAAAAATTTAAAAAAATAAAAAATTTACTTTGTTAACCGGTAGCAAGTCATCTGGGGGCGTTTGTGGCGGACCTCCCCAATAGTTGGGATTATACATGAATAAAGCTTAGTAGGGATTATTCTTGGCGGAACGGACATAGTTTGGATTATTCTGGTCAATTTTTCCAATGAAATGAGATGAACAAACAACAAACTGAAAATCAAAACAATACAACTGAAATACATACTTTCTACATAATCCAAATCTCTGTCTAAAACCTTCTTCTTCTCAGCAGAAACAACCATACGCAACTCAGGTTTCTCAATCTTGGCTGACTTCTTAAACTTAGAAGCCTTCGAACTACATTTAAAAGAAAAAAAAACGATCAACAACACAAAATTTTTAAAACTCAAAACCAAAATAAAAACAAAAAAAATTCGAAATACCTAGAATCATCTTCTCTTCCCCTCTTAACTACCATTGTCTAATTGATTGATCAAATTAATGGAGTGAAGAACAAAATTTGAAACAAGTTAGCAATGTGAAACAATTTTTAGCAATGGAGAGAATAACTGCCAAACTCAAGCCGAGAATTTCTCGTGAAAATATTAGCTCAGAGATTTTCGGAGTGGAAAACAAAAGAATCTCGAAATTTAATTCAACCAATGATAACCGTCGTACGAGAGTCAGAGAAATCAGAAGCAAAAATAATAACGTTAAGTAAATAAAAACATGCGCGCGCGAAATTATGAAATGGCTCAGCCCGTCTGACCATAAACATTGGGTCGGACGGTCTGACCCAATAGTTTCACTAATTAATTTTATTTCTAATACTATTGTTTCCTTATTTGCGTGTAGAATGGCACATCCAAGAATTAGTTCTAAGGTGCCACTTATCTGTTTAAAGATTAAACATTTTAGATCGCAAAATCAATGATTAGAGTCATTAGTCGTCGCTGAAATATCATTACCACTGACAGACGTTAAATGAACGTTAACAACAGTTAGAAAAAGGTCTGAGAGCCCGCCAGTACTGTAACCTGAGGAAATAAAAGGGGATTTCTTGTGTCTCCATATGAACCCTAATTTCATTCGAACATTTCATTGTCTCTGCAATTTATTCCCTTTCTTTTGTCTCTCATTCTCTCTCTTCATCTTCCTTGCTTTTGAACCCTAATGGCTAATGAAATTGTTGATGAAATTTTAGGTTCTCTAATGTACGAGCCCAGAAAATGCAAGTGTAGGAAGAATATGGATGTCAAGGTTTCAGAGTCGAAAGACAACCCGAAGACTTTATACTACAAATGCTATGTGTGTGACACATTTGAATGGGCTATCCCAAGAGTACCTGAAGAGTTGAGAATGAGAATTAAACAAATTGGGGAAGGAGATGCTGAAAAGAAGATGTTGAAGAAGATGGTGAAGAAAATATATGATATTAATTGGGGTGTGAAATTAATTGGGTGGTGCATGTGTCTTATTGTAATTTATCTTTTTAAGATGTAGGATTTAGTAACTGTTGGAGAAAAGGGATAGATGATGTCTTAAAATTTAGGGTTTATCCCTTTTTAAGGTTTATCCCTTAAGATTTAGGGTGCTATGTTTTTGGTTATTTGAAGTTAAATGGAAGTTCAATTTTAGTTTCTTAAAATGCGTTCCATTTGTTATTCAGTTTTGTAAATGTTAAACAAACAAAAAAAATCAACAACAACAACAACAATAATGAACATAAACAGCAATCTTCATTTCATTTCAGTTTTGAAAATGAACAAAATGAAATGAAATATTCAACTTGTTTTCACAAAGTACCCAAAAGACAAATGTCAACAAGCAACTGTTTTATAATTACAATTAACCCAAAAAAACAGAAATAAACACATGAATTGTCATGCCTAGACTTTGGCTTTCTTTCCTTTGCTTCCTTTCTTCTTACCCCCAAGCACATCAACTGCTTCTTGGGTAGAAACACCTTCTTCCATGCCTCTCTTCTTTTGTTTATCTCCTTTGCTAGTTTGTGAAGCTTTTTGTGATGTTGTCAACCCTCCTTTGCAACCTTTTTTGTTGTGGCCCATAAACCACACTTGCTACATTTGAGTGTCACTGACCTCTTCCCTTTTGGTTGCTCACCAGGTTCCCTTTTCCTATTTCTCTTTGGTCTGCCAACTGTTCTTTTGACTTCAGGTGGTTGTATGTCAGGTACATCCCTTTTTGGCCACTGACTATGATCAGGCATAGGCTGGATACTTAGTTCATATGCTTGCTTATACTTCTCCACACTCTAATAATCATTGACATAGAAAACAGGGTTGAACCTGCAGTTATTAATCACCCTTAGTGCATGTTTACATGGAATTCCTGAAATTTGCCACTTTCCACATTTGCACCACATTTGCACCAGATTTATTGGGAATGATGTGTTTCCCTCAACAGCCTCATACTTTCCTTTGCCTGACACATATAACTTATAAAACCTTGCATCTTCATTGATCTTCCTAAGCTGATCCTTTGCATAGGGTGTCACATCACCTACAACCCATGTCTCACACATAGCTTGCCTGTTCCCTATTCTCACCATACAACTCCTTCTAATCCCTGCATTTTATTGTTAAAAGAAGATTAAATATGACGCAACCTTCCAGGAAATATACTCATTCAAAGTATTCTTTAAGTATAATAATATACCTTCTAACAGTCCCAATATAGGCATGATTCTGTCCAAACCTAAAGTAGCATTCAAAGACTCAGTGAAGTTGTTTGTGTTGTCTGAGCAGCAGATAGTTGGATCAAATCTCCACCTAGTCCAAAGAGATAAATCAATGTCCATCAGATATTGATAAGCTGCAGCATCCAACTTCTTCAGCTTTGTCATTCCTTGATTGAACACCCATTCATTATAAGCATCAGCTGCTTGCCAAAAATAAGCTTCAAAATATTGCCCTGGAAATTTGTTTTCAAAATTCTTGAACAAGTGCCTACAACATATCCTCCTAGATGCTCTAGGAAACTCTGATTGTATGCAACCTTCAACACCCTATTAAACAATAACAGTTAGTGCATATATAAAGTAAAAACAGAAAATAAAGTAAAAAAGAGTGTAAGTTCAGTGTTTTACCCTTATCCTATCACTCATAAAAACCCAATCATCCGTGTTAGAGGAAGACAAAGTGTTTTTTAAACACCTAAATAAATAAGTCCAGTTGTCAATGCTTTCTTCACTTACAATTGCATATGCTATTGGAAAATTTTGCTAATTTCCATCCAAAGCTATTGCAGAAAGCAGACACCCTTTGTAATTTTCCTTCAAGTGGCATCCATCAATACCAATTAGTGGTCTACAACCCTAATAAACCCTTTGTATTGAGCTTCAAAACTAATAAACATCCTTCTAAAAGTGAGAGGATGTTCAGGCCCTTCATTAATCCTACTAATGAAAGCATATGCTTGGGGGTCAACATCTTTTATGACATAAATGTATTATGGCAGCTTAGCATAGCTATCAAAATGACAGCCTTGTATCTCCTTAACAGCTGCTGCCCTTGCTTTGTATAATGTTGAGTCATGCACATTAACTCCATATCTCTTAAGTACAAGATCTGATAAAGCTTTAATTGGAATCTGAAAATTGGCCCTCACATCATCCATTATCTTTGAAACACCATTTTTGTCCTGCCAATGGGTTGTGTTCAATTCTCTGACATGTGTGTGGCCCCTGAATTGTTTTTATAGCCCATGACACTCCATCAGCTAGGACACTTGCATGAATCTTCCAATGACAATCCTCATTTGCACATTCAGCTCTATACCTCTTATTATCCACTTTCTCCCTCACCAAATATGCTCCCTGTTGGATTGAATAGTCAATAACAGTGTCTATGAGGTGCTCTCTGTCAAGAAAACAATCCCACTTCAACAACTCAAATTTGTCCAAAAGGCATAGTCTTGTAGCTCTGACCATTCTTATAAATCCTTTGCAGATAACCAGCCCCATCTTCACCATCATCATCTTGTTCAATGGGGAAAGAATGTAAGTTATTTGGATTGTACAATTCATCCTCAATCCATGATATTTCCTCATTCCCTTCACCAGATCCACCTAATGGCTGAGATGCTTGTTGATTAAATCCACCCTCTTCATGGTTATTGGATCCACCATCTTCCTGTTGAACAGATCCACGCATCTCTCTTGTTTTGGAATGTAACTCCCAGATCTCTTAGCAGTTGTTTTTGGGACCCTCTTCCTTATACTACATGTTGGAGTAGGTTCCTGAGTTTCTATTTCAGCCTGTGTGTGTTGTGTTTCAGGTACATCCCTTTCTGTTTGTTCAGGTGCATGATGTTTGAGGAGTTTGTGTTTCAGGATGTGTGTGTTGAGTTTGTTCAGTTTCTGGTTGTGTTGGGTGAGTTTGAGGTTGTGTTTGTGGTTCAGTTCTGGTTGTGTTGGGTTAGTTTGAGGTTGTGTTTGTGGTTCAGCAACTGGTTGTGTTGGGTTAGTTTGAGGTTGTGTTTGTGGTTCAGTTTCTGGTTGTGTTGGCTGGGATTGGGGTTCAGGAGATAGATCATTACATTGGGGAGTTTGGGGGACAAAGTTTGTTCTAAGGCTCCTCCTGATAGGTGTAAGTTTTTTTGCTTGTCTTTTAGATTTGGATGTGTTGGGAACAGATGATTGAGGCTCAGAATAGGGTTGCTCCTTTTGGTGTGGGGCACTTTCAGTATTACTTGACCCACCAACATCTTCTGGACCTTTGTCTTTTTTACCAAATTCAGGCCCAAAATCAGTCATTTGCCCAATTGTTCTACCAATGTTTAGGTCCACATAATAGTACTCTGGATTTGTGTTTATTACTCCATCTTCTTCAACTGTCAAAAAGGGGACAGATTTGGACAAAGGTGGGATCATCATCTCTTCCTCTCTCTTCTTTCTTTCCTCTTTCTCCCTTTGCCTTCTTTCCGCATCCTCCCTCGATCTGTTTTCTAGCTTTCTCTTCCTTCTGTTTACTAGCTTTTTCCTTAATAGCCTTCAAGTTCAACCAACATTGCACTCCTTTTGAAGGATTCTCAGATTCTTCAATATACAAGTCTATATCTTTTTTCCCCCTAAAAACTTAAACATCTTACACAATGCTACATCACCATCAACCTCAACACTCTTCTCAAAACTAGCCTCATAATACCTAATAACTGGACACTTAGCAGGTATGACATTTTGTTTGTAACCCTCATTCTCCAAATCTTCAAGCAAACACATAAAGCTATACTTTTCAGGATCCTTTATACCAATATCATACCCCTGTTTATTGAACTAACATTCAACCAATATACCACATCTACCATACTCTTTTCCTACATATAACAAACATTCCAGATTTTAAAACAACAAATAACCCTACACATTTCCACAATAAGTATATCATAATAAAGCAATTGTAAATTTCAAGTATCAAATTAGCAAAATGTAACACTTAACTACAATCCCAGTTCAATGCATGTTTCAAAAAACCCTAGATTAGAGAAATTCAAAATTTTACCATCAAAACCCTAGATTGAAATATCTCTAAACTAAGTTATTCAAAGATTCATTGAAAACATTTCACATAATAAAGGAGGATTTGAGAAACATACCTTTCAAATGTGGAAATCGAAGCTTCCAAAGATGATGAACCGAAGAGTCGACCCAAATTACAGTGTAATTTAGCCCAGAATCGCTTTTTCAAGTTCGAAGTGCCCAGAATTTCGTGAATGTTGAGTGTTAGAAACCCTATTTTTTGGGGGATTTTGATTTGGGGGAACACCAACAGACTCTGATGAACTTCACAATGAACAACTTTCAAAAATGATATCCTAATCGCGCTTTTTTCTAACTTCAGTTAACGTTCACTTAACGTCTGTCAGTGGTAATGGTATTTCAGCGACGAATAATGAATCTAGTGGCATCTCAGCTAGCTCAAATACCCCAAGGGCACCCGAGGAATCATCCCTAACCCCGGGGGTACCTCAGGAAATATCTCATTTTAATATAATTGTCCGTAGAAGCTAAATAAAGTAGCTTTAAGTAAGGAAGGCTTGGAGC
Organism: Patellifolia procumbens; assembly: GCA_947645195.1. NCBI lineage: Eukaryota > Viridiplantae > Streptophyta > Magnoliopsida > Caryophyllales > Amaranthaceae > Patellifolia > Patellifolia procumbens. Next base: position 79,249 of record CANSGD010000178.1, on the reverse strand, counting down.
AAGCTATACCGATGGAGAAACAAAGGGTTGTGCTTATAATAATAGGACTTCAGTACATCCATCGAACTTTGTTAAAAAAAAGACTTACCCCACAATGTATAATAACATATTGGTTGTGTGCACTGTGCAGGGACCTGAACTCCAAGTTTAAGGAAGTACTATGTAACTACCGTCCAAAATGTGTCCGAATCAAGATTCATAAATGAATGTAACTAGGATTTATCCTCAACCCCCAGTTATTGTTGAAACGATTATCATTTTGATTGTAACAAACTTTATGGTTTGAAATGATTTATGCAAGTTAACCCTCTTCACCAGATAAAATAACTTTTATTTACTTGCAGTGTTGATTGTCATCTCTTACCATATGAAGTAGTTTAAGTCTCTCTATCGTGTACAAATTTAATAAATTTCCAATAAGAGAATGGGTATCAATAGGAAGAATGCATAGTGAAAACAACTTTAAAAATTATTAGTTATTTGCTTGTATATAATAATTTGTTCAATGCTACAAGTGGTAGTAGTAAAAAAAATTTGTTTGAGGCATATAAGTATAATTTATTTATAACTCAAAAATTAATATTTAATAATTAAAGTGGTTAAGTCTTTACTTTGCGATTCATAGATCACATATTCAGATCTTCGTGTCGAAATTTTCTACTTGTAAGTAGGGATGGCAACGGGTTGAATTTGGCTCGGGGAAGCCATCACCCCCATCAATCACCCGGTTAGACCAACTCTCATCTATCCATTCGTCACTCGGTAAGACCATCACCTGTATCCATCCATCCATCAACCGCGGGTGAACCGTGTGGAAAGGGTCATCATCCATTTCAAATAATTGAACGAGAAAAGTTAAATCAAACTTGTAAAATCACTATTCATTTATTGACCTCATCTCAAATTAAGATAATTTTAGTTTATGGAAACATGTCATAGTAATCAAAAGGGAAAATTATTATACTAATGTAAATAAAATGATAGACATTTAAGAAAATGTAAGAAATGGGTGATGGAGCAGGTGATAAACGGGTGATGGGTCGGTGATGGATGAAACTTTCTCACCCTAATCCATCCATCACTCGTTACACATTCACCCGTCACCTGTCCATCATCCATTTAACTCGGTTTTTCACCCTTTTTTTGTTTTTCGGGTGGAGCGGGTGATGGATCATCCATTGGATATTGCCATCTCTACTTGTAAGTGGATAACATAGAAATAGTACAATACAGAGGGTGACATGCAGCATAATAACACCTTGACCATGCTTTGAAATATATATAGATTAATCTAAAGGCCACATTAATTGAATGAAAAATAACGTAATGGTAAAAATTGTTCCTATAAATGGTAGGTTATGGATTCAAATACCTAAAGGGTTCGTTCGTTATCACCGTCAGTTTTCAATTTTTGTTTTTATTTTTATTTTTGAGTCATATGATACAACAATATTATAAACTTAAAACTGGTCATACTCGTAGTAATCATGCTTATTTTGAAGGTTGAAAACTTCAAACTGGAAACTACTTTTTCTGGTTTTATATTCTGATTTTTGGTTTTCAAAAAAATAGAAAACGGTAACGAACAGGTTAGGTGCTTATTTGTAATAATTGCCGAAAAATCCTAACGTGATGGTTCGAGTATGAGGAGTACTTTTATCTCATACCACGCCCCTTCACACAAGACCCATTGGGTCTTAAAGTGTGGATGTAGCACAAACCTTCACATACATGGCGCAACTACTATAAAAATAACTTTATCTAGCGCTTCATATATGTCGGTTGTTTCAACAAGTCTTTCTTATGCGTTTTAAGTTGGTTATACATAAATCGATACAATTTTTTAACATAAAATTAAAAGATCTAAAACAAGTCATAGTTTTAAAAGAAAAAGGAAAATTGAATGTAAAACTATCAAAAAGTTCAAAAAGGAAAGTATATATCGAGACGAAGCTAACAAAATCTCAAATGATTATGTTTATCCTTGTGCATTAGTCACTATACTAGTTAGTTAAACGAAGAAGTATGAATAGTAGTGCCAACTGCGAAAAGTAGTGGTGTTGGTACAAAAATGGTTTTGCAAACAAGTAACGATGCCCCGTCGCAAGTTGGTGCAGAACACCAAGGAGACGATTCACTCTCCTAAGAGTCACTGGCCCTTAGCAATAAGAGTTGCCCTTAAAACTAAAGGATCCCCGCTAACTTAATTAAGCACAAAACTATCAATTGTTAAGAAATAGCGTGCAATAAAAACTTTAAGGGAATTATAAGGAGACAAGTAGCAAATAATAATACGAACAAACTCAAAAGAGATTATTTCATTTCATTGATGATATAATAACTTTCGGTCTTACACAAGTTTTTATGGAAAAGAAGTAATAAACAATCTTGATTGAGGAAGAAAGAGAGGAATACCGTCATCCTTCTTGCACTCAATGAGATAGTAACAAAGGAAGGCTTTAGAACATAGGATGTTCATTCCAAATAACTACCTAAAACTATGCTAAAGATCTAAGGATAAATTCTGATATTTGTTGTGTTGATGATTGATTGTCCTTTTCGCCTGGTTGAAGCCTCTGTTTATAGTCAATTGGAGAAGCAGTTTACCATCTTCGAATCTGAATTATTGTCTAACTTCCCAACTGTTGGGAAAGTTTTGAATTTGGCGCCTTAGAATGGGCGCTCCTTGAAGCTTGTAGTGTCTTTATTTCTTTGAGACTCTGGCTGGCTTTTGGGCTTCTTATCAATAAATGCGTTGACACTCTTTGATAGGGTCAACGTAACTTGGACTTGGGCTAAAAAGCGATGGGTTTTCATAACACATGGATCTTAAATCCCAAAAATTAAAATTGTAGTTAATAAAAAGGAAAGGTAATGATATAAGCAAATATCCCATAAACCACCCATATAGACCTATCGTTGTTGCTTATTTCCAACAAGTAATATTGCCCCAAACATACATCTTGTTTATAATATCGCTAGTTCTACTTTAAAACTAACATTAAGTGGCCTTGTTACTTTGGGAGAAAAACACGCTTATAAATGAAGTTGAATAAATATTAACATGAGATTTTCTAGAGTATAACAGATAAATTTATTAAAACTATAACTTCCTTTTGTTACTCTCACTAAATTCTAGTACTTGTAAAGAAGATAATTACAGGACTCTCTTAATGTCTTGGCCCAGGCTTAGGACGACTCAAGAAGCCATACCTCCTTAAACAGGCTGCTTGACCCTGCTATATCTAAATTCCAAAGCCAAGCGATCCAACCCAAAACATGTCTATTGATGTGGCACATAATTCAGGCCCAATTTTTAAAGTGGCTTATGATCCGTGCAAAATATACAGGAATTTGTTTTCATATTTAGTGTTTTTATATTTGTATTTTAGTAGTAAATGAATGTTAGAACTAAAAAATTTTAAGATAATATGTATATTTCACGATATTTTTCCTACAATTATGGTGTACAAATTAATGAAAATAATTAATAAAGAATTATTTACATAAAAATTATTACCCAAAAGATAGGTATATTAACTAATGCAATCTAATATGAAAAGTCCGTGTGCATTGTCTATCTAGATAAAAGAAAAAAAGTTTACACTTCATATTAGAAAGCCAATCATTTATGCAAATGTATTGTAACTTCAATTTCTTAAAGATCTTAATTTTGACGAGAAAGTTTTTAATTGTAGGATGATGTTCAGTTTGATAATTAAATAATGTATATAATACGATTATACATTAGATGAATTATTTTCTTTAAAATGATTTTTATTAGTATATAATCATATTCTATTGTACCAAATTTCTTTTAGAAAAGTAGCGATTTCCCAATCTGAAAAATATTTCCCTTGAAAACGTTTTGGGGCTAAGTTAGGATTTCCTAGAGTGAACTTCAATCCTAACTTTATCATAGAGTTTCTTAATGGTTTCTTGTTTCCTAATACCTAACCCCGCTTTGTTTTTTTTTTTGGAGTGAAGGTTATATTTTTTCCTGCAAGACGAACCTCTTTTTATTTTCCTAATACCCTCTGGTGTGTGAAAGGAGAAAATTTCTTCCAATTAAGGAGAATAGAGGAAGAGCCTATGGGTATATAATCCAGGATGAAATTTATTGAGTGGATGTTGATCTATTTATTTTAGGAAAATTAGCATAAAATCACGTTAACTTTTCACTTATTTAGAAATTTCCATCTTTATAAATTTTTTTCCTAAATTTGCACCTAAAATTTTCAAAACCTTTATAAACTCCAACCACTTAACGTATTTTGCCAAACTCCGTTAATGGTGGGGCCCACATCAATTATATTTTTTCCTTCCAAACAACCTATTTCCTCATTCATCTCTCTAACTCTGCTGTCATCTTCCTCTTGCCACCATTGAGTTCTCCTTTTTTTCCTTTTCATTCTCTCTCTATTCATTCATCTCTCTTCAAATTTGAGTAATTCTATGTGTCCCAAATAGCATTGAAACTGTTGTAAAAATCCTCCCTCAGCATTAATTATTGCAAGATGTGTTAAAGTGAAGAGGCTTATGATTCCTCTAGTCCCTTTTGATACTCTTTTCTATTATGTCTCTTGTGAATCACAATTTAATCTTAATGTAACTAAGTGTTTCTTTAAATGTAATGATTCCCTACTTGGTCATATCATGTCCTATAGTAGCAAATTCTCTGCTATGCATTCCTATGGAACCTCAACGTTGTTTCAAAATACGTTCAATATGTGTATATGTGAATTTCTCATGTCTAGACCACCCCATAATTTAGAAGAACGGTCAATTGATTTCGAAATAAAATATGTCCGGCATTTAAAAATTGTCCGTGCCCATTTTAATACTTAAATTTAAAAATTGTCCGTGCCCATTTTAATACTTAAAATTTTTTTACCTACTATTTAAGAATTTTCAAACTTCTCAACCAATAATTGTCCACAATTAACAAATGTTTTTACTATTCTCTGATTTTAACCCACCTTTCGCATTTTCAACCAATTATTGTCCACAATGATGCTAACACACTTACCACATCAAATAAGAGGCTAAAAATAGTTTGCTCAACTAAATTAAGCAGTCCTGTCAACTTCCTAAAAGAGCATCTACTGCAAATTTCCTATTCTTTCTCTGAGACGTACACGAAATTACATTAAAGATTTAAAGTATCTCCTTAAGGCAGCAACCTCAAATACATTATACATAACGGTTTTATTAGAAGTATAACCTGGCTCTCTAGATAAAAAAAAGTGACATACACAAGTACTTGATAATACTACAGAGAAAACTACTACCCACCAATCTAACAAATTACAAACAGGCACAAATTACCAAGAGCTCATGAAATTTTCTGATATATCAATATGACCCAGTATGATTGAATACAGTGCATCTTTTCTAAGAAAATGACCTCGGTTTGAAACTTGGATAACTTACATATAAAGTGATAGTAGTATCTAGAATAAAGTAAATCAATTAAAAAACCAACTTATTATAGGAAACGCTTGTTGTCCCATACCTAAGCTGCATCGAAGATAATTACGACTGTCTTCATACATATCCGATCGAGTGTACCATGAGTCCATGAGCATGGTATACACAAATTTATTTTTTTTGTTCAGTTGCTCATTTGGAACTCTCTGTCTTGTACAATTTTTGCTCATTTACTGCCGTTCAAATGAGCAATGAGCAAGAAAACAGCATATATGATAAAAGTTGAAGATAATTATATAGTAGTACTATTTCTATACGAGCAGTATCTATAGACAAGCACTTATAACACATATACCTACTATTATATCATATCGTTGTTCATATACTTGACTTTACGATGTTGGAGTTTGATGTTACGTTATTTTTTAAGGATAATTCCAAAGATTGTAATCTCCAGAATAATTGCCAATATCTTCATCTTCGTCATCAAGATATGTAGGAACATCCAAACGAGGAGGGCTAAGGAGCATTCCTTGAGCCATATTCATCAACACATTTGGCATATCAAATGCCAAATCTTCATCCACAAAATACTCCTCACAACTCCTCCCTTCATTGTTATTACCATTATAAATCCTACCATCATTTAGGGTTCCTAAATTTTCCCTTCTTTCCGAATTCAATGCATCAGCAGCCGCTCCTGCAGCAGCTGCTGCAGACGCGGCTGCTGCCTGAATATCCCTTGGCGATGTAGACTGTGGGGCAGGCAACAAAGGTGCAGATTCCGGGAAGTTAAGCTGAGTGCCAGGGCCCTTTAGGGCAAGAGCCGCGACATCATAGGCAACAGCAGCCATCTCCGGGGTAGGGTAAGAACCCAACCAAATACGGTTGGGTGTCCTAGGCTCTCGAATTTCCGACACCCATTTCCCGCTCTTCCTACGCCTTACCCCTTTATAGGAAGAGCGCGAACTAGTACAACCCCCAGTAGCATTATTGGAAGATGTATTGGTAGGGTAGTTAGAATATCCTGAAATGTTTTGAGTGTGACGAGGCATGATTAATATGAGAGATGATGTTAGTTACTTGGAAGGTTCGACGAAAGAAGAAGGTTGCCATTTATGGAAGATGGGAAGAAAGAGCTTGATTAGAAGATGAAAGTGCAAACCAGATTAAGATGAACTGCACTTCTTTGAGCTTAGCTGGTAATTGTTAGAGATGAAGGAGTTAATTTTGGTGTGAGCCAGCTTTTCAAGTGTTGGATATGCAGGTATATGTGAGTTTAAGTGCTTAGATTTGCTAATGAAACAGTTTCTGATCACTAATCACTATCATAACAATAGTGGGGTTTAGTGTGCGTGTGAGACTGAGTGAGTGAGTGAGTGAGTGAGTGAGTGAGTGAGTGAGTGCTGTTTGTGGGCAGTGAAGATGTTAATGGAATGAACAGTAATCTGTCTAGTTAGCTTCCAAAAGCGTGTTTGTGTGCGCGGATGATGTGATGCACTTTGACGGCCGTTGGTAGTTTAGTAGAATATTTGTTCAGTACTGGTGGGTGGTTAGGCTTTCACTAACTCCCCCAGTCACTTTGTGGTACTTGCTTAAGAGCATTTGTTAGTTTAATAATTGGTATGGCAAGCTAAAGAGTGATAGGACTTACTAGTAGAGTAGTATTCATTTGTCCAGTCGGTCCTTTTTAACTTTTCAATGCTTATTAGAAAAAATAAGTTCAGATTAGTGGACATAAGGTGTAATAACGCCAAATAATGTTTCATCTAATAAGGTAACATAAGATCAAATGAGGTCGAATAAAAAACAAGAGGTTTGTATGCATAAAGTGATGGTCAAAGTGCGGTGCAATTGGCTAAGAATCCTATATTTCACCATCGCATAAAACACATCAAAAGGCGGTATCACTACACTAGAAGTCTAGTGGAGGATGAATCTATGTGTTTGTAGAAGATTGTCGGGTTGAAGAATACGACGAATATACTCACAAAGGTGGTTACGAGTGAGAAATTGGGTTTTGTCGGACCTCAATTGGGCTCCACCCATGCGTGTTGGGTGGTTGTAATGGCTGTGGCGCCATGGTGGAACATTGAAGTGATGATTGAAGAAGAAGAGATGTATTCCGGATCTTGGTGGCATGCTTCTTAGACCGATCTCCAAGTGGAATATTGTTAGGTCTTGGTGTGGAGATGGTCAAAGTAGAAAGTCGTGAGGTGCAAAGGATGTTGCGACTCACGAAGTGGTTGCCGCCGGAATGGAGCTACTAAACTGTGCAGGTTGCGGCCCTTGAGCAGCTGTTTGATCCTACTCTGTTTTCTCACTGTTTTGCATGCTGCCGTTTTATTTTGGGGGTATAGTATAGTACCCTTTTTCCCCTTTTGTACATATGAGATGAAAACATCACAATATAAAAACTAGAAAAAATTTCTAGGATTTTGTGCAAGGCCTACCCATGATGAACTGAAAAAAAGTGGTGCCCAAAAAAATTGATATAATCAACATGCCTTCTTATTAGTTTTTTTAATTAAAAAAAATTAAAGGTATATACGTGAACCTTTTGTCGATGGATGTTCCTATAGTCTCTGAAGGATGAGAACCCACTATATTTGAAAAGCTTGTATCTCTTTCTTCAATCATCAAAAGCAATGCAATACTACTCCATAGTGTCTTGTGTGTTTGCCTTCGTAGTGTAACAAACTTTAGGCCAATTTAATCAATACCCTATTGATCATGATATTTTCTAACCCTCTCAGGCTTTCACTATGCATGTCTTCCTTTGCCAGGGTCGGCCCTGGGGCGGGGCAGGCGAGGCACCCGCCCAGGGCCCAAAGGCAAAAGACTCAGATTCGTATCCATGTTTATAAAGGTTAATGATTGTATATGCATGCAATAATTGTTGCACTGTTACCTCATTGGTATGAGAATGATTCCTCTTAACTGTCTTCAGAGCATGCGTGGGGATCGGAGTTTGAGTTCCGCTCCTGACTCAACTACTACAATAGTATTGTTTTATTCCGTTCAATCACTTTTTGTATTTATCAAGTTTTTTTTTTGTTGTGGACTTGTGGTCAATCACTTTTTTATGAGATTATGCATCGTACATCCGGGTGTACTATGAGCATGGTACACCAGAGGCTATTTAAGCAAAAAATAGCATTGATTGTATCATGCTCATGGTCATGGTACACCCAAGACTCTTTGAGCAAAAAATAGCCTTGAATGTATAATAAAATTTATATTTTTTAAAGGAAAAATTGTGAATAACCACCTGCACGATACACCTATTTCAAAATAACCACCCCATTTTTGTTTGTGTTTAAATAACCACCTATCATTTCCTTAACTTTTTCAAATACCCACCTGTTAACGGAATTTTCTAACGCCGTTAAGTGTGATGCCCAAATTCTTACTAAATTATCCTAACTCCCTCCAAAATTTCACTAATTACCTTACTAATCTATAATTTGACTGGTCAAATCATGATTAACATTTTAAAAATCTTTTTTTATTCAATTTTACAATTTTTTAAACTATATATTTTTGATATATGACACGATAATGGACACAAATTTCGAGACAATATTTAATCGCGTTTTTAATACTCAAGACGACGTTTTTTCGAAAAACGGACACCATCGTACACCCTTTATGGGCACGAATTTTGAGATTCCCTATGAAACGAGTACCTACAAGCCGGCTTTTCGGGCACGTACTTCGAGACGCCTTTTTCGGACGGAATACAAAGTTTTTTCGAAAAACGGACACCGGCTTGTAGGTACGGCGGTGTCCGTTTTTCGAAAACACGTGTTCCATCCAAAAAAAATGTCTCGAGTACGTGCCCGAAAACCCGGCTTGTAGGTACTCGTTTCGTAGGGAATCTCAAAATTCGTGCCCGTAAAGGGCGTACGGTGGTGTCCGTTTTTCGAAAAAACGTCGTCCTGAGTATTAAAAACGCGATTAAATATTGTCTCGAAATTTGTCCATTACCGTGTCATATATCAAAAATATATAGTTTTAAAAATTGTATAATCGAATAAAAAAATATTTTAAAAATGTTAATCATGATTCGGTGTCCGTTTTTCGAAAAAGCTCTGTATTCCGTCCGAAAAAAGCGTCTCGAAGTACGTGCCCGAAAAGCCGGCTTGTAGGTACTCGTTTCATAGGGAATCTCAAAATTCGTGCCCATAAAGGGTGTACGATGGTGTCCGTTTTTCGAAAAAACGTCGTCTTGAGTATTAAAAACGCGATTAAATATTGTCTCGAAATTTGTGTCCATTATCGTGTCATATATCAAAAATATATAGTTTAAAAAATTGTAAAATTGAATAAAAAAAGATTTTTAAAATGTTAATCATGATTTGACCAGTCAAATTATAGGTTAGTAAGTTAATTACTGAAATTTTGGAAGGAGTTAAAAAAGTTGAGCCTTAAAACTAACGGTGTTAAGATTTTCCGTTAAGAGGTGGGTATTTTAAAACGTGAACATAAGTAGAGGTGGTTATTTAAATGCAAAACAATTTGGGGTGGTTATATTGAAATTGGTGTATCTGACAGGTGGTTATTCACAATTTTTCCTTTTTAAAATTATTGTCAAGATCTATTTCTTAAGTTTTCCGTTTTATCACAAACCTTTATTATTTTTCGGGTGCATCGTGATTCATCGCCATTATAGATTTCAAAATACGAACATAATTTCTCATTTCCAAAATATTCTACTTAATTGTCTGATTTATAAAATATTTTGAAGCATAAAATATCACGAAAGTAGGATGAGAATCTCTCCCATGATCATTTGAAATTAGGAGTAATTTTCAAACCAACTCATCGATCCCTTACTCTCATAATGTTATAGTATTAGTGTATTTTTCTTAGTTTTCTTTATGATGTTTGTTGATTAGACTTGATCTTTTATGACAACAAAGTGTGAAACTCTTAAGTGGTCTATAATTTGACAAAATAAAATGTCTCGTCAAATTTGATTGTGTTTATTCAAAGAAGTATAAAATTAGAGAAACATATTATTTATTTAATTGATTATAAATTATACTTCTGCCTTTTTTTTACACTTGCATCATTGAACTTGTGCACAAGAATTAAGGAGATGAGAGAGATAAAGATAGAGAAAAAAGGTATTATTTGAAATGATGCAAGTAATAAAATGCGGAGGAAATATCAGGATTTAGTCCCATAAAAGTCAGACAAACATGAACTATGAAATTAGAATAATTTCATTAATGAGGCAGTCAAATCGGGTTGTAACTGTATAAATTAGGCAAAAAACTATATATCATTGCTAAGTTTGAACCTAAACTTTTTAACATAATTAGAGTACTTCAACTAAAAACATTTTTTTTACATATATAATTTATAGGGGCCTATATTATTTAGTATGCCCCGGGCCTCTAAAATATCAAGAACGGCCTTGTCCTTTGCTTAACGATTTTTCTTTTTTCTAATTTTGACTTATCTTTTACATTGTATCAAAATCTCGAGTCCATTAATGTGCTTTCTATGAGTTAGATGTTAGTGAAGATATTATTTGATGAGATAAAATGGTGGCTTATAGTTCAAAAGTAACAAGATTAAATAATAGTGTGTCATCTCCAAAACAAAGACTATTAAAGAAATGTATTAGAAAACAAAGTGTAAAGAATACATAAGAATCGTGGGTGAATACCTTTGATGGATTCAGATTCAAAATCAAAGGCACAGTGTGGATAGCAACTCGGAACACGGTTGAAGTTGAACATGGATCGTGAGGGAGTTGCCGCAACCGTGTAATGTAGAGGAGTGTATTGCTGCATTAGGCACTTGGCAGTCACTTTGAACTTTGAAGTTGGTGCATCTGCGTAAATGGGAAGAACATAAACAACTTAGAAGTACTTACTGTTGGATCATAAGGAGACACTCAAGAAGGGGGGGTTGAATTGAGTGTGGTATTTTCTGAATTTTATCGAACTTTCTTTCGAGATCTCAGAGACCTTCTCTGAGCTTTTGAGTTGCGTATATGAATATTGTTAATTAAATAGAAAGGCAGTAATAAAGAGACGAGACAAGCAATTTTACCGTGGTTCAATCTCACCTCTGAGATCTACGTCCACCCTACCTTTTCTTCTATTAATTGAATCACAAAATACCAAACTCTTGATACAACTTGATTCCCTCACTACTAACCCTAGTAGTGCCCCCCAACACTTAACTCTAAGTGTTGTCTAATTAAGTCTAATTACCTTAGGAAATCAACTTAACACTCTCTATAAAAGATTAAATTACAGAAAGATTTGAATCCTCCTTTTTGTGTGCTTCTTGGTTAAGCAGTTTAGAGGTATTGATCGAGCTTAAGTATGTGTTTTTCTGTCACAGATCTCAGTGCTGATCTCAGAGAGGTTGAAGATATGTTTCTGAAAATAGCTCTCTAAAACAATTTCTGGAAACGCGTATCTTTTATATTTTCTGATCTTTTTACTCTTTGTCAAGGCTCACGTTTTTCAAATCAGTTTTTAAGCTTTACAAAGATAGAATTGTCCACTTGATAGTTTCCTAAACTTAAGCAAGCAATTATCTTTAAAGAAGATTTTATCTTCTTTAAGATATTTGTTTCCTAATAGTATTAGGACTGATTTTGTAGACAGATTCTTTTCTTAAAATCAGAAAATTTATAAAACCTTTTTATTCCAAAAAAACTTATCTTTTCCCAAAAAAAGATATTCCAGATTTTTAAAACAATTTTCAAAAAAACGATTTTCCCCTTTTCTTTTCTTTTTTTTTTTGTTTTCGCAAATCATTTTATTTAGGTGTTATATTATAGATTGCATTTATTTTACTATCTCAAGTAAAATACCTACAATCTCTAATATTACACCTTAGCACTTTGATCCGTTATTTACGAACACACACTTTTACATATTTGGAAATTGGCCTTAGTCTAAAGCGTTTGACAATTGATTCTTCGAGACTTCGTTTAGGCATCTGCAACAAAACTTCACCAAACATGTTAGATCAACTAATTGTGTTTGTCATCATCAAAATACACATGGACAATGTGTCCCAACACTTACTTATGTTAACATTTGGCAGTCAAATCAGTTGTTACCACGTCGCTTTTGGAGATGTGTCAAAAAGTGCCATAATTATCGTAAAAAGCACCTCTTGTTTAATCCCATTTACCATTTTTTATGTAAAGCAAAACTTGATCCAGTAGTTAAGGATCATGAATTTAATGTTATGCGACCAAATCTCATTAGGTGTATTTGGAAATTGGGATTTTCCTTTATTTTTTTTCCCTACTACGAAATGTCTCGGGCTGCTCTCACTATATTAATTGTAATATAAGAAGGTTAACTCTTTATTGTAAACTATCTTATACTACCTCCGTTTTAAATTATGTATTTTGCTTTTGCGCGCGGACAAGGAAAAAGTGTAAGAGTAAGAGAGAATGATAGTAAAAGTAAGAAAAAAGTGAGAAAGGTAGAGAGAAGAAAAGAAAAAGTAGGAGAGAGTGTAATAATTAGGTCGACCAACTTCCATTTGTGGAAAAAGGTAGAAGTGTACAAATTTTAAAAAAACATCCCAAAATAAAAAAATGTGCATATTAAAAAAACGAAGGGAGTATGTTGAAGGATAAACATACATTTTAATATTCAATTGTTTCTTTTTCCATATTTATTGCTCATGATTTCTAATTTTTGTCAAGTGAAGTGCGAAGTTCATAATACACTATCAACCCTGATAAAGTAATCTGTATGCAGGGGCGGAGCCAGGGGCTCGCGGGGCCATGGCCTCTCCCTTGCCTTAAGATATATACAAAACCAACCTAATAAGTATATCAATGCTTTTAATGTAGCGCATATGATTTTCATATGGTATAGATATAATAGACTTGCTTGAAGATCATGGTTAAAGACCTACAAACAACATTTTTTTAATTTTAGAAAGGTTTACACTTTAATTTTCATATGTTTAAGTAATTATTGTGAGATAAATATGTAGTATATAGTCTCGGTCCACCTATTCGTATGTTATATTTGATTAGATGATATGTTATGTTTAAATTTATTATTATAACTATTCATTATTTAATTTGTATAAAATATAAATTTTCACTATTCACAAGTACTATCATTTAATAATAATGTGGTAAAGAAGGGAAACATTATTTCCCATTAAATACAGGTTACATTAGATTGAATGAGGGGTTATATTTAAATTCAACTATATTTTTGTTACCTTAATAATCAAAATTACTACAAAGGTATAATGGTTGATTTTATCAAAACTTTTATGGTATTCTAGGACTACTAAGCGAAATACAAAGAAGAAAAATGAACAAATAATTTCACCCGGAGTACCTATTTTTTTTTAGGTATTTATGGAAGTACTCAAGAGTTGAATCTATTGACTGAATTAAAATTAATTCTTATGATGAAAAATGAGAATTTTTTCTTGTTCTTGCAACTCTAAAAGGTAGACCATCATACAACAAAAGACGTTGTAAAGGATAGTCCCCGTACATCGATATCCGCCTAAAAATCTTTACCCTATCACTTATTGTAGAGAACTTCTCATCCACGTCCTCACCCTATCAATTTCATAATAAGAAACCATCCCCACACACCCACCCACCCGCATGGTAAGCATTTGCAGCTCTCTCACTCTCCTATGTTTTTTGAGGGATCCAAATTACTAAATGGATAAAGAAAGGTACATCTCCATAGGCTAGAGGAACTGCGCCTTTATAGTAGATAATATTTAAAAATATACTTTCTCTATTCTCTATTGTTGTTCCCACTTTGACTTTGTATATCTGTCAAAGCATTTCTTATTTTGACCATCATTATTTTCAATTGCATATTAGTAAAAATATAATGATTGAATAATAATAAGATACTTATTGAGACGAATCAAACAAGACCCTACATGACTATATTATTTTCTTAAATATATTGAAGGATTTAGAAGATTCCCCCTAACTGTGAATAGTACCAAGATTCCAAATAGGAGCAACAAATAATAACGAAAGGAGTATATATATTAATACGAACAAACAAAACATGACTATGATTTTTATACATATCACAAAATAAAGGTCAACATAATGTATGTGAAAACTATAAAAAATACAAAGTATGTAGATTTATTCTTCAAAAATCAAGGAGTCAAATAACAAAGCACCATAATACAGCCCATGTAAAATCAAAGAAAATTTGTGTAAAACTACTACAAAGTTTATAATTTTTGAAAAAACCTATCAGTTACTTTTTTTAAATTTAACTAATATAACTTTGAAAATTTTTGTGAAGCACCATTTTCTAACACAAAATGTTAAGTTTTCCGTTTCGTGGTAGACTTAAGGGTTAGGGTGTTTGACGAAAAACTAAACATTTTCCGTTAAATGGTGGTGCTTCACAAAAATTTGCAAAGTTATAGTAGTTAAATTCAAAAAAAGGTAATTGATGGGTTTTAAAAAAAATAAGTAAAGTTTGTAGTGGTTTTTCACAAATTTTCCTAAAATTAACAAAGGAAAACTTTGGAGAAGATTACATTTCCTCAACCCGATTTATTTTTTATTATTAGCAGATGTACTGCTAGATGTGGAGGTAGAGGTAGCAACTTCGGAATCACTTTTAATACTTATAACTTTAAACCTCTCACTTTTCATCTCCTCCTCAATTTCATCTTTCTCCTTTACACTCTTATCAGAAAAACTTGATTCATCTTCACCCATAATCAACTCTTCAATATTAGTATCCTGTTCTTGGCAAGCAAGGACTTGTTCAACAAGCTCCCACATTTGACTAACTTTTGGATCTTCAATTCTGTTTTTCACATATTGTTCAAGACTCTCATCTTTCTCTAGCAATGAAAACACCTTACCAAGAAGTTCTCGGCTTTCGTAGTCGATTTCGACCAAACGTCGAAGTATATCCCTTATCTTCCCTGCTTCGACAGGAGACTGTGAATCATCTGCACCTTGTTGTGGACTTAGTCTTCTCTTCATCGATAGTGTTAGCTTGTAAATTGTGCTGTGGTTGTAAGCATCATATGCTGGTAACACTAGATGATGATAATTATCCTCGGCCATATTAAATTTAGATGTGTATGTATGCGCAAAAGATAAGGATTTTATGTGACAATTGGTTTGGTTGTTTTTCAAGAGGATTTTTTATAAGTAAAACAATGAATCATACTTTTGACAATCTACAAGTCGTTGATCAATTCTTTCATGGAAAATGAAGACTTATCTACGCCTTTTTAATGAGATCGTTGTTGCTTGTTACTTTCGTTCCAAGAATAAGAATGTTCCTCGTTGACCAAAGAAAACATTTTTTCTGGGAAGATAAAGTGGAGGAGATATTTGGGAGTGGGGGGAATGGTAAGGGAATCCCAACCCCAAATGCCCTTAGTGGGATTTGATTCCATGACCTTGAAGTTATGAGGCCAAATCTTTAACCACTAGGCCAAACCTTGTTTGGTTATCATAGTAGACATTGGTCATAAACATTTTCTTGATGGGATACTCGTCTGTATAAACTTAACTTATTTGAATAAACGGTCTAATTTTAAAGTATGACTAATTCAATTTCATATTAGTCTGAAAAGTCTATTGCATTTCACTTTAACCTGAAACTATTTTTAGACATCTCGTACTGATCTAGTCGTCTATTCTATTGTTTTTTTCTCCGTTTTCTTTTGAATCTCGAACTACATTAATTTTTAAAAACAACCGGAAATCATCAAATGGATTAAAGTAATCATTAAATGAACTAAACTAGTCATTAATTGGACAACATAATGTAATTATTGAATAGCTTAATTGATCACTAAATGAGTTAAAGTGCTATGGATTAAACTAGTCACGGTTTTCAGACCGGTGGTTGTTCTCTTCTTGATATTGAACTTAATCGTTGTCTAATTTTAAATTAAAGGTAGCTAGTTTCTTGTAACACCATCTCCATATTTAATAAGCAACGAAAAATATTCTCTCTATTTCTTATTACAATTAACCATCTAAGAATTAAATTACATATAACTGCATTAAAATTGAAAAAAATAACTAGTTATTGTTTTTAATGGAATGTTATATGGATTCAACATCTCTAATAGAAAAATCCCCGTTTTGCCACAATAATATTTAACTGATAATTAATGATACTATTCATGATAAATTTATTTTAATTTTGTATATAAAGTATAGTATTAACGTGTACGATGTACCTTGAAAGTTGGAGATTTTCTTCAAACAGATTCTGAAACAAGTTATACAACCTATGAGCTATGACCCCTTTATATATGGTGATGAGTGAAAATAAAATTACACGTGATTTCGTAGTATTACTATCATTTGATACTGTCTATAGGATACGAGCCCAAAACATAAGCCTAGCTTCGAAAGGATGCACATGAGTTTTGGGCTGTAGTCCAAGTCTGTCTTCTTTGTATAACTATTGTTAATTTGTACAATGCTGGTTCTAGCCTTTTTCTATGTGTGTGCTGTTGGACCTTTCATGTTTTTAGTCCAATCTCTATTGCCATTTGGCACTTGTTCTTTCGACACCTTCGCATTCGAATGAATCAAAGAACCTTATGGGTTAGCAAACCCATTTAAAAAATACTCCTGTTTCATTTTGTTTGTGATACTTTTTGTTTTTGTCCGTTTTTTAGTTTGTCCGTTTTTTGGTTTGTCCTACGGTTTTTAGTCAAATGTTATAGAATCATATGTACATATCATCTTTTTGAAGCAACACCCATCCCTATATATATCGGCTATCGCTACAACTTATATGTAAGTTATCAATTGTTCGAAATAGATAATTCATCGTTCATAATTAAGCTCGTCAAGGATGTCACAATCAATATATTCGATAATATAATGTCTCCGGATCATTATAAAACTCTTTGCAATACAGAAAATTGTTAGTGCTAGTAACCGGGAAACAAAGATGATCACACAAAAGATAACAACGAAAGAATCGATCCTCTAGGCGTGTATGGGATCACTTTCCCAAAAGCGATATTCCTACCCTACACGAAGCACGGGTTGCAGGGAATTCACCTCCGAGATACAAAGAAGAACAACAAGAGTCACGCTCGTATGAATCTTGTCAAATGAGAATAAGTATTGAGTGATTTTGTGTTTGATGAACAATAAAACCAAAGAGAGAACTTTGAGTGCTTTTAGAGAGAATGTAAATAAACTTCTTCCCCTTTCATCTGTGGTAATGCCCACATATATGCACGTCAAACAAAGGAAAACGGACAATAACCGCTCAAAAAGCAAAACCGCAAACTTGAGCGTCAACAGGCAGGAGGTCGTCGTGAGTCGCGAAGCTGGTCGCGGGGGGCGACCTGGGTCGCGGGCCGCGACCCACCCCTGCCAAGCTTCCTTTGTCTTCGTTTGATAGTATAGCCAATCCAACTTCGATGCAAACGAAGTTCGACTTATTTACTACACCATAAACAAGTAATGTGCACTCTTAACGTAACTTAAGCAACGACACCATAACCAATTAACTTAAGTTAAACGTTACATGAAATCATCCTACCAAATACTCTAAATATTCAACAATCCTCCCCCATTTAGAGTATTCTAAAAGGAACTAAGCACAAAACATCATCAAAACAAACAACCTCATGCATCAATGAAAGTGTACTAAGACTTGAACTTCCACCTAGTATAATATACATTCCAAGAATCCGTATCCGAAAGGTGTCGCAACCGATTGAACCAATCTCAATACATAGTGGAAAACTTGAAGATACCATACACACAAGATTAACTACTTGAACTCATTAAACTGACACGTTAAGCCATGTGTCCGTATCATTCATAAGTGTATCATAGCTATGCCCCTATAGCTACTTGAAGCGGCTAAACTTCACACTTACATAGGTAGAACTCTTAAACAAACATGTCACTATGATAAGGCATAACAAGAGAACTATTAAGATATACAACCTCTTATCAACATCATAGTCAATTTAAGAACAATACTTAGAGGATATTTATAAATGTTCTTCAATCATCAAATGAAGGAATTAATCTTATTGAACTTAAGACCCAACGTCTTATTGGGCGTTAAGTTAAGATTCCCTCGCTCGTGATTAACTAAGGGCTCCAATCCTAGACCGATTGCCATCCTCTTCACCGTATCTCTAGCCAAGGCCTTAGTGAAACAATCCGCTAGATTATACGTAGTCCGCACATAGTCAACAGTGATAACGCTATCCTTGATAAGTCCTTGAATATAAGAATGCCGCACACCAATGTGCCTTGACTTACCATTATAAACTTGACTATATGCCCTTGCCAAAGCTGCATCGTTATCACAATGTATCGCTATGGGCGATATTGGTTTTGGCAACAAAGGAATCTCAATCATGAGATTCTTTAACCACTCCGCCTCTTTACTAGTCGAGGACAAAGCAATGAACTCCGAAGTCATGGAGGAGTCCGCAATGCAAGTTTGCTTCTTAGAAGCCCAAGAGATAGCACCTCCCCCAAGTAGGAAACAAATCCACTTGTGGAAGAATGATCCTCTCTATTAGAGATCCAACTTGCATCCGAATAACCTTCTAAAACCGAAGGGTATCCACTGTAGGATAAACCATAATCTTTGGTTTTCCCCAAGTACCTTAAGACATGACGAATAGCATGCCAATGCTTCATACTAGGGTTACTAGTATACCTACTAAGCTTTCCTACCGCAAATGCGATATCCGGCCTAGTACTCGTCATAGCATACATCAAACATCCTATGACCCGTGCATACTCAAGTTGAGATACCGTACTACCATCATTTGGCATTAATTTTTCACTTGGATCCATAGGAGTTGATACAAAAGAGCAATCACTAACATTGAACTTCTTAAGTACTTTTTCAATGTAGTGTGTTTGAGATAAACTCAATTTACCATTGCTTCTTTTAATTCTTATGCCTAGAATGACATCCGCTTCTCCTAAATCTTTCATGGAGAACATTGATGATAGGAAAGCCCTTACCCACTCAACTTGTGACAAATCAGTCCCAAAAATCAACATGTCATCTACATATAGACAAATCATTACACCATGACCTAAGTCATCGAATTTGCTATATACGCACTTATCCGAATTATTCAATTTAAATCCGTTAGACAACACAACCTCATCAAATTTTTGATGCCATTGCTTGGGTGCTTGTTTTAGCCCATACAAAGATCTAACGAGTTTGCAAACTTTACCTTCTTGACCTTTTACAACAAACCCTTCGGGTTGTTTCATGTAAACCTCCTCATCTAGCATCCATTTAAGAACGCTGTCTTAACATCCATTTGATGGATCACAAGGTTGTGTATAGCCGCAAGAGCAATCAACAACATTATAGTAGAGATTCTAGCAACGGGTGCATATGTATCGAAATAATCGATACCCGACTTTTGGGAAAAGCCATGAGCAACTAACCGGGCTTTGAACTTATCAATAGTTCCATCGATTTTCATTTTCTTCTTGAAAATCCATTTACACCCAATAGGTTTACACTTGGGAGGCAAATCCGCCAAAACCCATGTGTTATTCCCCATGATGGAATCCATCTCATCATCAATAGCTTCCTTCCAAAAAGGAGCATCTTGAGATCTCATGGCCTCACCATAAGTCAATGGATCACCTTCCACATTAAACACATATGGAAATTTAGTCAATATATAACTTCTAGACCCTTCAACCAAATATACATGAAAGTCCGGACCAAAGGATTTCTCCTTTCTTGACCTTTTACTTCTCCTAGGTTGTGATGAAGTCGATGCTACATTCTCTTCTAGAGTTTGTTCATCTAATTCATGATCATTTAAAAGACCGATCATCTTCTTGAATAATGGTAATTGGAGTTACATCCTTTGGTCTAGGAATTGATGAATATCGATTTTCATCAAAGATTGCATCTCTTGACTCCACAATAGTGTGAATTGACCAAACGTCATTTTGTTCTATAACATAGAACCTATAGGCCTTGCTATGAATATCATACCCTATAAAGATGCATTCAACTCCCCTTTCACCTAACATTTTACGTTTAGGTTCCGACACTTTTACAATTGCCCTACAACCCCAAACTCTAAGATAACTTAGATTTGGTTTTCCTTTGTACCATAATTCATAGGAACGCGGTTTAATAAATAACAAGCCGTTAAAACCGCTTCACCCCAAAATCCATCACTTAAACCCGAATAGGATAACATAGAATTTACCATTTCTTGTAAAATTCTATTCTTTCTTTCCGCTATACCATTTTGTTGTGGTGTATAACCAGCGGTTCTTTCATGTATGATTCCTAATGATTGGAAATAACTAGGATCATGTTATTCACCACCCCTATCGGTTCTAAGCCGTTTTATTTTGTCATTTAGTTGCAATTCAACCTCGTTTTTATAGATCTTAAACTTATCAAGAGCTTCATCTTTAGTGAATAGAAGATAAACATAACAATACCTAGAATGATCATCTATAAATGTTATGATATACTTCTTATTACCTAAAGAAGGAGTGCTATGAAAATCACATATATATCACTATGCACCAAATCAAGCAAATTAGTATCTCTTTCCACATTATTTGGGAAAGAGTTTCTGGTTATCTTTGTAAGCATGCATGTTCTACACTTCTCTATGCTTGGATCAAAACTAGGAATCAAATCATCCTTTGACATAGAATAAAGCTTTCTATAATTAACATGACCAAGCCGGTAATGCCATAGAGAAGAACTATCATTAACAACACAAACATTGTTTAACAAAGTATACGAAATACTTAATTTGAACATACCATTACATAAATAACCCAATCCAACAAAAGACCCTCTTTTAGATAGAATAAATTTATCCGACTCAAATACCATTTTAAAACCTATTCGATTCAAGATAGCTCCCGAGACTAGATTCTTTCTAAGATCCGGAGCAAATACAACATCTCTTAAAACAAGAGACATTCCGGAACTAAAAACTAGCTCAACTTGACCTACTCCTAAGACTTTAGCAGTAGAATCGTTCCCCATGTAAAGAACTTCTCCTTCATTCTCCTCCTTGAAGGTTTTGAAGAGAGATCGTTCCTTGCATACATGTCTTGAAGCTTCCGAATCGATGTACCATGAACAATCATCCTGTACACAAAAGATTTCAGAAATCGTACACACATAATTCAAAACTGAATTAAGTGAAACTTGTGCACAAGTACCTTGCTTGAGTTGTGTATGGCTTGACTCGCCTTTCACACCACCATGTCCATTCTTGTTCATCTTTTTCTTCCAAATGGTGCAATCCTTCTTGAAGTGACTGGGCTTTCCACATTCCCAACAAGCTCGTTGTTGTCCTCCTCCACCAAACTGTGGTTTCTTACCATAGTTTCCCTTGGTGAAGTTATGTGCCCTCTTCTTAAGATTAGAGTCATGAGACTTTCCATCCTCCACCATGTTAATAGTGGAAGAACTAGGATTTACCTCCTTTTGACCATCTTGAACCCGAATGCCCTCTTCAATCCGAAGATGAGCACCCAATTGTTCAATAGTCATTTCATCTTTTCTATGTTTCAAGCTATTTCGAACATCTTTCCAAGAGGAGGGTAATTTATCGATTATTGAAGAAACGACAAATGTTTCATCCATACTAATATCATGTTGTTTAAAGCTTCCTAAAATTCTTTGGATTTCATGGAATTGCTCCATAATTGGCCTAGACTCAACCATTTTAAAGTTATTAAAATTGCTCACTAGAAATTTCTTAGTAGAAGCATCTTCGGCCATGTATTTAGACTCTAAATCATCCCAAAGAACTTTAGCGGATTCATAGTATTGATAAACATCAAAGAGATCATCGGACATACCATTAAGAATGTGACCACGGCATATGCAGTCGTCGTTCTCCCACTTCTTCCTCTTCCTCGTAGCCTCAATCGTCTCATCATCCACTTCAATAGGCTTCGGGGATGTGAGAACGTATACCACCACCAAAGAGGTAAGAAGAAAGTGCATCTTCTTTTGCCATCTACGGAAACCCACGCCTTCAAAATTATCAAGTTTGTGGAAATTCGCTGTCATTTCACGAAGTGTAGCCATCTTCAAGTAAATATCGCTTTTGGATTGTTAGTGCTAGTAACCGGGAAACAAAGATGATCACACAAAAGATAACAACGAAAGAATCGATCCTCTAGGCGTGTATGGGAACACTTTCCCAAAAGCGATATTCCGACCCTATACGAAGCACGGGTTGCACAGAATTCACCTCCGAGATACAAAGAAGAACAACAAGAGTCACGCTCGTATGAATCTTGTCAAATGAGAATAAGTATTGAGTGATTTTGTGTTTGATGAACAATAAAACCAAAGAGAGAACTTTGAGTGCTTTTAGAGAGAATGTAAATAAACTTCTTCCCCTTTCATCTGTGGTAATGCCCACATATATGCACGTCAAACAAAGGAAAACGGACAATAACCGCTCAAAAAGCAAAACCGCAAACTTGAGCGTCAATAGGCAGGAGGTCGCCGAGAGTCGCGAACGACCTCGCGAGTCGCGAAGCTGGTCGCGGGGGGCGACCTGGGTCGCGGGCCGCGATCCACCCCTGCCAAGCTTCCTTTGTCTTCGTTTGATTGTATAGCCAATCCAACTTCGATGCAAACGAAGTTCCACTTGTTTACTACACCATAAACAAGTAATGTGCACTCTTAACGTAACTTAAGCAACGACACCATAACTAAGTAACTTAAGTTAAACGTTACATGAAATCATCCTACCAAATACTCTAAATATTCAACAAAAATGATAACAAGAAGATATAGCATATTACATACTAAGCAAAATAAAGGCAGATATCTCAGAGATGACTACAGATTTCCTTTCTTCTCTATCAATAATCCCTCAAAGTGCATCATGCTGCTATTTTGCACCAGCACTAGAACCAGAGCTGCTATCTCCATTACCATTTCCAAGACTTTTAACTTTAAACCTTTCGATCCTCGCCTCCTACTCGATTTCATCTCTCTCTTTTATACTCTTGTCATAGTAAGTACTATTATTACATGAATCATCTCCACCCATAATCAATTCATCAAGATTAGTATCCTGTTCTTGACAAGCAAGGACTTGTTCAACAAGCTCCCACATCCTACTAACTTTCGGGTCTTCGATTCTCTTCCTCACATGATTCTCAAGAGTCTCATCTTTTTCAAGTAATGAAAATACCTTACTGAGAATCTCTCTACTTTCGTTGTCGATTTCGACCAGACGTTGTAGCAAATCCCTCACCTCCCCTGCCTCTGCAGGAGATGGTAGTTGTGCGCATACTTGTGGACTAAACCTTCTCTTCATTGACAGTGTTAGCTTATATATCGTGCTATGATTTCGATCTTCGTATTCCGGCAACA
Organism: Patellifolia procumbens; assembly: GCA_947645195.1. Lineage (NCBI taxonomy): Eukaryota > Viridiplantae > Streptophyta > Magnoliopsida > Caryophyllales > Amaranthaceae > Patellifolia > Patellifolia procumbens. Next base: position 55,427 of record CANSGD010000178.1, on the reverse strand, counting down.
TAAGATGATGTGCTCCATTATTGCTCTCTCTAGTGTAGTTTTCCTCAGCCATCTTAGAATAAATGGAAGATTTAAGTTGTTTTGTAAGGCAACTGGTAGTAGAATTATATACTCAAATACAAGTTGATTAGCAGTTGGCTTAGTGGCCTAATATTATGGCAATTTACTATGCATTATTTGTGATTTTTGTTGTTTATCAAGTCTCCTCTATTCTTGTTGGAACTAATGTCAAGTTGTCTTATTTTATATAACAGATTGTTGTCTCTTGCAAATTGGCGAGATGATGATATAGTTTGTAGGTTCGTTTCACTACTACAAATTTTTTTCAAATGTTTTGACTAATCCCCACATGGATACTTTTTATACCTAATCATCAATTCATCAAGGCATAAGTACAAAGTGGCGATCCATACATGAATACATTTTATACCTAATAATGGTGGCAAATTCCTCCTTTCATTGTTTGGAACTAGCTATACCAATTCTCAATACATTTATTTAGAATCGGTTTTGACCAAGTCCAGAATTTGTTTTAGAAAATTTAACGTGATATTAAATCTCACTCAACTTTTTAAACATAAAGTAAGTCTAGTAATTGACAGAGTGTGTGATATGTAAACTTCGTTTATTAGTAACATGTATTAAGAGATTAAAGACAATGAAAAAATCAATACATATAGGAGACAAATGACCTAAACATATAGAATTTTGAAAGAAAAGAGCAACTAATAAGGGATTTGTTTTCTTAGAGCTCATAGAAATAAGTATACCTTTTCTTTTTTGCAAATTGTTCCACTTCTAATATAAATCACAACATCTTCCACTTCTAATAGACCATAGCTAATGAACAACTAGCATGCCACTAGACAAACAAGTTGTTCCTCTTGTCAACAGTATCAATTTATCAAACTAAAGTTACTTAGAAAAAAAATTAAGAAATCAACCAACAAATGACATAATGGATACCAAGCCCAACTTAAATAAACAACTTATTGCTTAGGATTAGAGCTACTAGGTTGAGTTTCACTCAAAATAGGCCTAACTTTGAACCTTTCAATCTTCCTCTCCTCCTTTACTTTATCTTCTTCTTTTATACTCTTTTCTTCCGTGCTATATTTACTTAAACTATTTTCTCCCATGATCAATTCATCAAGATTATTAGTATCCTGTTCTTGGGAAGCAAGAACTTGTTCAACAAGCTCCCACATCCTACTTACTTTTGGGTCTTTAATTTCTTCCTCACGTAATCCTCAAGAGTCTCATCTTTTTCTAGCAACGAAAACACCTTAACAAGAAGTAGTCTGCTTCCAATGTCGATTTCGACCAAACGTTGGAGTATGTCCCTCACCTCCCTTGCTCCAGCAGGAGGCACAGTTTGCGCGCTTGCTTGTGGACTAAATCTTCTCTTCATTGATAATGTTAGCTTGTATATTGTACTATAATGTTGAGCTCCATGTTCTGGCAGTGGTAACATAAGATAATGTGCTCGGTTTTCGCTCTCACCCCCATAGATTTCCTTGGCCATCTCAAAAAATAAGGTCACAAATTATACAATTCACTACTTCAGGAATCCTATAAGGCAATTGGGAATGTTGTACGATAGAGTTGTAACGCTTTGAACGAAATACATTATAAAATGCTTCAATTTGTGAATTTATAAGAGTTTATGACAACGTAGTTAAGATTGCATGTTGATAAGGTCTTCATACTGTTGTAGAAAATTTCTGTGGAGTTGTCTTATTTTCTTGATTCTAATTTGTAGTTGTCTGTTTCAAATTGGCGATCATGAAGTTGCGCAAATTAGATGGTGCAGGGAGGAGCACCATGAGCATGGTGCTCCATGCCCACGTCACTATGTACGTCAGCATGCTTGCAGTGTACATAAGACTTTTGCTAGTGTACAAAATGCTCACAGTGTACATAGGTGCAGAAACTGATAAATCAGTTCATAATGAGAAGAAGAAAGGAAGAAAATAGAGAGAAATAGAGCAAACAAGATATTCTGTTATTAGGAAAATGAAGCAGTTAGTTACAACAGAAGAGAGGAAAGCCTTTTATATGTGAGCCTAAAGTACCAACAAAGAAACGAAGCTAATGTTTTAATAAGGGCAAAGAAGTAAAAGTACATATATGCTCATACACCCCCCTCAAGCTGGATTGTGAGATACCAATCCAAGCTTGCTAGATAACAAAACATGTTGAGAGGAAGGAAGAGCTTTGGTGAGAATATCAGCTATTTGGGAAGAACTAGCAACATGAGAAGTACTGAGAAAACCAGCAACAACTTGTTCCCTAACATAATGCATGTCTCTCTTCAAGAGTTTGGTCTTCTCATGAAAAACTGGATTGTGTGCCATATGTTGAGCAGATTTGTTGTCACAAAATAAGGTAACAGGAAGAGGAATACAACAACAACAACTAAGCCTTATTCCCAAAGTGATTTGGGGTCGGCTAACATGAATCGTCAACTGAAACCGTCGCCAAAGGAGATGGCATCGACAAGAGTGATAAAAAGTTTTTAAAAAGGGTTTAAGTATTAAGAATTTTATAAAAAAGTTTTTGAAAAACAAGGTTTACACCAAAAAGTTTTAAAAGAGGTTTACAAAAGGTTTTAAATGCCAACACAATTGAGAAAAACAAATAAATGCAGTAATCACACCCCTTCCTCCACATGGATACTGCCCCTCTACCCACTTCTATCCAACGTCATGCTCTCCTCAATCCCAAGTAGCCTCATGTCACTTTCAATTACCACCATCCAAGTCATCTTAGGTCTTCCCCTACCCCTTACAATTTGATTACTCCTCCACTCTTCAATTCTTCTCACCGGTGCATCACCTAATCTCCTTTTCACATGACCAAACCATCTTAACCGATTCTCCTTCATCTTTTCTTCAATTGATGCAACTCCAACTTTTTTCCGAATCACTTCATTTCTTAATCGGTCCTTCCTTGTGTGGCCACACATCCACCGCAACATACGCATCTCCGCCACATTCATCTTATGAGTGTGGCATTGTTTCACCGCCCAACAGGAAGAGGAATGTGCACATTTAAATCTTGGAGCAAACCTTCCAACCATACTATTTCACTGGCAGCGAAAGACTTACTCATGTACTCAGCCTCAACAGAAGATTTACTTACAGTTGCTTGTTTCTTAGTTTTCCAAGAAACCAAATGTGAGCCAAGAAAAACAGCATAAGAGCTAAGAGAACGACTACTAAACTGGCATGCACTCCAGTCTGAATCAGAATATGCAGATAAAGTTAGCAAAGAATTAGCAGTATAGAAAAGACCCTGATCTATAGTGCCCTTAAGGTATTTCAGAACATGAATGACAGCTTTCATGTGAGGAACTCTAGGAGCAGAATGAAACTGACTGAGATGCTGAGTAGCATAAGATAGATCAGGTCTGGTAACACTAGGATAGAGCAATCTACCAACAATTCTTCTGTAAACCTCTGGATCAGATATCAATTCACCAACATCAGTAGACAATTTGAGGCCAACTGGTAAAGGAGCAACAACTGAGCTGCAAGTATCTAAGCAGGAATCTTCAATAATGTCTCTAATGTATTTCTTTTGAGATAAAAATACACCTTGAGCAGATCTGTGTACCTCAATACCCAAAAATAAAGAGAGATTACCAAGATCTTTTATGGTGAAAGCTTGGTCAAGAGCAGTTTTGACAGCCTCTATTTGCATAGCACATGTTCCAGTAACCAAAATATCATCCACATATATTAAAAGTACCAAAAATTGTCCATCTTTAGATCTTGTAAAGAGAGAATAATCTTGAATGGATTGTGTGAAGCCCAAAGTAAGAAGAAATCTGCTAAGCTCCTTATTCCACTGTCTAGAAGCTTGTCTAAGCCCATAAAGGCTTTTTTGCAATTTACAAACTTGACCAGGAGAGACTTTATCATAACCAGGTGGTGGCTTCATGTAAACATCCTCATCCAAGAAACCACGCAAGAAAGCATTGTTTACATCTAACTGATGTAAAATCCAATTATGAGAGACAGCAACAGATATAACAACTCTCACAGTGGCTAATTTAGCTACAGGAGAGAAGGTATGAGTAAAATCCTCACCCTCAATCTGTTGATATCCAATAGCAACCAATCTGGCCTTTAATATTTCTACAGTACCATCTGGATGTAGTTTTGTTTTAAAAACCCATTTAGACCCAATTGCTTTTTTTACCCTTAGGTAGATCAGTAACAATCCAAGTGTTGTTACTTTCAATAGCAAGAAGCTCCTTGTTCATAGCATCAACCCAACCAGGATGTAATTTTGCCTGAGTATATGATTTGGGTTCAACAGGACTTAAGATAGAAGCAGAAAAAGACAAAGAAGTAGAAGGAGGATCAATAGGAATATTTTTGTGAGGGAGGTAAGGAACTTCAAAATTCTGAAGTTTGGTAGAAGTTTTAACAACTCTAGTAGATGTTCTAGGAACAACTCTAGGTGGTTCAGTAGGAGAAGATAAAACTGGCAAAGAATTAAAAGGTGGAGTAGGAGGAGAAGGAATGGTATGAGAAGAATGAGAAGATGTATTTTGAGAAGAATCTATATCATTAGTAGAAGATTCATGAAACAAATTAAAAGAAGAGGAATTTTCAGGAGAAAAAGGAGACAGTAAAGGAGAATGATCAAAATGATCAGTACCAAAAGAAACAAGAACATGAGGTGAAATAGAAGAAGAAGAGTGAGATGGTGTTGTAAGAAAAGGAAAGGTGGTTTCACAAAAAAGAAACATCTCTGGAAACAAAAGTAGTGTGAGTTGCCAAATCATACACCTTATAACCTTTTTGACCAAAAGGATATCCTATGAAAATACATCTTGTAGCTTTGGGATCAAATTTATCTCTATGCCTATCCCTATTGAAAGCATAGCACAAGCAACCAAATACTTTCAAATGAGAATAGGTTGGAATCTTATCATACAAAATCTCAAAAGGAGTTTTCCAGTTAAGAATAAGAGAAGGCATCAAATTAATAAGGTAAGTAGCTGTCAAAAGACAATCCCCCCAGAACTTCCTAGGCAAATTAGCTTGTAATCTCAAAGCCCTAGCCACTTCCAACAAATGCCTGTGTTTCCTTTCTACTCTACCATTCTGCTGAGCAACCCCAACCACACTTTTCTGATGAATAATACCTCTGGATGCAATCACAGCTTTACATTGCTCTTTAATTAACTCAGTGCCATTATCAGACCTTATACATTTCACCTTTTTATCAAATTGAGTAGATACCATATCAAGAAAATTTTCAAACACCCTTGCAGCTTGAGATTTATTGTTCAACAAAACAGTCCAAGTGGACCTACTGCAATCATCTACAATTGTCAAAAAATATCTAGCACCTCCTAGTGCAGCAACTTTATAGGGACCCCACAGATCAATATGAATCAAATCAAAACAAGCTGAAGCTTCACTAACACTTCTAGGCAAAGGTAGCTTGTGAAATTTAGCTAATGAGCAAATATCACATGTGTATTCAGTTATGCCAGAACAACTACATACATCAAGATGCTTCATCTTAGAAAGAGAAATATGTCCCAATCTAGCATGTAGGAGATCTAAATCAGCTTTATTTACACTGGTAGCCTTATTGTTATCAACAATCACTGCATGTGTAGCATTCTTCTTGAGACCAGAAAAATCAGAAACATAAGTTGTACCTTTATGATCAGCAGAGTGAAAAATATAGAGATCTTGATACCTTCTTCCAACAGCCAGCACATCACTAGATGAAAGGCCCTAAAAAATACAATGATCTCTGTCAAAAAGCACCTTCACATCACTTTGATCAAGAACCTTTCCCACAGATAACAAATTATGCTTAAAACCTTGTACTAAAAGCACATCTCTAATAAGCAGCTTGTTTGTTAACTGAATATCACCAACAAATTCCACAAATTTATAACTTCCATCAGGTAATCCAACCCTAATCTTTTTATCTAGCTTCCTTTTTGTGAGAAAAAGAGTATCATCAAAAATCATATGATCAGTTGCTCCTGTGTCAACTATCCATATGTTTTTATTCAAACCTTTCATATTTCCAGATTGAAATGAAAAGGAAGAATAAGCACCTGAACAGTTAGCAGAGCTAGTAACACTTCCTGTATCACCCTGGGTACCTTTCATAGCTTTCAACATTTCTTGAAACATAGAAACTAGCATAGTGGAATTTGTGCAGTCATTCTTTTGCCTGAAGCTTCTGGTGAGTGATGATCCAAAGGAGTCTCTTCAGATGATACATGTGCAACCATTCTTTTGCCTTGTAACATAGTACCCTTCCCAGCTTTGATAGCATTGTACCAATCAGGATACCCTATCAACTTGAAACACTGATCCATTGTGTGCCCCTTAAGTTTGCAATGATCACAAACTTTACTAAGCTTATCAAGCTTCCAATCCTTCCTAGCATCACTAGGATTCTGAGATTTCCAGTTCCTTCTATCAGTAGAACTATTCTGTGAACCTCCCTTAACATACTTCTGAGGAAATTTATTAGCTGCCATAGCACTGCTCTCAACAGGAAACTCACTATGATTGCTAACCTCTTTTTGTGTTTCAATTTGTTTAACTATTGAATAGGCACGATTAACAGAAGGTAAAGGCTCTTGTGTAAGTATATTAGTAATAGCAGTGTCATAACCACTATTCATACCCAACAGAAATTGCATCAGTTTATCTTCATTATCCAAATCAGACAATTTCTTCAAAAAACCACAAACACATTTAGATAGAGCACCACATGAGCAAATAGGAAGATGTTTCAAGCATTGCATCTCATCCCATAATTTCTTGATCTTACTGTAATAGGTAAGAATGGACATATTTTCCTGTTTCAAATTTGCAATTTCCAATTTCAATTGAAAGATCCGTGGTCCATTTGATTGACCAAATCTTTCATTAATCTCTTGCCACAATTCAGCAGCAGATTCAACATAAGCAAAATCATCAGCTATTTCTCCTTTCATTGAACTTAGCAACCAGCTCAAAATCATATAATCCACTCTCTACCACTTAGCAAAAGTTTTATCAGTTTCAGGTGGTTCAGCAATGCTACCATCAAGAAAACCTATTTTATTCTTAGCTCCTAAAGCACACATCAAATTTCTACGCCATCTCAGAAAATTTGTTCCAGAAAACAGATTCGAAACAAGAGAAGCAGTAGGAGAATCAGAATTGGAGATGAAAAATGGATCATTATTACCTCCATCAGTGGAGTTAGATTGAACTTCTTCAGTCATCGTCAATTGCTCCAGATCAAACGGAACAAGATATGAAATCGTAATAAGAGGAATTTGCAAGATTCGGAATCGCAAACCTCAATCACAACAACGAAAGAAAAATGCAAGATTCGCAATCGCAAATTTCAATCGAAGCTAAAAAGTACTTCAATTAACCAATTTGAAGTAGATTCGAACCAATCTCAGTAAGAGATAAGCTCTGATACCATGAAGAAACTGATAAATCAGTTCATAATGAGAAGAAGAAAGGAAGAAAATAAGGAGAAATGGAGCAAACAAGATATTCTGTTATTAGGAAAATGAATCAGTTAGTTACAACAGAAGAGAGGAAAGCCTTTTATATGTGAGCCTAAAGTACCAACAAATAAACTAAGCTAATGTTTTAATAAGGGCAAAGAAGTAAAAGTACAGATATGCTCATAATAGGACTTTTGCTAGTATACAAAAAAAATTCTCATTGTACATTAACCCCCAAATGTACATTAGATTTATTTTATTTTCTCTCTCCTCCATAATTGGACATTTTGAATTTAGTTTCCCTAAAACTTTTCCCTCCAAATGTTCCAATTAACTTTTGTATATGTTCTTTTATACTTCCTCCTTAACGAAATAAACGCACCAATTGCATTTTTGACACTATTCACAGTTTTAAATTTAGTCGCAATTTGTGACTTATGCATAAGGGAAAATATAGTCATGTGGGGTCTTGTTGGATTCGTCTCAACTTGTAATTTTTTATGATCTAATGTTTATAGTTTTTACAAATACATAATTAGAGATATTTATCTTTAAAGTTTTATCTTGCATGCGTGCCCAAGCTAAATGGTGCATTTATTTTGTTACCGAAGAAGTATAACTTTAATGTTCACTATGATTATTAAACATGCTCATTTATTTATTCCAAATGTTCATTGTATAATGATACTCAAATTCAAAAAAAAATTGTTCCAATTAAGTTTGACACAAAAACTTAATGGGTGAACATATAGGTTTAGACAATATACATGTGTATACAATTAGTGAATATATGAATTATGGTATTGTACACATGTGTAAAGTCAGTGAACATTGGTAACTGTACAATAGCTTACATGTAAGTGTACAAAAAATCATATTTGAGTGTACATATGTCAAATAATTGATACTTGGACATATATATAATGACATTTGCAAGATAGGAAATAGCTGGAATACAAGGATATTATTATTTGACATATGTACACTCATATATGATCTTTTGTACACTTACATGTAAGCTATTGTTCAATTACCAATGTTCACTCGCTTTACACATGTGTATAATACCATAATTCATATGTTCACTAATTGTATACACATGTACATTGTCTAAACCTATAATTGATTAGTACACTGACATGTAAGTTATTGCACAATTACCAATGTTTACTCGATTTACACATGTGTACAATATCATAATTTATGTGTTCACTAATTGTAATACACATATACATTGGTGGAGTATGGGGAAGTGGAAAGAAAAATGAAAGTAAACACACCCCTTTGCATTTTAATGATGAACAGTAACTTGTCAAATCAATTACTTTTTGAATTTTATTTTGTACATTGACGGACACTCAATGTACACTGAGCAGCCAGACCAACTTAAAAATCCGTGTTTTATTCTATCTTTTTTCTGCGTTTTGGACAAAAAGCACCATGCTCATGGTGCTCCTTAGTGTATAATCTACTTATTGATGAAGTTGTGTGTGTTGTTTTGTTTCCAGAACACGTAAAAGTCTTCCATACTGTTTAGAATGATCCCCACATGTTAGGTATAAGGTATACTTTTATATACCTTATTACTAAATCATTTGATAAATGGTGAGCAGAAACTTAGCAGAAAGTCCTCTGTCTCTTTTTAATTCTCCCTTTGTTCAATAGAAGTATTGCTTTGATGTGCGGAAGAACTACATTATGGCAAATGGTTGCAGTCGACACCCCAATCTTAAATTATCTTTGTAACTTTCCTCTACATTAGATACTAGAATCTAGAAACACAAACTATTGTGTTAATTTTTCGATTTGGCAGCCTCAAATTACTTATCTCAAAATCTATAATTGACACTCTAATATTAAAATTCTGAGTATGCTGAATTTTACCCGGTAAGGTATTTTGCCACCTCTTTGGTTTTTTGCTTTGACAGCTATAATGGCTAGATAAAAGACTTTATGAACCATCACATCAATCGATTTTATTAACGCCTATATACTAATTAATGTCTTTATATACTTGTATACTTATAATTTCTTTGGCTAAATATGGGAACTAATATTTCCTATGAGTTGCTTTCCCATGTATTTCCATCTTTCAACAAGAATGACAATAAGTAATTTAGCTGATTCAAGGGTACTTCGGTAGGCAGCTTCCCCATTTTGTAGCTTCTTACTCCTTTGCCGTAAACAATGCTTTTACTTTCGCTGTATTTTTATATCAATCAAACAAACACTTAGCCACCAAAACTACATATATAAATTTTCCTTCAGAATCCTATCGTTCATAATAGGTTCAAGACTTTGACTTTAATATCGACGTGTACTTTGATCATTCATTATCCATTGATAAGATTTCTCGTCTATTTTAAATAAGCTACTCTTAAAAGCGAGTATATATCAACCATGCCACCCTAGTAACTGAGTTTTGTATCTCTCTATTTATCCAAAAGAACAAAATAATCCTCATTATTTTTTAGTTGTATATCCATTCATTGAGTGGTCAAATGACATTATTGTGTATATGTAACAACCAAATCAAAACCAGGACATTGTTCTTGACCAAACCAGTTGTGATTTTCTTTATTCATACAATCTGGAACATCTACCACTTCAAGTAGGCCATTATAATCAACAACATACCATCAAAAAAAGGAACATGTTCAATGATTTCCTTAACAACTACAAAAATTATTATTGGAAATCAAGTAATCAAACAACAGATAACACAATAATAAAGATAAGTAGGACAAGATTCAATAATTTCGATCCTAACCCCCTTTTTTCGAGGTTAAGTGCATACTTCTCATTGCTTAGTATCAGTAGTGCTACTAGTAGTAATAATAGAGCCACCAGGCCCCTTACCACTCAATATATTTCTAACTTTGAACCTCTCAATCTTCTTCTTCTCATCTTCCTCCGCTTCATCTTTCTCTTTTATACTCTTATTAAAAGTACTATAATTACTTGTATCATCTTCACCCATAATCAATTCATCAAGATTAGTATCTTGTTCTTGGCAAGCAAGAACTTGTTCAACAAGCTCCCACATTCTGCTCACTTTTGGGTCTTCGATTCTCTTCTTGACATACTTCTCAAGAACCTCATCTTTTTCGAGTAACGAAAACACCTTAACGAGAAGTTCTCTGCTTTCGTTGTCGATTTCAACGAGTCGCTGGAGCAAATCCCTCACCTCCCCTGCCCCTTCCGGAGACGGTGTTTGTGCGTTTACCAGTGGACTAAATCTTCTCTTCATTGATAGTGTTAGCTTATAGATTGTGCTGTGGTGTTGAGTGTTGTGCTCTGGCAACGTAAGATGATGAGCTTGTGTATTGCTCTTGGTCTCTCCTGCGTACTTTTCATCCGCCATATTGGAGAAAAAAATGTGTGTAACGAACTAAAAATGAAGAACTTAAGAATTTTGAGGAAACTGGTTGGATTTTCTTACAAGGTTTTTTGTAGTTTGACAAGTAATGCTGTTGAGGAAGTTTATAATTGAAGGCTAGAGCTGTATGATGGTACCATAAAGGTGGGTTCAATCAAAGATATTACATAATATCCCGTTAGATAATCAACTGGACCAAAAGTTTAAATTGATGATTGAAGTCCCAGAAATAGTTTTACACTCTATCACGCCCCCTCGTACAAAAGTCCATTGACCTTGAAGTGTACGGTGGATGCAGCACTGCCCTCTGCGTACCTAACGCTAAATTTTCCACTTAGAATGGTAGGGTGGATCAAACATGAACACGAGACCCTCTGGTCACACTAACTATTAATATCATATCAAAAAACCAATTTAATTAAAAGTTTATGCTATGGTTGAAGGGTCAGGAATAATTTTCTACAATTTCATATCCAGCAAACACTACCTAACTAATTAAAGGACCAACTTGTGGGGCTAAATTTGCCAATATATGGACCAGCTGATTAAATGTTGCTACCAGATGATCATATTGAGCAACATTCTGTTATTAATCGCTTGAACAACGTCCACTCAAATTAGCAGGTTATTGGTTTATGCCTTTATGGTCTGAATGATGTTTCGGGACTATTTTTATATTTAATTGAGTTAGAATAAAAATTTTCATTGATGATTAATTTTTTTATTTCTAAAATTGGACAAAAATTTAAGAACTAATTAAATAATTTAAAAGGATAATGAAATATTGTAATGAAAGAGATCTCTTCACTTTTTTTCAAATCTTGATTAAGCTAAAATGTATTGTTAATTATAAGTGAAAGTATTGTGTCAAACGGGCTCACCAGAACATTAGGTCAGTCGGTTTCAATTAATGAACTTATGATTTCAGTTAATAAATTTCGGGTTTCAGTTGTTGATTTTAATGATTATAGTTGATGAACTTATGATTTCAGGTAATAAACTTATGATTTCACTTAATGAACTTATGATTTCAAATACTGAATTTTGGGTTTCGGTTATTTAATTACTTCAGTGTTCAGTTGCTCAACTTATGATTTCAGTCAATGTATTTTAGATTACAGTTATTTATTACAATGTTTCAGTTAATGAACTTATGGTTTCAGTTAAACATATAATATATTAGCTTAAACACATAATGTATTAGCTGAAACACATAATGTATTAGCTGAAACACATAATGTATTAGCTGAAATACATAATGTATTAGTTGAAAATTACATGAAGCGGTTTTGACTAAATATTATGGTAGACGTGTCTGATCCCATACATTCTTTGATCGTAATTTAGCAACAAAGAGGGATATGGCTTGGTAGTAATGCCTATGACATTCAAACTAAGAAGTCGCATGTTCAAACCTATTATTTTCATTTTGGAAACATTTAAAAAGAAGATTATCATGTACAATGATCATGTTGACATGAGATAAGACGTGGCAAACTGTAATTCTTGCCTAACGCTTTTTAGTATATATATATAGACTAAATAAGTAGATAGTACTTAGGCTTGGGATTTCTTGAATTTTGTATGTTATAATTTAATACTAGTTAATTAAAGATAACTAGCGTTATTTTGTGTATAGAAATGACATTAAAATAATAAAATGTGTTGAGTATTTATTTGTTAATATTCCAATTTTTCAGATTTTCATTCCTTGCCTTCAATTTCCAATTTGTTGCTTTGTACTATGCTTTCTAATTACTTTAAACTAGATTTATGCTTCTGCAAAAATGCACGGGATAGCAAGGGTTCTATGTAAAATGTCTAATATATAAGTTATTGAATTATTTTAATAATAATTCAAACCAATGAAACTTAATCAAGACTAAAACAAATTATAATTGTTTTAAAATATTTAGTCTTAAGTTAAAGGAATGTATATAATGTAAGGATATCATTATATTAGTACATATGATATGTTATTAACCCGTGAAATACAAATTTGTGGTTCTACTCTATATTTCTTGTTTTAGCCAATGTAGTTGCATAAAAGTGATACAAATTTGGCATATCCAATAATATTTAATTACTACCTGCATCAAGGTCTTTACAAGGAAACAAAAATGCTCAATATGGAAAGAATTTGAAGTATGAAGAACTTTTGGAAATGAGCTAAAAAGTAATGGATAAGAATAAAAAGAAATAGGTAATATAATTATAAGAGAATTTTTTAGCTCTAATTCAAGTTATAAGCCTACTTTGTAGAAATTCATAAGATTAATGCTCGAACTTATTATTAATAAACGTTAAAGTTATAACGCTAACATGTCTAGTGTTCTAACCCATGAATTTTTCAAACTCATTATTGTTGTAACCTGTTACACTTTCTAAAAATGAATAAACTAAACCAAGAGAAACAATTGCAATAATGAAACTATGTTCAAAGAACTACACATATTTCAACAGTGCGTAATAAATTTACACAAATAATAAATAAATTGAATTGTATAAACCTAGACCTCGTAAACGTGTCGTGTCGTGTCATATTCGTGTCACCCGCTTACATAAACAGGTTATACCTCCTCAACCCTAACCCGACCCGTTTAATAAACGTGTCGTGTCGTGTCAACCCGTTTACTTAAACGTGTCAACCCGTGTACTTAAACGAGTCAACACCTTCGACCCGAACCCGCTAATAATGGGTCGATTTCGTGTCGAGTTGGCGGGTCGTGTCAGTTTTTAACACCTCTATATAAACCTATGATTAATTGGAAAGTTTTTTTAAAGTGATTACTAAACCTTGTTCTTTTGATCGTTTGGTATAACTAATTGTAGATCATTTGGTATAAAAAATTTTCGTGTGAAACATTTTAATTGATTATATATTTGATAAGACTCTCAAAAAAATTTAAAAATTAATTATTATTTTTTTACAAAAATCAAGGATAAATACATATAAATAGCCATACTCGTTAGATATTGTGTCAAAGATATTCATCTTAGAAATACTATATTGGATACGAATTTCAATTAGATAATCTTATAAAAAAATTCAGAATATGTGTTCTATAGTCATTTATTGAATAGACCATCACATCTAGTGAATTTTTTAATTCCAAAAACTCATAAATTTTTTTCTATATCATTAAAGTAGAGTAATTAGGGACCGGGTCTAGCCTCACTCCGAAAGCTCCTTACTCTTCCTCATTCTATTTCATCAAAATGGATTTTCGAATTCAAAACTATCCACCGATCATTCAAAATAATCTAAGAAAATTGTATATTTTTAGACTTAAAGCTCAAATGAAAGTATGTAAATATATCCTTGGCAAATCAAACCCCTAATATTTTATTTTAATATGGACATTTTGTCAGTTATTCTTATATGTGATAGTACTTAGGCTTGGGAGTTCCAAAATTTTATATGTTATAATTTAATACTAGTTTAAGATAACTAGCTTTATTTTGTGTATAGAAATGACATTAAAATAATAAATATGTTTTATATTTATTTGTTAATATTTCAATTTCTTAAATTTTCATTCCTTGCGTTCACATTTCCAATTTGTTGCTTTGTATTATGCTTTCTAATTACTTTAAGTGAAAGTATTGTGTCAGAGGTCTGACACCAATATTTGGTCAGACGGTCGTCCACGTTGAGCCGCCCCACACTCGCCGACCCAACGACCCAGCAGCCCAAGCAACAACCCAACACCAAACACCACACAAACCACCCAATCGTTGAGCCGCGCCACCTTCTGCCACATTCGCCGGCGAAATTTCGATCAAAATGAACAAGTATTCAGCAAGCAATGAAAGAAAGACTTACTACCACTGTAATGAACTTCATATCATTCAATCCACCGTCGTATCTCCGGCAATCATCTCCCTCCTCATAGCTGTAATCCTCCTAAACCCAACCCCAACAAAATCATCAACAACAATACCAGGTGTGTATGTGTTTCTTTTTTGTGAAATTTGTTTAATGAACTAATTTTTCTACTAAATGAAAGAGTAATTGTATTAGCTGAATAATAATTTTTAATAACTGAAATAATATTTGTACTAACTGAAAGTATATTTCATTTAACTGAAATACTCAGCATGTGTTGGGGAACAACAAAGCCCATAACAAAACCAACTGAAAGAATAAAACACGTAAATGAAAGGATAATATAAGTAACTGAAAACTAATTTGCTTTCATTTAGAACTTATTTTATATCATTTACTTAAGTTTTATTTTCAGTTGGAATATAACACGTAAATGAAACAATAAGATAACTAACTGAACTTAAAAGACATCCAATTGAAAGAAAAAGATCAACTGAAAAAATTTGAAAACCAACTGAACAAAATTAAAACCAACTGAAAAAATTTAAAACCAACTGAACAAAAATTAAAACCAACTGAAAAAAATTAAAATCAACTGAAAATCGTCCGACTAAATGTCTGACTCAATACCTTCTATTACTTTAAATTATCGACTATGGTTTTAAAACACAGGATGATAAATGCTTCATGATCTGTTCTACCCCTTGATAAGCGCGTGGTGCGTCACAATTTCTTGTATTCTTGCATTCCTTCTTTTCTTTGTTATTGTTAATTAATTTCAGTCACCTCAATAACCAACTACTCCGTAGACCTTATAGCTAATTTTCCCAAGTTATTGTCGTCACAGCGAAAGAAAAGCATCCTAATCTAGTAAGTATGTTTAGGCAAATTCGTGTGAAGTCCTTCAAAAAACAAGTTGTTAACCTCTAGCCACTAAACTAATGCATCTAGTTGCCAACTTGCAATTAATCTAAAATAAGACTCAAGTGCACGCGATGTATACACCTAGAGATGTCAATGTGGTGGGGCGGGGCGGGGCAGGGCGGATGTTGGTATTCCTATCCCCATCCCCGCCTAGAATCCCCATCATCATCCCCGCCCCATCACCCATGCGAATCCCCATCACCCATGCAATTAATCAGTCTCTAGCAACAATTGAAAAAATTTACAAAGGAAATCAACTCATATTCAAAGTGTACCAAAAGTTAATGTTATCTAACAAGTTTCAATAGAGGTGGTAAACGAGTCGTGTCGTGTCAAATTCGTGTCGGGTTCACGAGTTGGCGGGTTATCTTCCCCTAACCCTAACCCGGCCCGTTTACTTAAACGTGTCAAGATCCTTGACTCTAACTCGGCACGTTAATTAAACGTGTCGAGTTCGGGTTGACCCGTTTAACTTTCCATAGATATTTGATGTTCGCAATTCATATATTTTTGGTTTGGAACTTATTAAATTTCATGCAGTAGTTAAAATAACATCTAATAATGTATAAAAGTAACACTAAATAAAATAAATTCAAAAATAAATGAAGGAAGGTAAGATGTAATAAGAAAATTTTAAAATACGTGTAGATAAACGGGTTGTTCGTGTCGTTTTCGTGTCAAATAGTTCGACCCTAAGCCAACCCGTTTAATAAACGTGTCGTGTCGAGTCAACCCATTTACTTAAACGTGTCAAAAGTCTTTACCCAAACCCGCTAATTTCGAGTCGGGTTCGTGTCGGGTTGTCGAGTCGTGTCAATATTTACCACCTCTAAGTTTCAACATTCTTGATAAAATAAAATACAAGCCAAAGTCTTCAAAAGAAAATATTGCACTACATGTGAAAATATATGTAATACTCCCCATCATTGCTTTAAAGGATTTAGTTGTACTACCCATACCAACCAGGTGCATCTTGTTTTCAGGGGAGCTCATATTGCTGAGATATCTCTCAGTTAAACGTGCTTGGCTGGGAGTAGTCTTGGGATGGGTGACCTCATGGGAAGTTTCTCGGGGTGCGCCTGAGTGAGGACAAAATGCGCCGAAAGGACTTGTGTTGGTTTGTGGGGCCAGTTATTGATTCGAGATGCTTATTTGGTGACTATCATCAGCCCGTATGGGTTGGGGTGTTACAATATATCTCCACACATATCAAATGCGCCCCTCTCAATCAAGGGAAGATATTGCCGCCTCTTCTTCATCTTCCAACTCTTCAACCGACTTCGAGTACTCCGTTTTTTTCAATTCACCTACAATGAAAAATATTTCATTATTTACTATTATTTTTTAAATATTTTTAAAAGAATTAAAATAAATAATATTACCTTTAACATCAGCCTATATCCAATTTTGAGCACACATCAAAGCCTCAAAAGTTTCCTTTAATAGACGACTACGATAAGGATCAAGGACTCTCCACTTGTGCTGAAAGCATATTCTGAAGCGACTGAAAAACAAGAATGCTCAAAATGTCCTTTGCTATTTGTTGAACAATAGGAAATTTGTTTCCATTAGTCTTCCACCAATTAAGAATATCAAACTCTTCATCTTCAACACACAGTGCATTAGTATCTCCCAAATACTTATCTAAATCTGATCCATTGTTATTTTGACTTTGATTTTGCTCCATATATTGCCCAATTTCTTGTATCAAGCTATCACCACTAATCCCACTAGAGTTAACAGATTCACAACTACTAGAACCTTGGGTTCTACCATTAGTCCCATATTCTTTAACCAATCGTCTCATAAGATTAAAAATTCTATCAACTTCTCTATCAACCTCAGAAGCATCATATATATTTTACAGAAAAGGAAAGAACAGTAGCCAATTTGAATCTAGGGTCGAGTATTGATGTCACTCCCATCAGACCATTAACTTCAACCCAATACTTGTTAAAATTTTCAAGCATTACTTATGCCATTTTTCACACATAGTCATAAGGGGATGAAAGCCAACTACAAATAGCAAGTTTAAGGCCACAAATTTTGCGAAAGTAAATAGGGGCTTTGGGATATTTTAATCCATAAAAGTCAAGGGTAACGGAGCGAAGCACTTCTAATTTTTCATAAATTTTTTCAACCTTAATCCAATCTTCACTATGTGGTCGATTTTTATATAGACTTTCCCGGCTATCTAACACAAAAAAAATAACTTCTTTATAATTAAGAGCCACTGAAAGCATATCAAATGTAGAGTTCCAACGAGTCCTACAATCAAGTACCAACTTCTTTTGATATTCAGGAACTAATTGCTTAGCTACTTGTTCAAACTTTTGAACCCTCTTATTGGAACCCTTCCAAAACACAACACTTTCTCTAATTCTTTGAAAACCATCTGACACCACAACATCTAACAAAAGTGAACCATATGGAAATTCAAAACGCAAGATATTCATCATAGCATCATTAATAATGCAGTTATCCATAGTTATAGCAGACAATCTGAGATCAAGATTCCAAGATTGGATGCATTCTTTCAACACCTCAACTAAAATATCAGCAGTATGAGGAGTCGGGACATAACAAAACCTACCAAATATAGTCATATATATACATAATAAGTTACAAAAATATCAAGATATTACTTCACGCAATTAAAATTCAATGCATATCAATAAAGTGGGCAGTGACAGCCATATAACCCTTTGTTTGATTGTTGGAAATCCACATGTCTGTAGTCAAGGCAACTCTACTCTTTGCTTTCCTCAACAATGCACACATATTCTCTTTTTCCGCTTCATATCTCTGCATGATGTCCTTTTTAGTTGTGCTCTGCGAAGGTACTTTAAATCCCGGTTGAAGTGTAGAGGAGTACTTCCTAAAACCATGATGCTAAACCATACTAATGGGATACTCATTAAGAATAATAATTTCAGCCAAGTGTTTTCTTTCATCCTCCTGGTGGAACTCATATGGTGCCAATGCCAATGTATCTTGCTTGTCTCCACGATTAACTTTCGAACCAAACAACCTAGTTTGTCGAATATCCATACATTTTCTTTTTGGACAAATTTTTGTATGATCTTTCAAGTGTGTGGTTCCTGCTCTCGGCTTAGCAATAAGTTATTTGAAGCAATACTTACATTCATCATTAATTGCATCTCCAAGTCTTTTCCTCGTGAAATCTCCAAGCCGGTGATGTATGTCTAGTAGTTAGAGGTAGAACAAAAGGATCTGTCGTTTTTGTCTCAATTGGACTTTCATTTGGAATATCATCATCATCCACGTCATTTGGAGTACAACTAGCTGAAGTAGATGGTCTCGAAGGATTGTTGGTATTCGTATTTTCACCATTTAAAGCCATTTTTCCTAACACAATGATATATATATATATATATATATATATATATATATATTAATTTAAGCATATAAAACAATCATTTCTACCTTTAACAAGCAAATCAGTTGACAAAAGCATCCATATACTCTTAAAAAAACAAAATCATCCATATAAATCAGTTGACATGAGAGCCTAAATCAAGTCCAAGCAAGTTCTGTTAACAAACAAGTTTAGACAAGCATATCCATATTTATAAAAACAAATCGATGGGGGATAATATTAAGCTATATTTATAAAAACTGCTGGGCATATCCATATTAATAAAAAAGCGATGTTTATACAAAGCAAGAGGTTATACAATTAAGAAACAACTGTGATTATATATATTATTGAACCATTAAGAAACAACTGTGGTTATATATATATCATTGAACAATTAAGCAACAAAGGTGATTATATATATCTCATTGAACACTTAAGAAACAACATAAAAATCTGACTAACAACATAAATGAAATTAAGAAGCTGATTAACAACATGAAAATGAAATTTAGAAACTGATTACCAACATAAAAATGAAATGAGGATGGGGAACCAAGACGAACCTATTGACACTAATTATTTTGATTAACAATCGGTTAAGGGAACCTATAAAAACTGATTAAGAAACTTAAGCAACGTAAAACTTATTAACAACTAAGCAAGCGGTACAAACTACAAACCTATTGACACTTGACAACCCAGACGAGCTGCTGCAACGACAGGTAAGTGTTGTTGCACTGGTAGGAACGAGCTGCTGCACCGGTAGGAACGAGGATCGAAGGCAGAGCTGCAGAAACGGATGGGAGCCGTCAGTGAGAAAGAGAGCTAGAGAAGCCTATTAGGGTTAACCGGTTAAGGGAGAGGGAAAACAAAAGTTTCAAACTAATTTTGGGTTTAGGCTTTTTAGCTTTTGGGCCTTTAGAGATTAAAAATATAAAATAAAAGCAGTACTAGGCTAACAACATTTTATAAAATGCAAACCGCTCAATGCCTATGGCGGGGCTCAGACGGGGCGGGTGGGGATGGGGCGGAGCGGGCGGGGATGGGGGAGGGTATGGACGAACATCCACCCCCGCCCCATTACCCATGGCGGGTATGGTTTTCATCCCCATCCCCGCGAAACCTTCCCCATCACCATCTAACCGGGGCGGGTGCGGAGCGGGTCTCCATAAAACCCGCCTCATTGACATCCCTATATACGACCAAAAAATTAGTTAGTGAAATGGTCTATTATTGACTTAGATATCTTTTATTTCTTTATTCCATATTCCCTCATATAATGGAGTAGAGATAAGTCTTTATCAGTTTTTTCTAACAAAGACTCCTACGAAAAAAATGCTGAAGGATATTAGGCCCAGTTCTTTTGGATTATATTAATTGAAAAAAAGTCAGTTCAACTCAGTTCCATTCATCTCCATTAATTTCAATCCAGCTCTTTTTGTCTCACAATTTCAGTTCAGCTTAGTTCAGCTCCTTTCAGTTCAGTTTAATTCAGCTCCTTTCAGTTTAGTCCAGCTCCATTTAGCTTAAAAGAACACTCAAGTCAAGGACTAAGCATTCAAGTCATACTACAAGAATATAAAAGTTCTCCATATATAAAGTTACTAAGTCTAGTATGAACCCGGTCTACACTAAACTTATTGTAGACTAGGGCTAGGTCCCAAAAGTTAAGGTTTTTTTTATCAAAAGTTAAATTTTTGTTCACCAAAAGTTAATGTTTCTTTAGCAAAAGTTAATAAATTTTAATTAAAGTTAAGGTTTTATAATCAAAAGTTAAATGTTATGAATGAAAAGTCAAGGTTTTTTTAGTAAAAGTTAAGGTTTTGTAATCAAAAGTTAAGTGTTATGAATGAAAAGTTAAAGTTTTTTTTAGCAAAAGTTAAGATTTTGCAATTACAAGTTAAGGTTTAGCAATCAAAAGTTAAGGCTTCGTAATCAAAAGTTAAGTGTTACGAATGAAAAGTTAAGGTTTCTTTAGCAAAAGTTAAGTTTTAGCCATCAAAATTTAACTGTTATGAATGAAAAATTAAGGATTTATTATCAAAATAAATTGAATCCAACATACAAACTTACCGAAATCAAATTAATAAAAACCTACTAAAATTCAAAGAAATTGTATAGGATACCTTAATGTGTGCATTTCAACAAACACTTGATATGCATCCCAAATTCCACGACTGATAACAGTGCCGACTCTGAGGGTAAGTGGCCAAGGGCCCAGACCTCAAAAGGGCCCCAAAATAAAATTGTGAAGCAGATTTCATAGAGAAAGAGGAAGCATTCACGGCTATCTTGTCGTCTCATTTCCAAAGCCATTCTTCTGCTTCGATGCAATACTTAATATACTTAGTCTTTAATTTCCCAAAATCCAGCTAAAACAAGCATTGAAAGTGGAGGCAATTATCATATTCCAACGCAAGAGAGATACTTATGAAATAGTGAACAAATTAATTTCCACCAGAATTTGAACGATTCACCCTCATAAAGCAAACAAATTTTTAGCAGTAAATTACATTCAAACCTCTGCTAATTTCTCATTTCATGGCAAGGAGAGGCATTTCTAAGAAGCATATTATGGCCACAACTCCATCTTTCATTAAATATATTAGCATTAGGCCAACTGAAATGCTCATAGTACCATCAGGCCATCGCCGACGGACGATGGTGGAGGTAAGAACTGTAACCCTTTAAAATTGATAACTACTGGGTGGCTCAAGGTGAGGGAGGAGAGTGTTGCGGTGGTTGTGGGTTGCCGGAGCAACGAGCAAAGAAGGGAAGAGGGGGGCTTGTCGCTGATGTGTGAGAGGGAAAGAGAAGGCGAGACGGAGGCGCTTCAAGCCTTCAACATAGTGATGTGATTATTATTGGGTCTACACTATTTTTGGGTGGACCGGGTCCACCCAAGAGTTTCCAGAAATGTCGAGAGAAGTTATTACCCTAAAAAGAAATGATACAAGTAATTTGTAACTCGAAAATTGGCAAATAATGCAACTAATAAAAGAACGTAAGAAAAACAATTAAATAATGCTAAAGTAAAATTGTTATATTTAAATTGGAATGCAATAAGTAATCACTATGTCCTCTCTATATAGATTTAATCGCCATAACAAACAAAATTAATATAATTAAAAAATAAATTGAAATAAAATTAATTTACACAAATATATTACTACACGAATTGTACCAAAAAAGAAATAGAAGAGCTACATTGGTTTGCCCAATAAGAGTAGTTCCTTATTTTTTATCGGCGTTGACAGAAGCAGTTCCCGTCGCCAAATTCTTAACTTTAAAACGTTCAGCTTGCTACCACATCAATCTGCAAGTATCAATTTCCCTTGAGTAACTTACTAGTTCCTGATCCTCTGAATCCGTTTTAACAAGATTTACCAACTTGTCTAACCATTTTGAAATGGCTGTTTTATCTTCTGAATCATTTGGTTTCTCTTGTAACAAATTTTCTACGTGCATCTTCTTATGGAATACCGTAACCAAATTTTCAAGAAGTTGATGAATTTCCATGCTAAGTTCTTGCCAAATATCGGATGGAACGTCGAATTCTGGTGCTAAATCTTCATGCTCTTGATATTCGATTTCTTTGGATGATTGGATTTCTTTCTCGAATTCATTTTGTTCTTCCATAATCTAATCTCTTTTGTACGAAATTTGAGATGATTAATCAGACGAGGATTTCTTGAAGAAACTTGTGGAGATACTCCTTAATATTTATTGTTTGTTAATAAGTAGCGTTTGTTTACAAGTTTATGCAATGAAGGTTGAGTAATATAACAGCCTGCTTATACTTGAATATATAGCAATAATTAGGAGACAAAGTTAGTTAATCAATCTTCAAGTGTGCAATAATTGACTACTTTCTTTTATTTGAGTCGTTGAATGATTCTTCCTACACGTAAATTTGGGGCCTGATTAACTTATGGCTGCCGAAACCTGACTCTTGTTTCTTTCTGGTAGCAGCCCAAACTTAACTTGTATGGCTGCACTTAACTCTATCTTTCATTAAGAACTGTATATTGTGTCCAATCAAATAAAACAACATAACAATATACTTCTATAACTCTTTAGATAAGACTTGAAGCTTGAACAACTTTTATATTTCGGGAAAATTTTTGGTTTTTTATAAGTATTTTTTTGCGATAACAGCCTTTTTAAATTTTTTTGGCATTTAAATAAAAAACATTTTTGCGAGATTAGATCTCAACGCCATTTTCCAACATTGATTCTGGTTTCCGAGCGTTGATCAAGGCAATTACTATATGCAATCCTTGCACATAGAAATACCAATGCCTTGATCAATGCTCGTGGTCAGTTTGCCGTCGGAAAAATTTTTAAGGTCTGATCCCACCGAAAAAACTTGTTTAGGGTAGTTAAATGGAAAAGCAAAATTTAAAAGTTCAAGTTATTTGTCATAAATTTTCCTATTCTTTAAGGAGTGACTTTGCACTATAGTATATTATTATTTGAGATAGCTTCCAACCTTTTACAATAACTTAAAAGTATGTCTTCTTTATACTTTGTTATAAAGTACATACGAGTCTGTTGTTTCATCTTTATAAAGTATGTATTTTACAAATTTTATTTTTACAATTTTAAATAGTTATGATTAAAGTCCTTGATGCTGAAAGATGTCAATGAAAAAAAGCACGAAAATAGCTATCCACAACAATTTTCAAATGTAGGATGTACCATTGTTTAATTGTGATGGTGATATTCTAATCAATTTGAACTAATCCATCCAGCCGCCACAGTAATTTTTACTGCAATTGTCTCCAGCTGATATTCCTGGACTCGGATGTTGACTTTCCATGGACCATTGTCACTCAATTTCATCATGAGATGCTATTGTAATTTTTTTCATATATTACCTATTATTTTTTTATTTTAAGTTATCTTATATAATTGTTGTTCGTTTAATTACGTATATATATTATGGTCTCAGACCGTGTAATTGTCACCAAGTGAGTAGAATATATTTGTGCTTCAGTATTCCGCAGTAACAATAAAGAGTGTGCTAAGCTATTGATACCACGCTACCAATGGAGTGGTTCTCCAACCAAAATGGGTAGTTTTCTGCCCATAATTGAGTGTTTCTCAAAACTTAGATTGGAAATTTTTCCGGCTAAAAACCACTGATACCGACGCTGCAAACCTATCAAACTGATAACCTAACTAACTTGTAGAACGTAGGAAGAGTCGATCCAATTCGGACAGGTAAGGGTCAAACTATACTATCATCTTAAGTTCATACCGACTCAAGTAACCAAGCCGATATGAAGGGAAATATAAACCAACTACAGAAACTAACTACAATGAATATGAATCAATAGACAAAAACATCTAGTTTACATCTCCACTAGCATGACATAACGAAGAATCCAACTACTCCTAAACCAATACTTAACGAAAGTTTATAGGAAAAATGCTAACTTTATGATACTAGATGACTGTCTCAAGGTCAAATAACTTCACTAACACGCTCTTATACCTATTTTCATATGGATTCGAGCGAATTGAACATTGCAATAAATTCAAATTATCAAGTATACCTATTCTCATGAATTTACGAAACCACCTTAGAAATTGCCAACTACCTAATTAATCCAACTTTCATTGATAAAAACCTAACAAGAATTTCGAATTAAAGGAGTAATCAATGAGCATTCCACGCATGTATGAACAACAACATGATTGATTGGGGTTTGGGAAGAATTAAATCAAGTCGTTGCTACGAGTTTAGTAGAGCCCTATATATTTGCGGACTAACTCGTGCATAGCTAATAAAACAAAACATTGATCCAATAATGAACGACATGTAATTCGACAACATTATCAGATATTAAAACATTATTCAATTAAATCAATTTATATATATCAATATAACACTACCTTCATTTTTGTACTTGTATCGTATGTTGATTTTTGCCACTGTTCATTGTCTATGTTGACCTCATCCTATTCTTTATTTGTTTGGCAAAATATAGTCAAACTTGTAATGATCTTGTTAGATTCGTTTCGGTATGCAGTTTTCATATATCAAACTTTTTATAACTTTTACATACACGCTTTATTCAATATCTACGCTGGAAGTTGTGTTTTCGCCAAACGTGCCAAGCCACTCGGTGAAACCAAAAAAATGGAAGTAATACTTAACGATATAACGGTAATAATCAAATAAGAATAATAAATATAATGATAACTAAAAGTCTTGTTGATCCAACTGATTTGAACGAGGTGAAATTAATGAAGCGCAGCTAAATTGAGCCTAATTAGTGGACTAAACTACCATCAATAGAGGGGATGGCCTTAGTGAGGGGAGTTGGGGACCCAAAAGATTAAGGAGTTATGCAGAGCATGATCAATTATTGCACAAAGAAAGCAGACTGCATAGAATTCTTTTTTCTAGTTTCTTACTCAATTATTAAAGTTAAGGCCTCAAACATAATTCCCAACTTAGTTTCTTCCACGAACCATCACCTTCCATTTCGCGGAACCAACACACCCGGCCGGGGCGATAACCAAACTCACCACAGCCACGAAGACCACCACCATACCATCAACATGATCACCATCGACGACACCCGGTTAGCCGCCATCCATCGAAAAATCAACACCCCACCAAAGATCCTCAGCAAGGCAGCTGGCCGAGCTACATGTTCCATCTTCAAAGTCCCTAAGAGCTTCAACGCGTAAAGTAAACTCTACCAACCCCAAATCATCTCTATAGGACCATTCCATCATGGTCTCCCCCATGTACAAATGATGGAAGAACACAAGAAGTATCACTACCTTGGCCAACTCCTGGCTCCGAACCTGCCTCACCCTCTTGGACCTCTTCAATGCGGTTGCCCCGCTCGTGGGCACTGCACGGGATTGCTACTCGGAGGGCATCGAGCTCGAGGACGAACTGTTCGTAGAGATGGTCGTGGTTGATGGGTGTTTGGTATTAGCTGATTGTTTAGGAAAGTTGCTAAGTTGGTGTCTTTTGAGAGTGATGATCCCATTACGTCTATGTCAT
Organism: Patellifolia procumbens; assembly: GCA_947645195.1. NCBI lineage: Eukaryota > Viridiplantae > Streptophyta > Magnoliopsida > Caryophyllales > Amaranthaceae > Patellifolia > Patellifolia procumbens. The sequence goes on along the minus strand of CANSGD010000178.1, from coordinate 29,382 downwards.
GGATTTTCCTACGCTTCTTAGGGATTCGCATAGGTTGAGAGAATCCAAAATTCCATTCTTTGTATTGCAGTGTTTGTATGATCAGACATGCGGGAAAGATGGTTGTGGTGAATTTACTCTTGCTACTCTTTCGTTGGACTTCTTCAATTTTACTATTCAGCGGCCTGACGAGATTTTATGGAAGTACAGGTGGTTGTTTTACTTTGTCCATCTTTTACTTTTACCGTTTGGAGTTTTAGCTTGTCTGATAGTGCTTTGAATTTGGGGGTCCCAACAAGGAAGAAAGTTAATGGTAGAATTAGAATGATTGGGTTTAATAAATTTAGTTAAGATAAGTTTTGATTGAATCTGCAAAAGTCATCATAATTTTCGTTATTTCATTTCCCCACGAACTTAATTGAATTGATGTTATATGAAATTATGTTAACCTTTTTGAATATAATGAAATTTAAACTTATCTTAACTTTTTGATGCGTTTATTAGAAGTTGGCTCCGATTAATTTGATTCAGTTGACTGTCAATTTCGTTCGATTAGGCTCTATTAATTTTATTTCGTTCAATTCAGCTGCTTGTTTAAATGACTTTCTTCCTCTATTTTCGGTATTATTTTCAATTTATTATTATTGTTATTCTGATTATTTTCGTATTGATACATGATATTTAATTAATATTATAATATTTTAATATCTAATTATGTTTTTAATATTACACTTATCGATCTTTCTATTGTCGTTTTACTTATTAGATATTAATATAATCACTTTTCTTAAAAACATATTACAATTGAATTAACTTTTAAATATTCTTATCGATATTTTTATTTGACATTATCATATTCATCATTACTATTAGTCTTATATTATTATTATTATTATTATTATTATTCTTATTATTATTATTATTATTATTATTATTATTATTATTATTATTATTATTATCTATTACTTTTAGTCTTATATTATTATTATTATTATTATTAATAGATAAAAAAAACGATAATCATCTAGCCTACAAGAAATTAGTGAGCAACCGAGATACAATGTAATCTAGGCACCCACTCCTCTATAATAATAATAATAATAATAATAATAATATTATTATTATTATTATTATTATTAAACAAGTCGAACGCAAAAGGTTGGAAAAAGCAACTCAGAAGTTAGGTGGCCCAAGTTATTTACCTACTCAAAAGACATTTGTCAAACATTTCTTGTTGGTTGTTTGATCTTATTAAAAATCAAACGATCAAAAATCACCCCACCATTTACAAACTCTCCTGGCATATTCTTTGTTGATCTCCTTGATAGTTTGAGACAATCTCCCAAAAAGCGAAAAGTCGAAGTATAACAACTTGAAGACAAATCGTGAGTCAAGTAAAGATCCATCGGCTTGTAAAAGACTATGGCAAGCAAGATAAGAGACGCAACACGCCTTGTGGCTCACGGTCAGGCCACGCTTCGCGACATGTGTAGTGATTTACAATTGTCATTTAAGCTGGGGGTGGTTATTCAATTAGGTTTCTTCACGTTCCGCTATTCCAGTAAATTCGTATAAAGTTGTATAAAGTTGTTCGCTTACTTCCCCCGAGAAAGAGGCGAGACAAAACGCAATAGAGGGGGTGGAGACAAGCTTTGAGAATCGATTGATACTTCATTCAAGCCTATTATAATTGTTAACAATTTGCACAAATCATATTGAAAGCATTTTCTATGCCTCGGGATGTCCTATGACAAATTTTGATAGTGAGCACTTTTTTTTGGTGTTCTTTATTTCCACGTAGTTATTCTTTTAGAACGATAAATATTGCAACGAATTTTATATTCTTTAAAAAGAAAGTGATTTTGCAATAAAAATAGTAGTTTTAAAATAAAATGTGTAGTATATTTTGTATGAATTAATATAGTGGTATTGCAGGATCTACAACCTAAACATTTGTTGGATCTCTTACGACGTAGTTTCATCGCGCCAGAATTAGACCCAGAGGACCCTTCAAAAGAAAACACAGCTCCTTCGCATGTAATTCACACAGTTTCAAAGCTCCGACAAGCTGGAATCCACGCGAGGCCCGGGAAATCAGAGACCTTCTTAGCAGTCAAGTTTAAACGAGGTGTGATTGAAATGCCAAGAGTAACCATGGACGACTTTATGAGCTCGTTGTTGGCAAATTGTGTAGCGTACGAGCAATGTCACAATGGTCCCTCCACATACTTCACTACCTATGCAACGTTTGTGGATTGCCTTGTTAACTCAGCTAAGGATGTTGAGTACCTTTGTGACAAGAACATTATTAGAATTATTTTGGTACAAATGGGGAAATGCTACATTTGTCAACAACTTGGGTAAGGATGTCGCTTTTGATATTAATCAGTGTTATTTAGCTAAGTTATTTGATGATGTGAATGCATATCATCATAATGACGGCATGTTTATTTGGCAACTTTAGAGTACACTTATTTTAACACACCTTGGTCCTTCATTTCTGTAAGTTTTGCTGCGGGGATTTTTTTGTTTGACAATTTTGCAAACATTGTACTCTTTTACCATGCTACAAATCAAGCGATTAATACGTAAACATTTGATTTGGTGAAAGTGAGATTACATGTGTGTATAAGATACAATATGGATGACCTATAAGAAAATTAATTTGTGACTTGTGTGGCATAGAAGGAAATTGTTTTCACAAATCAGTTATATGCTTATAAACGACATAGCCTGGGGCTCCAATATCCGAGAGAAGTCTAGATAATGTTTCTTCCCCTTTCACTTATTCGAGCCTTCTTCAGTTTCTTCCTCGTTCTTTCTCTCCAACACTCATACGGGGAAAATTTTGCAACAATTTCCTCTTGAATATCCACCAACAATTTTCGAACTCGTGAACTTTTCGATTGTGGATGAGTAGTCAGCGAGGTAACATTTGATGATTTGATTTGGTTGTATTGATGTCTGGCTGTGAAGATTTTTATGGTAACTTCTCAGTCTCCAATTTATTCCAAATGGTTTTTTCCTCGACCTCTCTCTTTGTTATGTCGCTAGTCATCATTGTTGATGAGGAGATTATGGCGCTTTTGCTATTATCAATAGACCATATGATTGAAGCTTTATTTTTCCGGTAACTTTGGGTTTTTTTAATCTTTTATTCATTTATTTTATTTTGACAAGGTTCTCATTATAGTGTCTTAGTTAAGTAGCTGTTAAGGATATGACACAAATATCGCATGAAGTCTTCCCATTAATAAATTCAGAGAGAGATGTTCCCTAATAGGTAGGGGCTGTTAAAAAACTGTTAGCATGGTTTTAGGTGGGCATAAACAGTACTATAGTGAATTTCTCCTCTTTTTATGGGCACGAGCGACCCATACACATACTTAAGAGTAGCATATGAAGACTTTATTAATTAGAGTACATAAAAAAATGAGACGACATAGGTTAGAATGGGCTTCTAGAGAGTGAGAATACTTTTGCAGGTATTAGAGTACTGCAGTCTTATCGATTGAGCCTGGGTATTATAGAAATGGGCTGCAACCCATCTCTCTTTGCTTATAAATTGCATCCATTCCACAATGAAGTACGAGCAAAAAGAGGGCCAAAAATAAAGTACTAACCCAACGGCCATAGTAGTGGTAACAATATCTCAGAATAATAACTTCAATATGGAATCAACCATATATTTTTAAACATAATTCAAATGTTTATCTATCTCTATTATATAAGTGAATAAGTGGGGGTGGATACCAAAAAGAAAAAAAGGAAAAATAATTAAAATAATCAATGAATTTATTAAGTAATTAAGGTTTATTTTAATTTTAGCCATGAGATTTTTAATAAAAGATGTTCATAACTTCTAACTAAAATATCTATAAACTCTCCAAAGTAAAAACAATTAAAAAAATATCAATGATTATATTTTTTAGAGATCTATAGATAGACACCCACTAAGCTATACTTTTATATGCACTCCCGAAATTTTTTATTTTGAAATACATGAGTAATTGATTGTTCATGAGTGAAGGGACATTTGATCAAATTGATCTTGATAAGTATTTTAGCATGAGTGAAAAATATGATAAAGTATTTTCAAGTACTTTTGAATTTTTTCTCATTTGGACAATGAACAAAAATACCTTACCGGGTACTATATAACAAAAGTTGTAGTTGATGGTGGGGAGTAAGGGATGTTTTCAAAGAAAAATATGAGCCAAAATGACTTTAGCTTGAAAATAAAAAATGTTGTTTACCTTCATATTTTATCATGTTACAGTAGCCAAAACACACATCGTATGCAAATAAAATTAAGATTTTTTTTTGTTCAAAACCACCTAAAATTTTCATGTTTTAGAAACTCCCACCATAATGAATTTTTCATTTAAATTTCCACCTATCATTCCCAATTTTATTAGAAACTCTCACCACTTAATGATTTTTGTTAAATTCCGTTAACAAAACCGTGAAGTTTCAAGCACATATGCATTGTATTATTAGTTTATGCAATCGAAATTAAAGTCAATTTCATCAATTTAAAGTATTATTTAGTTTCTGCTTGAAATTCGAAGTCAATTTCATCAATTTAAAGTATTATTAGTTTAAGCTGAAATTGAAGTCAATTTCATCAATTTAGAGGCAAATCCTCAGCAAACTTAGAACAAATTTGGAACGAATTACAACTATTTGGAAAAGATGACAGCTATTTCAAATTCCATTTTGTTAACGAAATGTATATGTGGGACCAACAACACGGTTTTTTATTTCTGGGCCTGGCCCAGCAAAAACCGTTAAGTGGTGGGAGTTTTTAATAAAATTGTAAATAGTGGTGGGTAAAAAAATCTCGTTAAGGTGGGAGTTCTAAAAACATAGTTCCGTGGTAAAATGCGACTATCTATAATACTGTAGATTATAAAATTTCATAATAAAATTGTTGTCGCGCACATCGCGTGCATAAATAAATGGAGTATTATATAAGTGAGTAAGGGTGAAAATCAAATATATATATATATATATATATAAAATCATAACTGCTATTTTTTAGCTCTCTCGGTCGCATCACGTGCATTCTACACCTAATATATATGCTTTAAAGTCAACTCAATCAAGTGAATCAACCAACAAAAACGACTTTCCAAAAATTAAAAGGCAAATCATAGTGGATAAAATATTATAAGGCAAATTCTTATATGAAGGCTATCCATAGTGCTCCCTAGTAATTAGCGAGACTATTTTGTGCCCCATACGTGCTCATTCCCCTCTTCAAATCACCCAAAATAGTGGGTAACCCCTCTCCTTAATAGTCGGTAGTCCTCTCCCCAAAATAGTCGGTAACCGACATCCAGAAAGTCAGTAGCACCTATGCAAAGAGTTAGTAACACCAAAACAGTTATTTAAAAAATCAATTAGTAACCCCCTAAAACAGTTTGTAACCCCAAGCAATTAGTAATCCCCTAAAAACAGTTAGTAACCAAATAGCTAACAATAATCCCAGAACAACTCCCGATAACCCACTAAAAATAGTTGGTAACCCCCTTAAATTAGTCATTGTGTGTGTGCCTGCGATTTTTTTAACCGAGCGACAAGCCGCACACAAAACTTCCTGATATTATTATAGCCAATTGCAAAATTATCCAATTTAACAACTAATTTACCTTAACCAATAATAATCACTACCATAGTAGTCCAAATACTTAACTCCCATTCGATAACTACCTATGACGTTAATAACTAGGCATAGAAAAAATCCAAAACTACTATTATATTATATACTAGTTGTTGGAGCGCATGCGGCGCCCCCAAAAACTTGTAAAAAACAAAATCCAATTGTGTAGTGTTAGATTGTAGTTTTTGTTACGTTTTCTATTTGCTCGCATTTCTGTAGTGTTAGTTAGAAAATCGAATGATTAACATATACTATGACTAATAACTTGTATATAATCGTAAAAGTTGTAGTATAAAGACTAATTTTGTCATCTAATAAATCAATAGTTGCTACAAGTTATTACTTACTTAGCTGCTATGGTTTGTAAAAATGCACAAGCTTACAAAAATGGTATGCTCACCTCACTATAAAAATCTAAGATTGTTCAAATCGACGAAGCACATGCTAATCATGTATCGCCATTGACTAAGACTATTTTTATTTAAGCAAATTAATATGCTCCTAGCCAAAATAGTTTAATTTTAGAATAAATTAAGATAGAAAATTAGGTAGAAATCTCTACACATGCTTCTCTTGTTTTATGACAATTCAAAAAAGAAAAATCATTCAAAAATATGTTAAAAACTATATATAATTATAAGCCTTTTAAGGGTAATATCCTCTCCTTTTTGAGCTCACATCAAACATTCTACGACTTAGGTTAAACTAGCATATTAGTGCTAAAATTATTAAACCATTTTAAAAACATAGGTTGCATTTAGCAATCCCCTTTAAAAACTGATAGAGTATTGTCCTCATCATGGATATATCCACTATGATCATACACAAACATGCTTAAAATAAACTAACACAAAATATTTTAGTATTCTAGTAATCAACTATTCAAGAAACTATATTAGTATAGGTTAAATATACTTGCCATGAGTATACTTACCTGATAACCAGCGTCATTAAAACAAAATAAATCAAATTAATCTCATACCGTAGGACGTTACAACCCGAAAAAGAGATATAATAATTAGTTAAAGGAAATATCTAAGCATGTAGTAATGTAAAACCATGTCTAAGCAACAATGTTAATATAGATGGTCGGCATGATTATTGTATGTGTTTTTGCTATGTATAATATTGTAATATTCTCATGAACAAATAAACTCTATCGGCATGAAAACGTACTTAGTTCCCTAAGACATTTGGCAGATTAGGTTCCACATATTTCTCGAAGACTCATTTCTGTCGTGGACCAATTCGTTAACATACCCCCAAGCCACTTTTTATTAGCATAATGACAGCAAGCCCTTATTGCAGCATGTGCTACTGAATCAACTGCTTTATTTTTTGTTCCAACAATTAAAAATTGTTTCCCTCTACTTGATGCATCAAAGACTAAATCACAAGCCTCTGATAAAAAACGAGCAATTCGAGTAAGATTTATAATATGAATACCGACCTTAACATTTTGCATTCATATCTTAAGATATTCAATTTATGCAATGCATTTCTATGTTGATATGAATATTGGTGCAGTTGTTATAAGTGCTTTCTTTGTATGCATAATATTATAAAATCATCTATATTAAACATTATACACTTGAAAATATACTTTGTCCCCCCTCCCCTCTTGCTAGCTCGTTCCCTCGTATCTCAAACAAATGAAACCCTAGTCTTCTTCTTCCTACCCTCTTCATGTCTCAAAAGATGATCTCACAACCTCTCTCTCTTTCTACATCGACCCTTCCTCCCAATATCTAAACAAACATCCTCACAAATTTCAAAAAAGAATTCAATAAATATGTATTATATATATGAAAAAAGAAGACTATTGGAACAAGCTCTAAAGTTGATAATATAGCTATGTCATGGAATTTATATCTCGCGACAAATATTATAACAACTTAGTTGTCAACCTTTATGATAAAGTTAATAAACCTAAGGTCATCACTAACTGAATTACATAACAGCGATTAAAAAGCAAGATTCGTCCATATGATAAGAGGATTCTCTCCAATTGTGTAAGTCTCAAACTGTAGATTATAATAATTGTATCCCAAAAATATAATTAACTTCACATTTCAAAACTCTAGAAAAAATAAACAAATGTCTTGTTTAGTGTGATAGAAAAACCAACTCATACAATCCTAGGCCGGATTCCCAATTCGAGAATACATTAGATTAGAGGATTCTCTCCAGTTGTTAGTGAATGTTGGCATATAATATTAGTATATACTTATCTGGCTAGTAGCTCTTCTTTCGGGTTTTTAAATTGGTTATGAAAGAATAATCACCCTTAGAAAAAAACAAAAAAAAAAAACAAAACAAAATAAAAAGCTATTCTAAGCATCTAAACAAAGAAAAATAAAAGAGAAATACTATTTTCCTCAAAAAAAAAGAAGCGAGAAATACTATTCATTAGAATACTAACTCCTTAGTCACTTTTATATAGGGTATAGAATAGATATACTAGTTTTGTATGCACGCGATGCATGCATCATGCGAAAGAGTAATATGTAAGATTTGGGAGAAATTATATTGTAATTTCTCTAGTGAGATATATACATATCGTTCAACTTTTAAAAAATAATCGTTAAGTTTTTGGGGGAGAAGCTTTGCTTCTTCACAAGCTTATCCCCGCCCGTTATTTTACTTTTTGTAGAGGTGTAATTGTAATCTCAAAAAAGTTTAATTTGTGAGCAATATAAATACATACAAAAGTGTAATAAATATTAGTTAGTAGATTAGCAATAATGATTGATAAACAAAACGTCAAAAAAGGCAAAAAAATCTTATCAAAGATCAATGGAAGATGTCATTTAGAGCATCATCACTCATGAGTAAAAAATACATTATCCCTCTCTCACTCTATCTCCACCTTTCTCACTCAGCATTAAATACTTGAGTTAAGCCTACATTTAGGTACTAACATTTGGTATATTTCACCTCTTAAGTACTCACTTTTTTTCACCTTTTAGGTATTTGTTGACTGTTTTTGTGAGTTAACCACATTTGACCCACCTTTAACCACACTTTAATTTGTAATAAATATTAGAGAGTAGATTAGCAATAGTGATTCAAAAACAAAACACCAAAGAAGACAAAAAATTCTTACAAATTAAATGATCAATTGAAGATGTGATTAGCATCATCATTCATGAGTAAAAGATATATCATCCCTCTCCTCTACCACTTTCTCACTCATTCTAAAGAAGAACTTTATCATGTTTCATAATCAATTTGATAAAATGCACCTTCACTCATGAGCAATCAATTATTCATGTAGTTGAAAAATTTTAAAAATTTAAAAATATAACAAAATGGGTGTCTATTTATAGATCTCAAGAAAATATAACCATAGATAGTTTTTAAAATTGTTTTTTTTAGATATTTTAGTTTGAAGTTTTAAATATTTTTTTCTACAAATATAATGGATAAGTTTGGAAATAAAATATGATTGACTAGGAAAAAATAAAAATAAAAAGGAAAAATTGTCTAAAATAATGCAACCTTTTTCCCGTTCGCTCAAAAATAATGTAACCTAAAGATTATTCTGGAATAATGCAACCTTTATACCCCATTTATTTTAAACAAGTAATAACCGGATAAAATTAATTCTTACCTGAAGAATAGGTTAAGTGGGACACGTATCGTCTTATAATTGGTTCTAATAATTGATTTATAATATAATTTAAAAATAAAAAGATAAAACAAAAAAAATTCCCACCCCCTCCCCCCACCCCTCCCAGATCCGACACTCCACCCCTCCCCTAACCCCACCACCCCACTTAGATTCCGGCACCCCCCCCCCTTCCCTAACCCCACCCCACCCAGATTCGGCACCGCCCCCTAACCCCACCCAGATTCCGGCACACCCACCCTTTCCTAATCCACCCAGATTCCGGCACCCCACCCCTTCCCCCAAACCCCACCCAGATCCGACACCCCACCCCCTCCCCTAAACCCACCCAGATCTGACACCCCCACCACTCCCCAAACCCCAACCCTACCGACACCCACTGCCACTCCACCGCAATTCCGACGCCCAGCCACGCTGAAAACCACCCCTATTCCCCTAGCAGCAGTCGAACAACACCCGAAAACTACCAACCCTTCGAAAACCACCCAGCCACCCCATGGTTCAGGTCTTTATAATGTTTTCCGGCGAGGAAGCTTCGAGACCGGTGAGAGAGCTTGGTTTTCTGGTGGGAGAGCTTGGTTTTCCGGTGAGAGGGGGTGGGGGGGGGTAGGGGACCGGGGTGGTTTAGTTTAGGTTTTCTTTTTTAATGTTTATTTTTTATTTTATTTTTTGGAATTTAAAGATTTATATAAAAATTATCCATGGTTCAGCTCACCGGTCATTTGTCCTGTTTAAAATAAATGGGGTATAAAAGTTGCGTTATTCAAGAATAATCTTTAGGTTGCATTATTATTTGCGAACGGGCAAAAGGTTGCATTATTCTAGGCAATTTTTCCAAATAAAAATCTACTATAAAGTAATTAAGGAATTATTGACTAGGAAAATCATTGACTAGTATCTCTATTATATAAGTGAAGAGGTGGGGGTGGACACCAAAAAGAAAAAAAGGGAAAATAATTAAAATAAATCAATGAGTTTATTAAGTAATTAAGTTTTATTTCCAAATTTAGCCATCAGAATTTTAATAAAAGATGTTCATAACTTCTAACTAAATTAATCTAAATTTCTACAAAGTAAAAACAATAATAAAAAAATCAACGATTATATTTTCTTGAGATCTATAGATAGATACCCACTTTGCTATACTTGTATATACTTTTAAAATTTTAATTTTGAAATACATGAGCAATTGATTGTTCATGAGTGAAGGCACATTTGATCAAATTGACCTGTTAAAGTATTTTAGCATGAGTGAGAAAATTGATAAAATATTTTAAAGTACTTTTGAATTTTTTCTCATTTGGACAATGAGCAAAAAATACATTACCGGGTACTATATAACAAAAGTTGTAGTTGATGGTGGGGAGTAAGGGATGTTTTCAAAGAAAAATGAGCCAAAATGGCTTTAGCTTGAAAATAAAATATGTTGTGTACCTTCATATTTATCATGTTACAGTAGCCAAAACACACATCGTATGCAAATAAAATTAGGATTTTTTGTTCAAAACCACCTAAAATTTTCAAGTTTTAGAAACTCCCACCTTAATGAATTTTATTTTAAATTTCCACCTATCATTCCCAATTTTATTATAAACTCCCACCACTTAATGATTTTTGTTAAATTCCGTTAACAAAACCGTGAAGTGGCCCCCACCTATGCATTGTATTATTAGTTTACGCTGAAATTGAAGTCAATTTCATCAATTTAAGGGTAAATCCTCAACAAATTTAGAGCCAATTTGGAACGAATTACAACTATTTGGAAAGAATTGCAACTATTTCAAATTCCATTTTGGTTAACAAAGTGGTGGGAGTTTTTAATAAAATTGTAAATAATAGGTGGAATCTAAAAAAATCATTAAGGTGGGAGTTTCTAAAAACATGAAAAGTTTAAGTGGTAAAATGCGACTATCCATAAAATTATCTACTGTAGATTATAAAATTTCATAATAAAATTGTTGTCGCACGCATCGCGTGCATAGAAATCTAGTACTAATTATGTCAGCTCAACCATTTAGTAAAACCAAATTGTAATTTGATAATCTTTTGATGGTAAGTATTATATTCTCTTCCTTCCACAATAAAGATCACTCTATTGCATATGTGGAGTACTAGCTCTAGAACCAAGTAGTATTTTCTATTAGAGAGAGCCGAGTCTATATAACATTTCACTTAAATAGAATAACTTTTACGTTTTAACTTCAACTTTTAATAGATATCCTAAACGATCGGTGAGACCATGGCTTACGCCAGTCCCCCTTGGTTCCGCCCTTGTTAAATATAATGTACCTTCCTTCTATTAATAAAAGAACATACTACGTCATCATCTATACTTAACCTTATAACAAATATTCAGTAAACATAAGTTCCGTAAAAGTAATTTCAGTTCATTAAGAATCAGTAAAAGTAAATCCAGGTGTCCATCAAAATATTGAATCAACAAGTATGAAAACAAAAAAACTAATTATAGTACTACATATACGTTACAATCAATCTCTATTATAGAAGGGAAGTGGTGGAGGTGGGCACCAAAAATAAAATAAGGGAACAAATTCCCTTAAACGCCTTATTAATTAGATAATTACTTACTTTACTAGTTAATTAAGTTTTTAGCCGTTGCACGCATCGCATGCATATAAGACTAGTAATAAAAATATGGTAACCCAACACATATGACAGAAAAAATCGCGTGCAATATGTGTTTACTTTGTAAACATGAAATTTACTGTAGATTTTTATTTTTATTTTTTCCGTCATATGTAATTGTATTAAAATATGATTAGTAAACACATAAATTTTACCAAAATTAAGAAAAGAAAATATAAATAAAATAAATCAAGGAAGTTTTCAGATCCAATAAATCAAGGGCCCGTTCGTTATCGTTTTTTTGTTTTCAGGTTTCAGTTTTTTTTGAAAACGAAAAACAAAAAACACGAAACCACATAAAATGGTTTTCACTTTTCACAAATTATTAAAAGAGTCGGTCTAATTTTGACATAAAATTAGACCAACCATGGTCGGCATTCTATTAACAAGCCCATTCTATCTTACTTTAGCCCAATACTATTCCTAGACATTTAGCACACTCTACTTGTTCATTCTCTTCTCCTTTCGTATTTAAATTTTAATCTCGAAATATGACAAGCGATTCCTAAAAAAAAACATATGACTTACCGAATGAATTAAACTAGTCACTAAATAAATTTAACACTGAGTATTGAATGAACTAAACAAGTCACGAAATGAATTAAATAGGTTACAAAATGGATTAAACTAGTCCCTATTTTTACAGAACAGTTTGTTGATTTTCTCTTCTTATTATTGGGCCTATTGGGCCGTTGCCTAATCTTATCTTCAAAGTAGGCGGTCTTTTGCAAGACCAATTGTTCACTTTTTATTTGTCAATTTTCAAAATCATCATGTTTCTAATAAATTTGACTAATCTTTGATTTTTTAATGGACATATATCATATTTCAAATACAAAAAACCAAAAAACTGAAAACCACAGTGATACCGAACGGACCTAAGGAATTAAGTTTTATTTTCAATCTTAGATATCAGATGTTTAGCATAAAATGTATAAAAATTCAAATTGAAATATTTGAAAATATACAAAAGTAAAAACAATTTTAAAATATATCTATGGTTATATTTTCTTGAGATCTATAAACAAACACCCACTTTGCTATATTTTTATATACTTTTGATTTTGTTTTTTCAAATACATGAGTAATTGATTGCTCAAGAATAGGGGTGCATTTAATCAAATTGATACATGAAATATATAAAGTATTTCAGGATGGGTGAGAGAGTGGTATAGAGATGGGCATGGTGTAGTTTTTTTACTCATAAGTGTTAAATTACATCTTCCATTAATTTTTTCTAGGACTTTTCTCTTTTTTGGTGTTTGTTTTTTAAATCACTATTTCTAATTTACTCTTTAATAGTTATTACTTTTTTTATGCATTTATATTATTTCACTATTTAAACTCTTTTGAAATTACAATTACACCCTCTAAAAAACAAAACAACTAAAACTTAACGTTTATTTCTAAGAGTTTGAAACATATTACTATTTCGCACTTTCACACGAGACACACATCGCGTGCATATAAGGCTAGTGTATTCTAATTACAACTGTAAATTAACTGTGTTCAATCATTCTTAGTGATTGAACATACACCTTCTATGTGTCTGGAACGATCATGTTTTCCCGTGTTTTGTGTAATCACAAACATTGACAATGTAGGATATCCAAACATACATATATCGTGTAAGCGTTATTCATTAACCCAATACTTTATCGCGATAAATAGGAATAAAATTGTTTGCAACTTGTACTTCCGGTTCACTATGTGCATTTCTGCAATATATTCTATTGCATCCGTTGTCAAAGTTGCGACAGAGTTTTGTAAAGGCTTGCTTTATGGAACATGTGAAATTTAAAGATTTTAATTTACATAAAGTATAAGATAACAAGAATAGTAATGTGAAAAAAAACTTAGTTACCGGGACAATGATTTTATTGCATAATCTTGATGTTGTTGTTTTATTGCTCACGCACAAGTAAAGTATAAGAGTGCTTAGCTTTTCATCTAATTTGTCTAACTTATTTAGCAAATTTATATTGTTCAAGTAAAGTTGGTGGTTTAACTAAATTATTAGACTCTAATCCGATTAAACGAATGACTCGATCCAAAACTTGACCCAAAATCGACGACCCGATTTTATGCTGAAACTTAACTAAACAAAATACAATACAAAATCAAATTGATCAAAAATTGACCTTATAAATTAACTCAAACCGATTCTTACCCGAAATCTAAATTAACCTAAATTTGCTTCTATTACTCACTCCAATCGATAAATTTAATTACTATACAATTTCATCAATTTCCAACAATCAACATTTGCAAACAAATATCGAAATATTTAGTAAATGGAGGAAGAAGATACTCTTAATTTTACTTAATTGAGGAGGACGAATTGGCATTGGAGATCCATGAGTAGTACTTGTCACTTTTTTTGACATAACACATTCACGTTTTCTTCTATTTTCGAGGGTTTTCTGTTGCTATCAATCCCACAACCTGTGATATGTTCTTGTAGACTAAACCAATATCCTTTGTTGTATTACTCTTGTTGAATTCGTATTCGTTTTCATCCCTGATTAACTGTGAGATCTTCCCCAACTATAACTATGTATGAAGTCCTCAATCTTCTCATGTAGGTCTGTCAGCGAGACAATGATTTTATTGCCTAATCTTGATGTTGTAATTTTATTGTTCACGCACAAGTAAAGTATAAGGGTGCTTAGCTTTTCATCTAATTTGTCTAACTTATTTAGCAAATCCATATTCTTCAATTAAAGTTGGTGGTTTAAGTAAATTATTACACTCTAATCCGATTAAACGAATGACTCGATCCAAAAACTTGACCCAAAATCGACGAACCGATTTATGCCGAAACTTAATTAAACAAAATACAATTCACTACCAAATTGATCAAAAATTGACCTTATAAATTAACTCAAACCGATTTTTAACCGAAATCTAAATTAACCCTAATCGAAATCAAACAGGAATTTAATCGATTCAAACTCGATTTGAGTAGGAGTCTACAATAGTTAATATGACACGATTAAAATCGTATTTATCGGTGGGGTTTTAAAAGTTGTGAGTTTCTCGATCATTATCCGCATTTATGAAATTTGGAGTTTATATTCCCGCGCTGGTCCACCTTTAGTTTTGATAACGACAGCCTTGTTTTTTAATCTTATGTTTCAAAGTCTTCTTTCTTTTCTTTTCTTTCCTTTTTCTCGTTAAGCATTCAAATTTTCATTTTTGCTTATTTGTTTTCTTCTTTTCTTTTCCTTATTTAGTTCTAATCAATTCTCTCTCGGCTCTTTTTAGCAAAATGTAAATTGTGGTTTGCATTTATTGCTGCTAATTTTTTTTATATTTCCTTTGTTTTTGGTAAGGTGGAAATCAGATGTTGAACAATCTCCTTATGTCATTTGAACTTTTAAAGCGTGTTTGTTCTATTTTTGGAAATTTTGGTGTATTTTTGCTAACTTTCATGGCATTTCTCATATATCAGTAGTGAATATGCCAAATTTGGTGTATTTTGTTTGCATTTCATGCCTTTTTTGTTTATTAAATAAAAGAGATAATGTGGTTGTCAGACAGCATAGATTTAAGTGGGTGCAAGAAGTTGGTAAAACAATGTAAAAAGGAAATATTTTTGTCATTTTTAAGGATAAAGTAAAAGTGGGTATAAAATTAAAAAGACATACTTAAATAAAAAGTGAATAAAACGTTATAGAACAGTTAGAGTATCATTATATATGACTACTTTTTTTAAAAAGTGATTTTATTTTTGTTGTCAAGGTCGCATGTGGGAAGGGATATATTTTGATTTTTCATCATCTCGTGAAGTTAATATCTTTTGAGCAACATGACGAACGTTTCGCTTAATATTATGATAAGACTCGTTGCTTAATTAAAGAAATAAAATAGGCTAACACTTAAACTAAAAAAAACAATTTGATTTCACAATGATAGAAGGGCAAATCTTATATTATAGAAGTAAAAAGTGATTGATATAGAAACCGAAGAACAAATGAATTACTACTTTGTTTTTATAAAAATTATTATGTATACAAAAAAAATTAGAGAGCATATTTTAGCACGTGTTACTGACAAGTTACCAGCAACACACATATTATGTTAACAAATATATTTGAACACGTAAATTAAAACCCCCCCCCTGCATAATCTATGTATAATACGTATATATTTAATGTGCCTATAAATACCAAATAAAAAGGTAGTTTAACAACCGAAAATATATCACAACAACTTTCACAAAATTTTAATCTTATAGTTGATATTTCCATATAGTAAGCGCGCTTCGTTGTTTCATTAAAACCCTTTACAATAGTACCATCTACTTGTTGTTGCTAACTTATTACTATTTCAATTTATTTTTCACTTTCAATATGATCAGAAGAAGCTAGTCGACTTTTGGAAGTCACATCAAAATATTAAATGCTATATAAGTACTACTAGGTCTACCACGAGCTGATATTGGAATCTATGCAGAAATTGATGATGATGTAGATACATATATTGATATTTATGAAATTCCGAACAATTCGGAAGATATACGATTTATCGGGTCATCGTAGACACGACTTTGTTTTCCCAGCAAATGCAACAAAACAAACAATTAAGTTCATCAAGAAGTATGCAACATCGAAGGTTTTCAAATACAACTATTACCAACAAAAAATAATAGAATGCAACTTCTATCAAATATTGAGGCGAATATTATATGCGTGAAGAAAGAAAATACGACGAAAAATTTTTTTCTCTTGCTCCGTAAAACATAGTCCTAAATGTATAAATGTAATTATAATCTTACTATGTTACACATGTTTTTACTGTCAATAGAAATTGGTGTATTTTTCATGTCCACCAGGTGTATGTAATTACGATGATGTTTTTTTTTCACAATGATGAATGTTATTAGTATGTGTATATGCTTTTATATACATAAAAATATCATTATATATATATATATATATATATATATATGTATATTCTTCTATTAACATTAATCTTTTACCCACATAAATTAATATTTCAACCACAAAGTTGTCCGGCTAGTTTATTCATTAACGTTACATATTAAATAAAAGAGTTAACGGTTAATTAACCTTTTACTCAAGGAATTCACATTTAAACCCAATGTACTAACTTTTTAACAATTAACTCATATTGCTAGATATGGTTACTAGTACACAAATGGTGAAAAAAAATAAGTGAGTGCCTAAAAAGGTGGCCCCCAAATTTTAGTACCTAGGCTTAACTCTGAAATACTTTATCATGTTTGGCATTATCAATTCGATCAAATGCATCCCAGCCACCGTTGTGGCAGGGCTGCGTGTTGCATGTGTTGCAGCGGCCGACGATGGTTGTGGGTGCTGCTGGTGCACGAGCAGGAATGGCTCCGTGGTGGTGAAAAGAGCGGCCATGAGGGAGGGAGGCTGCCGTAGAGTCGATAACCACCGCCTAGGTTTTAATACAAAACCGAAGGGAAATAAATGGGAAAAGGGAGAGTGAGCTGAAGAGAAAATATTTCTAAACCTAGGCTCGTGATCGATATATCCTTAAGTATTGGGAATAATTGGCTAACCTGTTTGGGTTGCGCGACGCCTCGTATATATCGAGGAATAAAACTGTCTACGAATAATACAGACTAAGAGTTTGGGCAGTATGTGTCAACTACGTAATAATAGGCAATCAGTGACTTATGTATTTAAAAAATAATAAAAAGTATCTACAAATATAGCAAAAGTGGTTTCTTTTGCCCTCTCTCCCGAAAATCTCCATTGGTAATTTTTTTTATATTGTTTTTTCGTTCTACATTTCAATATTTTAGTTTGAAGTTTTTAGCCAGTTTTTGCTAATAATCTGATAGTTAATATTGGAAATAAAAACTTGTTTCCTTGATAGGATTTGAGAACTTGCTTAATTTAATTTATTTGTTTTTTCTTTTATTATTTTTCATGTCTATATATATATATATATATATATATATATCTACTAGCTTCTAATCCGGGTAATGCCCGAAAGATGTCTTGTTATTTTTATACAATGTTTTCAGCCTAACACGCATTACTTAAAAGAGATCAAATTCAATCGAACTCATTTCGGGGGTAATAATTACCCTTACCACCTAGGTAACTATTACCCCTAGGATGACACCTTTACAAATCAAACACTGTATATAGTCCCCAAATTTAGGTAAAAGGTAGAATCTTACCTACCCCGTAAACTTACACTGATCTACCAAAATATACTCGAATTCTCTCTTTCTTACATCATACCTGACTTAAGCTTCGGAGAGACACCCACCAAACCTCCAATCAGTTTCTTGTTTTGTAGGTTCAGGAATGAAGTAAAGGACATTTCTGCAAAAGTCTCCCGCTAAACTCATAAGTAACCCGAAAGATCGCCGCGTCCCTTTTAAGCAATCAACAGTGGTAGCAATAGGGATGAAGATGGTAATTGTTCCCCATCAAACGGAAAACTTAACCTTTTTCGTTAAAGGTGGGTCTAACTTTGCAAATTTTGAAAGTTATGGTAGTAATTTTTTTAAAAGTATTTGATTGTCATTTTAAACAAAAAACAAAGTTTATAGTAATTTTTAACAAATTATCCTATATTGTTATTAACAACCAATATGGCGAGGAATTGGACTGTACTATTGGAGTTTGGCACACCAAACGCCGGGGGGACCAAAAATAAAATGAGTTGTGCCAGAACATGCATGATCAATTATTCCCCATAGAAATCAAATTACCTCCAATTTTTTAAGCGCATTGGTAGCTTCATCCATGCTACCTCCGTTTTTATACTCGCGTCATTGAGGTTAGACACAAAATTAAGGAGATGAGAGAGATAGAGAGAGTGGAAAAAAGGGACCATGATTGGAGGGAGGTAGAGTGTAAGTATTGCCATAATAGGAAATGATGCAAGTAATTTGCTACTTCTAAAAGTGGGGAAATGATGAAGTAAAAAAACGGAGAGTATTAAGTTAAAGGCGGCCTCCCAGTTTACTTTCTTCCACGACCCATCAACTTCCATGGAATGATGAATAACACATCACCTAGCAGGACGATAACCAAACTCACCACAATGATGAAGACGACTTCCATTCCATTGACATGATCACCATCGACGACACCCGATTAGCCGCCATCAACGAAAAATCAACACACCATCAAAGATCCTAAGCAAGGCAGCTGGCCGAGCTACATGTTCCATCTTCAAAGTCCTAAGAGCTTCGGCGACGTAAATGGCAAACCATACCGGCCCCAAATCATCTCTATAGGACCCTTTCATCATGGTCTTACCCATGTCCAAATGGATGGAAGAACACAAATATCACTACACCTTAGACGACTCCTCGCCTCAAACATCCCTGCCCTCCCGGACCTTTGTTTCGCCTGTTGCCTCGCTCGTGGGCACCGCAAGGGAGTGCTACTCCGGGGGGCATCGAGCTCGAGGACGAACAATTCCTATAGATGGTCGTGGTTGATGGGTGTTTTATTTACGAGTTGTTTAGGAAAGTTGCGAAGTTGGTGTTTGGGGTCCATCCGAGGCAGACCACCATAGTTCTGCCAGTTCACGCCAGAACACCCAGAGCAGAGCAAACCTCACAAGGCTGACCTCTCTGGGCCAGAGCCCACAAAGGCAGTAAACCAATAAAGGCCTTACCACCTTGGTCCACTTTCAAAGGAAGCCCACTTACTTTACTAGGTCGATCATAAACCCAAAGTCTCATATAAATACCCATGCCCGTACATGAGTAAGGTACGTACTATCAAACACTCACAAAATACTTGCATGGTGCTCATTCTCTCAGCTAGAGACCTTGTGTTCATCTTTGGCTGACTTAGGCATTAGAGGACGTTCTCGGAAACAACACCAAGGTCAGCCTTGTTTTTGCAGAAGTAACCACCACCACGAAGGGGAGTTTGGAGGCCATGTTTGCCACCATGTACCCACCACCACACACTTAGTAGCTGTCCTCGAGCAGAGAGCAATTTGAGCGCTAGAAGGAAAAAGAGTATAAGTCCGATCTACAACTTCGCAATGGTCGGTTCCTTGCCCAGCAACATGAGATTCCAACGGCTCTGAAGATGAAAGCTACTACCATGCTCCGAAAGGACAAACCACAGGTGCTCCAAGCACCAGGTCAAAAAGAGGGTAGTACTGCTACCTACACGCGTGAGGACGGGACAACGAAGTAGTTCCCTGGTCGCTGCCGACCCCTGAAGTGCTCGAAGCAGCCATCATTGTGCTGGCATCAGACTCAGCAGTACATAGAGAACATTGGAAGCCAACAACCCCAAAGAAGGAGAAGGGTGAGGACCAATGATTCAGTTCGAAGACACCTACAACTGTCATCTGAAAGGGGAGAAAAATGTAAGGGAACCCGTGTGGATACAACAAGAGAACCTGCACTCCAGCCCCCGCCCCGGAGTATGGTGTGTCCAACCGCTCTGGGCTAGGACATATCCAAAGAGGGTGGCAAGAGGATGAGTGGGACACTGAGATAATGCAGCAAGAAAATCCTAGTCTCTTCAGCAATGCCATACCGACTGAGTATTTGGCAGACTCCAGTCCGAGGTCTGCCCGCAGAGAGAAATCTAGGGTCTGTAGCACTGGGACGCTCCAAGATGAGACCCGTACACGGTTCTGAGGAGCTGAAGAGGCCCCTATCCATGCATGAGAGGAAGACCCCACAAAAGGCGTGTCAGCCAGAGGTTAGGGCCAATCCCAGAGGAAGGATCTGGCGACAATGGAACCTCCTTCAGACTCATGGGAAATCATATCCAACAGAGTTGGACCAAAGACCTTCTGCTGTTTCTGAAGCAGAGGAGATAGATCTCCCTAAGTCCTTTCCTGAAATTATTGCAGCTAGGGTGACAAAGGCAAAGCTCCCGTCAGCCCTTAATTTTGAAGGGCCCGGAGACCAGGTTCATGAGGCAGCTTTCAAAATCAATGGAAACTATGAAACTTCTGCCAGGCTACCCAGTACAGGTACTTCAAAATACTCTGGTTGGGATAACCTGAGCCTGGTTTAGAACCATCCCACTGTTGCCCTATTCCATGCTTTGATAGACAGTAAGATTCAAAGAATATTTCGTCAGCAGGAGCAGAAATAGTTGGTCCCCTCGTGAGTTACTGCTGCTGAAGCAGAATCCTTAGAGAGTCTACGAGATTTTAACAGGGAGATTCAACAAGGAACTGGGTGCATACCCAGATCTGCCCATAATTTGGCTCTGCCTGATCTGAGGTATCCACAGTCTACATCTACCCCCTGGGTCAGGGATGGCCCCAAGGAGTTCACGATGAAAGAGCTGAATGCGTCCCTGGCTTTCGCAGCGAGCATACATCGTGGTCGAGGTTGTCCCCTCCGCCTCGGCCTCCGACCTTCAGCGCCCCCGAAGCCAGAAGCCAGACAGAACAACCGTAGGCCCCCATGGGCGGCAATTCGTTCGGAAGTCGCAGGCCCCATTAGAACAAAGGTAGAGAAAGGCAGAAGGAAGCAGAAAGAGGTGGCGACCAGATGCGGTCCCAAGAAAAATGCAACAACTACAATGACCTCAACTGCCAAGGGCTGGGGATATTTTAGACACGACAGAGACGATAGTAAGTGGCATAGAACACGCCAACAAAGAAGAGGAGCATAGGCCCAAATGGCCGCTTCTGGTAACATATTTCGGCCACTATCCCGAAGGTTGCTCCGTCCCAAGAATGACCTGGAGAGTCTTATCAGGAGAGGATACTTCAAAGAGGAGAATGGCTTGTGAATCAGAAGGTAAAGGAGAAGGAGCAACTGGATGAAGGGAAGAATCGCAGAATCGCAGAACCGAGATCAAGAAAAAAGACGTTCGTCCTTTCTGTCTGTATTCAGCAGCTCGGAACTCAATAGGGGAGGGGCCCACAAACAACGTCCCCACTGTTGACCACCTGCTGCATTGACCGAACAGAGCTCTGCACCCAAACCTGCCTGACATGACGTTCACTGCTGAAGACTGCAAGGACGTGAGTTTTCCCTGCTTTGATTCGCTGGTGGTCGCTCTGGAGCGCTGCAGCACGGATGTCCGAAGGATATTTTTAGACGGCGGAAGTGCCGTGAACATTCTGTACAAAGAAACCTTCGAAGAGATGGAACTGAACCAATCACTGCTGAAGAGAGGAGAAACACATTGTTGGAATTATGGGAAAACTCTATCATCCCAGAGGGAAAAGTGCATCTAGCTGTGACTACTGAAGATCAGAATGGAGTTAGGAAGATAATGATGGAGGCCCCCCTGGTAGTAGATCTGGGGTTTATGTACGATCAGTGGGGAGTTTTTATTGAAGCTGTGCAAGGATCATTAACGGATCTGGCGACAAAGGAGACTAGGGAAATACCAAGTCTTGGAATCTCGACCGCTACGAAAAAAGACAAAAAGGCCTCACTCCACAGCCAACTCCCCCGTTCCGTGGCCGAAAGGGAGGAAGAAGCGAAAAAATCAAGACCGAAGAAAGTAAGGTATGTGAAGCAAACCAAGGACAAGGATGAGAAGGCCGAAGAGCCCCGAGAAAAACAGGGAGCAGCAGAAACTTTGATATCGGCGAAGCTGATACATATCAACGAAGCAGCGCAAGACCTAAAAAGCCGGAAGGGAACGACGATCCGAAGAGCTCAGGGACAGAGGGCAGAACAGGAGAATAGGCATGGATGGGGTTTAGGACTTGGTGAACTTGATCAGTCTGCGACAGAAGATACAGGAGTATGGTGTTTTCTTTGTCGTAGAGATGCAGAGTGCAAGTAGATCCATGACCATGAGCCACAGCTGAACATTGCTCTGAGGGGCACAGACCCGTGAAGCAGAAGAGGAGGAACTACTCAGCTGAGAAAGAATAAAGCCATTGAGGAAGAGATGCAGAAGCTGTTAGAAGCATGTTTCGCCGAACCCTGCAAATACCCAAAGTGGATGGCTAATGTGGTGATGGTGAAGAAGGCAAATGGAAGCTGGAGGATGTGGATGGACACAGGACCTCGCCGAGGACATCCGAAAGCTACTGTCGACAGCGAAGAATCGACTAGCTAGTAGACTCCACAGTGGCCTTTTCTGCTCAATTTCATGGATGCTTTTAGCGGTAAATGCAGATCTTTGCTGAACCCTGCAAACAAAAAGAAGACAAATTGAACACCCATGTCGGGGATTCTGCATGCGCTGAGGGGGAAAATGGGCGCTTACCACAAGGCTGATGGACTAGTTTTTCGCAGGGCAGAGAGGAAAGGAATCTGAAGGTGTGGCCGGATGGCGTCATCATCAAGTAGAAACAGGGACAGACCTTTAGGAGACATTCGCCAATGTCCAAAAACACAGCAAGCAACTGAATCCCAAAAAATGCGTGTTAGGGGTGCGTTTGAGAGGTCCTTCGGCTATTTGGTGTGTTCAAGAGTCAATCGATGCAAGCCACAATAAATTACAAGCGGCTATGGATCTGCCAGAGCCGAAAAGCATCAGGGATATTCAAAGGCTGTCGATGAGAATGGCCAGCCCTGTCCAGATTCATAACAAAGTGGCAGAAACGCCATCCCATTCTTGAAGATTTTCAGAGGAAGCAAGGGGTTCCCCCCGAAGTGGAGCGAACCGAAGCATTGAGAAGTGGCCCGCACATCTGTCCGCTCTGCGGGCCCTTGTCAGACCCCCCCAGGAGAGACACTCTTCTTATACATGGTCGTCACATCAGCGCCTTGTAAGTGCAGTTCTGCAAAAGAAAACGAGAAACAGCAACCGATATACTTCGTGAGCCACGCGACACTGAAATCCGAAACGCGGTACCCCACACGATGAAGGCAGCATATGCTGTGGGCCGACGCACAAGAAAACCAAAGTCGTGTTTCGATGCACACCCTATCATTGTGCTAATGAATATGCCATTGGAGAAAGCTATGGAGAAGGTGGACAAATCAGGAAGTTTCATAGAGTGAGCTCTAGAGCTGACAGGCTTCGGGATCAAATTCGCATCGCATACCGCCATCAAGGCACAAGCTTTGGCACCATTCCTGGCAGAATGCTCATACCAAGAGCAGCTGCAGAAGCTAAGACCTGGGAGGTCTTCACGTATGGTCTGCAACCGTCAACGTGTCGAGCGCAGGGATGGTCATCAAAACCCCAGAAGGGAAAATCATTGATATTTGATGGGTTTTGGTGGTGTCACCTAATCCGAAGCAAACTTACGGACCTCTAACTAGGTCGTCAGTGGAAGCAGGGTCGAATCCACAGGGAGACAGAGTTTCGTTCGTAAACAACCAGTTGAGCTACTCCAGATGAAATCCGGGAAGAAATTAATTAAACTATTGAATAGACTACCGAAGGCGGAATAAATTGAGGATTCAAATATGGAATAAAAACCTAGGGTATTAGGTCGGTCCACCGTACCCATACCAGTCGACCCGGGTCAACTACTACCAAAACCTAAGTCAAGAGTCGGAAGTTAAGGGCACATGTTGAGGCTAT
The DNA here is from genome assembly GCA_947645195.1 of Patellifolia procumbens. Taxonomy (NCBI): domain Eukaryota; kingdom Viridiplantae; phylum Streptophyta; class Magnoliopsida; order Caryophyllales; family Amaranthaceae; genus Patellifolia; species Patellifolia procumbens. The sequence continues at coordinate 5,009 of CANSGD010000178.1, read as the reverse complement.
GGTTAAGACTCAACGCTCGTAGTTCAACGTACGCAGATGTTCTCTTTTACAGTCAGAGCTGCAGCCTGTCCTAGGCCTCAAGTGTGGACGGATACGTAGCTCGCTATTAACCACAAGCAACCAACAGAAACTACGCAATAACGTTAACTACTCAATAAAGAACAAACCACATCACAATCACCCTATTGACCTAGAAATTGATAGAATTCCCAAAATCGCAATCATGGTATAAACATGGCTTTCCTGTCCCCCATTCCCTAGAAAGACTACTCACTCATAATCGAATTGACAACGACAAAACTAATTGGAAATCCTAAGAGGTGCATCATGAATAATTAAATAAATAAACTAAGCAATCAAAGTAATTAAAGAGATAAGAGTAGAGAAGAGTACCAATTGACGGAAGCGGAGACTTTATTGAAATGAAATGGGTTTGATCACTCTAAATTAATCTAAAGTGTTTGAATTAAACTAAGAACAATGAAGAATAAAGCTCGTCTAAAACCTATTGAAAGATGAATAAAAGATGAATGAAAGATGTCAAATAAAAATGAGGAAAAAGGTATTTATAATACCCCCTCAGTTCATAAAAAACGGAAACAAAGCGAAATCCGCGTAAAGGGGTGCCAGACCCGATCGGGCCCGAGCCAGTGCCAGATCGGGCCGCGGTACAAAAGTATTGGTTTGCGTCTTGGACCTTCGCATAGCAGCAACGCAGCATTAACGTATATCTTACGGCCCAACAGCTCGGGCCTTGGCGGCCACCACAGTAGACCAGCGACACAAATGTCAGCAAAGTTCTCTTGCCAGCCTTGTGAGGATAAGAGATAACGCCGCCCTCCACACGATTAGGTCGGTCGGTGATCCACACAAATCGGGTCTGGGCACATGTGTGCTCGCCCGATCTGATCGGGCATACATTGCTTGATGGTGTTTTGACTTTCCTTTTTTACGATGTGTCCCTTAACCGATCGGCCAATTTCTGTCCGATCGAGTGCACGAAAAGCTCCCTTTGACTCCATGGCTCTCTAATCTTCACGTTTAGGGGTCTTGTTTTCTCGCTCCTATCCCGCTCGCTAGTGAGCCATCTTCGTGCCTCGTAACATCTCGTAAAACCACTGTTGCTTTCAAAAACTTGAAATAAGGAAAACTCCACCGAAACAAACAATTAGCAACATAATAATACAAAACCACAACCATATCCGTAGTTAGCACAAAATAGCTCTTGAAGAAATCGAATGACGCACAAATTAGCTTGTAAATAAGGGAGAAAACTCGTCATAAATGTGATATCAATATGCACTGGGATTATTATCTCTTCAACCAACAATGAATCCGGTACTTTGACCATTGTTGGGCTACAGCTCTATCAAACCCTAAAAGCTACTTTATCCCCTGTATATTCTCTCCGTTGTCTTTCTACGAGCCTACAATTTAGAGCTACTTGCGCTGAATAGAGCCCTGATTGCAAAAATTCCAAAGCTTGAAGATAGAACAGGTCTAAAAGCGCATAACGCTCAAGCAGATGCATCGTCCAAACTGGGCTCGCAGGCTACCGGAGCTGTATAAGTCCGTTCTGGTCGGTGGGACCTTATAGTGCAATCTGCGAAGACACCGAGTGCGTCCTGGAGATAGGGCACATGCCAGAATGTATAAAAGAAATTGTTGAGTACAAGCAGAATGGGACGCTGCCTGAGAGTAGAATAAGAGCCAGAAATCTGAAAATGACAGCATGCAGATACTGCCTGATTAGGGAAGAATTGTACAGGAAGTCTTTCTGCTTTGCCTCTACTCAAATGTGTAGGGCAGAGAGATGCAGACTAGATACTTAGAGAGATCCATGAGGGACTCTGCGGACAAAATATCGGACCCAGAGGCTAGCCCACAAGGCTCTCAGAGCAAGGTACTACTGGCTCGTGAAGGCAGATTCTGAAGCTCTGGTGAAGAAGTGTGACAGTTGCGAAAGGTTCGCCCCGAACATCAAATTGCCAGCAAATGATCTTATGCCCTATCTTTCTCGCTGTCACTCCCGATCAATGGGGACTGGACATCTTGGGACCATTCGCAGCAGCACAATACAAGAATGGACGCTCATTGTTGGAGTTGAGCCCCACTAAGTGGACAGAAGCAGAAGCAAAGCCCTATCCAAATGCTGAAGGCAGCTGCAGAGATTGCTTCGACGAAGCATCATCACTAGGTACGAATCCTGGCAGCTTTTGTTGTTTATCATGGAATGCGGTTCAGCAGCAACTGCCACTCTCGAAATGGCTGGGACAGTTCGGAATCAAATCTGTTCTATCCTCAGTCTACAGCCATCGATGCAATGGCCCAGCAGAAGCAGCCGTCAGATGGGTGCTGATCCGGCTGCCGAAAAAAATCGAAGAAAAAAAGAGCAAGTGGATGAAAGAGCTGCCCAACACTCTGTGATCGGTCCGGACCACTATCGAAATAGCTTCCAAAAAGGCAAAGCCCTTCGATCTCGTATAATGCTCTGAGGTCGTCACGGATGTTCAGTTTAGGTCTGAGAGCCTGAGGATTAGCATCTGCCCCCTGGATTCGAATGACATTGCTCGCAAAACCAACCTTGATCTGCAGGATGAGGTCATAGATGAAGCCAGACTCAGAATGGAGAAATACAAATCCGTGGTAAGAGAATGTTAAACGCAAAGTTTTTTTCAGGCATTTTTAATTGAGGATCTGATAATCCCCCCCGCAGCAGCTGTACGAAAAGGATAAGATGGCTGGCGGAAGCTGTCTGCTAAGTGGGAGGGACCCTACTAGGTTAGTGAAAAACTATGCTGAGGGACATACAAGTTAAAGTGGATGGATGGGAGTGGGGTAGAAAAACAAGTAAGATGCCCGGATAACGAAAAATAATTTATTGAATCTGTTTAGCACCGAATAATTCTAAATGAATGAAGGGCCTTTGAGCCACCCTTAAACGCCATTCTCCCTTCTCCATATTACATGGAACCCCATCACCATTCAAACTAAACAAAACACCAAAAATGACGCAAAAAGCTGACCAGCAAGGAGAAAAAACCAGAGCAGAGAGAGAGATCTGAACCAGAACAGAGGCTGAAGGGGCCGTGAGCACAGAGGACAGCACAGAAAGTCGACTGTAAGATAAAACACTCTTCAGAGGCCCAAGGCCTCCCTCGTGGTCGGTTGTTGACTCAGCTTTAGCAATGTCACAGATCTTTACCCTCAGATCTGCAGGACCAGTCGAACGAACAGAGAGAAAAATTCAGACCGTCAAATAAGATTGATGCGGATGGTAGATTCCAAAAAAGGACCAAATGTACCCCGAAAGAAGGGCAATGGCAGAAGATATGACCGAGCCCCCCAAATCCTGCAGACAATCACAACACAGCTCGGCCCAGTGAAATACTTTAGGATACTCTGCTCCGTAGTGAAGACCGACCAGAGGCCGAAGATATGGCAGACAAATAAAGGGCTTTACGGTCAGAAACTTAATATCTCAAAGGCACACATTAACGAAGATGACGGGCCATGTACCCCTTCCGATCCAACCTTTTGGAGCCTTAGAAGGAAAGGTGAGCACATGCTCAGAAGCAGAGATTATGCCTGGCAAAGTTACATGTCGTGCCAATTAACTCCCGAATGATACATACTTCATATCTTGTGTTGGGGTCAAATGTCGAAGTTGATGAAAATAATAGAGCGAAGCCAAAAAATAGAGAGCAGACGAATCAAGATGCAAAAAATGCTAGTCAGAACGTAATAACTTGCATTTCTCAGAAAATTCAGTACTACAAAAGGATTCTGGTTCTCGAACAGAATCGAAGGTACGAATCGTTGTTTTGAAGGCGGCTACCTAAACAAAAGGGGGAGCATAAAAAGACGAAAAGTTAATGTTTTAGTGTTGGCTTCTGTCTTGTTCAGATGTCAATTAGGGACGTCCTTCGGAAGACACCGCCAGGAATACTGTTCTCTCAGCTTCGCACAGAAACCAACACATTCCCCTCGCTCGCTCAGACATGAGTCCTCAAAAGGCCGAACCCAACATGAAAGAGCCTACCTTCGTTGCTAGTGACCAGGATCAGTCTGTGGTCCCCAGCAGAGCTCAAATTGACTTGTTTCTCCAGGGCATCCTTCCTCTGTGGGCAGAGAGTAGAGCGGCTCCCAATCTCTAAGCTCCAGAATCGTCGGAGGATCCATCCATGAACACTGGTGAGCCTATAGGGCCCATCCCAGCCAAAAGAAAGCTGAAGTGTCTTGAGAACTCAATGAACAACGACTTTGCAGTCGTCCTAGTACATATCCTTCCCCGAACTCAGCTGCCCTAGCAGCCTCCTCATGCTCCAGCTAGCCTCCCTATCGGCCGAACTTTAGAGGAGTCATTTGGCCCCCCTCAGAGTCCTCGGCCCCTAAAGCCGTGTTTATATCCCCGCATCTGGCCGCCTGGTCGCGAAAAGCATGCTCTTCGTCCTTGGCCTGTTGCTCCAATTTGGGCGAGCAACTGTTCATGTATTCCGCGGCCCCCAGAGGGCAGACGTTTGAGCTGCTCCAGCTCATGGCTGGGGAATGCAGCTTCGCCTCAGTGGAATGCAACCTTGTTTCTACAATAGAGACAGCCGCTTCCTGCTTGAACTGTGAAGAGAGCCTTAGATGTTCCGTGGCAACCGCCTCCAACTGCTTCAGCAACCATCCGAGATGTTGGTTGGCAGTGGAACATCCGCATTCCACACGCGAGATCTATCCCCTCGGCAGCGGCATCCAGCATGGACAATTGGAGCAGCTTGCCCAGCTTCTGATGTATCACATTTATATAAGTTTTTAGATGCATTCAGATTACATTTCGAACTCTTTTAGAGCATTTAGGTGCATAATGCCTTGAATTACATAAGTTTTTTTTCACTTCTCCATGTTTGTGTGTTTCGATGATTTCCGGTTTATTTTGATACAAATTGATGAAGATTATCCAGGATCGAACATATTAATCATTGATGATGAAGGTAGCCGCAAGGATCACAATGCATCTGTTT